>VZRO01004385.1:53105-169742 GCA_013397915.1 Daphoenositta chrysoptera
AAAAAAAAAAAAAGAAAAAATTGGTAGATTACTTTTAAAAATATTTTTGGTCATATGTTTTGTTTCAAGACCTCTCCTCAGTGATTTAACATTATTCTGATTATGTCATTACTTTGTATTGCTTTTAGGAAGAAATTTTGACTATCCTATATGTCTCTTGCCTCCTATCCTAGAAAATATTTCCATTCCCTTCAGCTTTTTTTTATTTCTTTTTTTTCTTTTTGTTTTCCCTTTTGTATTCACATGTTGAAATGCTTCTACACCATTAACAACCTTCTTGGTGCAGCCTAACTAGAAATGCATGGAAAACAACTTTACATTGCAAGAAAGAGCCATCTGTGAATATTGATACAATCACAGAATCCCAGAAGGATTTGGGTGGGAACTTAAAGACCATCTTGTTCCACCCCCACTGCACTTTTGGTTAAATCTGCAGCGAAAAGATTGATCAGTAAATGTGTTTTTTATCCAAAATATAAATATGCCAGCAACAGGACTACCCAATTTAGTGGCTTCAAAATATTGGAAGTAGCTAAGAGTTTCAGATTTCCAAGTTTATTTATAACTTTAAGTCCTCAGCAGTTTTACCAAGGCTCCAAGCACAGATTCTTTCCCTCATCCTTCAAACTGTCCCTGTGATAGTCCCTATCAGTGGATTTCTGCACAGGGGTCATCTCAAGGCATTAAACAACAGGTTTGTGTCACACTCCTCCTGAAACCAAATTTTGTATCCCAGCAGGCAAGAGAATCAGGAAAAAACTACCTGAAATGCTACAACTGATAACAGAGAGATGTTAATTGTGACTCCTGGAGATATGCTACTGGACTAATTGGCTTGAGAACTCACCTTCAGCCACTCCCTCTTTTATTTAAGCTATTCCAGGCATAAATGACATTTCTTTCTATGTGTTACCATTCCCATGTACATTTGTTGTTCAAGGTGCCAGCAAGATGTTTGAAGGGTACATTTACAGCTGGGCTTGTGAAAGCTGAAGCAAGAGGCTGTAGGCACCTAATCTTACCTCACTCCATAAACTGCTCAGCTTAGGGGAGAAAAGAGTAAATAAAAGCCTTCCAAATGTGGTGTTCTGCATAAATAAATCGCTGTGGGTTTAGAGTCCCAGTCACTGAAGCCCCATGAACAGGGGCTCTTTTCTCCCACATGTTTTAGAGGTGATGTCCTGTGGTGATATGTTTAGACTTGATAAAGCTCCTCTGCACGTCCCCTGGGAGCTCCAAGAGGGGATGAGCCCAAATCCAGCCTTCAGATGCCAATCCATCCAGTGGAGTTCAGGGATGCACAGTGAAGGTGGGGTGATGCCTTCTCCTGGTTTTAAAATTAAGAGCCAAACACGGTTAGAAGGGAAAAAGGGTTTTTTTTCCCTGGGTATTTATTTAAGGATCCTTAGGTGCAGCACACCCAGGGGCAATGCCCGCAGAGCACACGGAATGCACACCCACGGGCAGTCGGGGATCACATTCTGGGCCTCACAAATGAGCACATCTATCAAAGATTCCCCAAGGAGAGGCTTGGACCCTCATTTCAAAGGGTCCCCCCCTGGATGGGCCTTTCTTGGTTTACAGGACGTGTGCTAGAAAGGACTTTGGTGTCTGGGGCTTTCTGACCCTTAGAAGCGAGGCTTCCAGGATGTTTGGTCTCCTGGCTTAACAGAACATTGCATCTCAACTGGGTTATCAAGCTCGGGGAATTACAAGTATGTGGGCTAAAAGCACTGGAGATGCATAAAAGCTATATAAAAGCCTATATAAAGGAGTATAAAAGGGGTATATAAAAGGCAAAAAATCACCATGGCATCAGGGCTCCAAACAAGGACTCCCGAGGAACAAACACCTTGTCCTGGTCCCTCCCAGGGCTGTCCTGGCAGATCCATGAGCCCGGGGTCCCTGGGCACACCCACCCCCATGAGGAGCAGCTTTCTGGGCCACCTCTCAGTCTAAGCGGGTGCTGCCAAGGGTGGGACACACTCTGGACAAAGCCGTTCAGGATGGTGTAGTCAGAGATCACTCAGATAAGTGTGATCTAGTCAATAGATTATTGAGCTCTTACCAGTAAATTTAGGTATGTAAAATATTGAATTAGGAAGCACAGGTGGGCTGGTGGTGAATACTCAACTATTTAATACACCTGGAGTTAGTACGGGGTACAAAGATTGCCACGTGAGCTTACTGTGTGTATCTTAAATGTTACATGCATGCCAAAATGTCACCAACCTATCGATGCCTGGTGTGAGGGTGGCCTGGAGAGGGGTTCCTGCTCAGGGGCAGCTGCTTTCCAAGGAGAACCTCAATGGGCCCTGAGGGCTGCAGATATTTATAAAGAGGTTGATGTGTAGTCAGATTTTTCTACTGTGTCCATGCAGTTTGGGCCACTTATCAGCCAGGAGGAGGGGTGCTCCTGAGAGCCCAGTATTGATATCAGGTGTGTGTGTGCAGGTCAAAGATCCCAAACATCAGGCCGGCTCAGCAGGACAGAGGAGAAAAGTTTTGGAATCATTATGAATAGCCATGGGGCTGTGGAAAAGCAATGCCCTCCCAAGTCTGCTCAGGAGGACAAATACCTGCTTCAGACCATCACTGGCATCCTACTTTGTCTTCAGTTTCTCCCCATCAACCCAAATCAACCCAAATCACCCCCATTCTGTCCTGGCTAACTCTGCAAGGGCTCCTACCTGGTGTTTTATGGTTGTCCTCCAGCCATTCGTGGTGAATGGGAGTCACTCTACCAAGCTGCTGTTAAAAGTCACTGCTCCTGGCACAGAGCTGAATGTCAGCTTCCCCCAGGGCTTTTCTTTCCTCACAAGCTGGAGGGAACACTCCTGTCTGGGATGCTTTTTTTAGCTTTCTGTTCCTTGGAGCAGCTGATGTGCTCTCCACAGGGTGAATGTCAATTATTCTTGGCCCTTCCCTTGCACTGCAGAGAGTGTCTTTTTCACAAAAGAAGCTCTAAAGTGCTTTTAATTGGCAAAAGAAGCATCTGATGGATGTACACACTACTCCAACAGCTCGAATGTTTACTGTAGGCCCTCTCCAGAAAAGCTAATATTTGCTGAACTTCTGCAAGCAAAGCTTTTAGCACAGTGAATACATTCAACAATAAGAGTTAATCATGGACCTTATTCGAGCTGCACTAGAGCCAAACCCTGAAATCCCAGCCCTCCAAAGCAGAGGTGGCATTAGCACTTCCTGCAGCCTGATAGAAAGAAAACAATGAAACAAATATATTGTTTTAATTCATGGCAGGGATTTCTGCATAGTGTGATTCCAAACCGCATTTTTGACAAGAGATATTTATTGCAAAAAAAAAAAAAAGGTAGGTCTAAGAAATGGAATAGCTTTTTTCGTTGCTGTTGTTACTGTTGCAGTGGTGAACACTTTTATAGGGTATTTCAGGAATGGGCTCTGCTTGCTGGGGTTTTTTGAATGTTTTCAGTGCCTGTAACAAGCAGGCATTGAAAGCACATATCGAAATGATCGGCAGCGGTCCTGAAGAAAAGGATCATCCCACTGCGGAGTGGAATGCAGAAAGAATTATCTCAGTGATGTATTTTTAAGAATCCCAATCTCAACTCAGTCATTTCCTTGAACGGAAAACTCACTGCTTCTTCCTGACAGGAGTATGAGGGGCCTGCAGCATGAGGAGGTGAACTGACTCAGTTCAGGGAATTTTGAGGGAATTTTGAGCTGTGCAATATCCATTTTCTGAAAGAAAAGCTCACTCAGGTGTGTCTGGAGCTCTCAATTCATCACTGTGAATTCAAACCACTGAACTCCCTGGTCTTACCACAACAGAGCCCTTTGCAGAGTCATGCTGAGCCTGAACATGCAAAACTGGCAAAAAATGTTTTAATCCATTTAGGAAATTTCAGAAAGAAGTCCAAGATTTATTATAGTACCAGAGTGGTCCAGTTCAGACTGATTGAAAGTTCCTCGGTGCCCTCAAACAAGCAGAAAGGAGTCAAGTTGGCACAGAAAACCTGGAAACTCTAAAGCAGAAAAAGCTGGAAGAGCAATCACTTCAGTGCTCATGTTTTAAATGTTTCCCTGTCAGCTGGAAAAAAGGCATAGCTGTAAGTCTGGTGATCAGCAGTGAGATACAGCTCCCAAACTGAGTTCCTTATCAAGCTATTTATTCCTTACAGGGATAAATAGCAACTCTTTCCTGGAAGAAGAGGAAGATAATAAAAGACCTCTTAAAACACTTTTTATGCAGCTTTCCCTGCTGTGTACAGACCTTTACAGTGCCACCTTGTAGGACCGTCATTCTCAGACAGCGTTTGTGCTGTGAGAGGAAACAATCCTTCCTAATCTAGATTTCACTGGGAAGGATGAAAAGACCTCACAAAACAATGTCTTAGTACTTAGTTGACCCTGATTTTGCTGCTCAATAGTTTTATATATTTTTTAGAATTTATACATTTTATCACAATTTAAAACCTTGGGGGTTACTAGAGATTTTTATTTATTTATTTTTATTGTAACTACACACAGCCTGGTCTGCTCGTGGCTATCATCCAGGCAGCACATCCCTGTCAGTCTGGATCCATCAGAACAGGAAGAAACTCAAAGTTCTTGTGCAGTTGTCACCCTTTCATTTTATCTTAAAATGCAGATTGAGTCAAGGAGGAAAAGAAAGTCAGATATTTCAGTGGCACCTGATAGAAAATACACATTTTCTAATTAGAATGTCAAGTTTTCATTATCAGAAAATCAGATGTATCTAGTCTGTGGGCCTTTTTTTTTTTTTAAATCCATTTATTTAAGAATGTTCTATATTTCTATAATTCAGTGTGATTACAAGCCACAATAATATAGTTTAAAGTGCAGAAAAGGGACCAGAAATAAAAGAAAACTTTAAAATAAACTCCTGCCACTAATAAATAGGACATTATTGTTTATCTTTAGTGATATCACACTGCAAGTAGAAAAGAGCACCTTGTGACAGACAGTTTGATAAATATTTCAGTGCATATGAGCACAGGTGCTTTAATACTTAGGTTGTGAAGAAAAATCAGAAAGATTCCTTGGTTTTCTTTGTTTTTATTTTCTAAATAGCAAATTTAACCATAGTTAAAATGGTGTTTTATCTACCTGTGAAAAATCAGGTTGACTCCAAAAAGACATTTCTGCTGTCTACCCACTACAAGATATTTCCAGGAAAGGTACACACTCAGTTTCTCCCGAAATGAATCCTGTGCTTTTGAACAGGTCTCTTTTGATACACTGGAAATAATTTATTAAAAGATTTCCACAGAATGGAAGTAGCATGGGTGAAGCAATAAAAGGAAATGTGAAGCTCATTTAATCCTGGCCTACTTTAACCACGGTTCATCTGAAATTCCGGATCTGAGAGCAAATTTAATGCCCATTCCCAGTCCTCAGGGTATTTATGTCAGGAAGGTCTCTCAATGTACAGCAATGAGAAAAGCAATTTCCTAATGCTGACATTGATCAAAGGGAATTCCAGTGAATCTGTATGATTTAAAGATTTAATTTGTTTAATAACACATTTATTAGCACAGCAGGTACACCACACTTGGACTTTTCCTATTCCTTAATCCTAATCAGCACATCCTGCATTTTGCCAAATGACAACAGTAAATTTTTACTGTAACATGGAAACGAGGCAAAATATTGGGATTTTATATTATGCACTAAGTAGTGGGAATTTTTTAATAGGATACAGAAATTGGGAGCATGTAATGAGGAAAAAAAATGGTAACTAGGAGATAGGGATCACATCTTTAGGTGTTGCTTCCGCAGTAAGAAATATTTTTCGCTTTGTAACTCATGCAAAGGATTCACAGCAGCAGAAAGAGCGCAAATTAAAATTCACCCCCCACATCTCATACCTGCAGCTCAGTCATCTCCTTTTTTGAGTGAGGATCTCATTTACTGAGAGATGTGTTTTTCCTGCACGTTTCTGCAAACCAGCAGATAGGCTGCTAAGTCCTGTGGACTATGTCCAGAATGAGGAAGACTGATATAAACTGGAATTTTTCTTTCCAGCTCCTTTTTCCTCCTCCAAATTGCATTTATAGTGCACGGTATTAATAAATGAAAGAAGTCTTATCTATGCTGAATTTTTGCTGTGAACATTTTTTGTCTTTCTGTCTTGTTTCCATGCTCAATGCATGCAAAAGTTCATTTCAAAAATGAGGAGGTGCATTTGATGCAAGAAGAAATAAGAGAAAATGCAAAAGCAACCCAGAACAGAATCAGTACTCATGGATTTGTAGCTATTTTGGCAGCTACTCCTTCTCTTGAACTCATATTAAAAACCTCCAGTGCAAGGTTTTCCACAATCTTGTGTTTATATCCATACTATCCCAGGATTTGGAAAAATTTAGCTAACACCAGTGCTGCCACAGGGGTGTAAAATTGCTGCAAGAGAGAGGAGGATGATGTCTTAGAAGGTTAAAAAGTTTTTACACAGACATCTGTCATACAACACCTCGGAATAATGCGAGGTCAAGGAATCATAGAATAGTTAAGAGTGGAAAAGACCTTTAAGATCATCAAGTCCAACCATCAACCCAGCAGCACCACCATGTTCACCAGTGAATTGTGTCCCCAAATCACAGAATCATGGAGTGGTTTGGGTGGGAAGGGACTTTAAAGCCCATCCAGTGCCACCCCTGCCGTGGGCAGGGACACCTCCCACTAGCCCAGGTGGCTCCAAGCCCCGTCCAGCCTTGGGCACTGCCAGGGATCCAGGGGCAGCCACAGCTGCTCTGGGCACCCTGTGCCAGGGCCTCCCCACCCTCACAGGGAACAATTCCTTCCCAATATCCCATCTATCCCTGCCCTCTGGCAGTGGGAAGCCATTCCCTGTGTCCTGTCCCTCCAGTTTCTGATGAATTGTCCCTCTCCAGCTCCCCTGTAGCCCCTTCTGCCCCTGGAAGTCGCTGTGAGGTTCCCACACAACCTTCTCCTCTCCAGGTTGAACATTCCCAGCTCTCCCAGCCTGGCTTCATATGGGAGGTGCTCCAGTCCCCTCAGCAATTTCATGGCCTACTCTGGACTTGCTCAAACAGTTGCATGGCCTTCTTATGTTGGGAACACCAGACCTGGGCACTGTATTCCAGGCAGGGTCTCACAAGAGCTCTGTGCAGGTAACTGTGTGTAAATGTACATATTATAGATGTTCAGTGTCGAGCTTGCTAAACCTCTTCACTTAAACAAGTGGAATAGACAAATTATGGGCAATTAAATTAGCTCTTATTGAAAAGCTGACCTGCAGTTCAAGCATAATTATCAATCCCTTCTCAGAGATTTTCTGTTTTGCTTTTCGATAACGACAACTGCATTTTGAAATCCACAAGGACACCAAGAAGTAACCGTGCCATTCATGGGCTGAGCTTTGACTTCTAGCCAAGCAGTTGTTGTGAAGCTCTTAAAAAATCATGTTCCTTTATTTCCTATGTGTTTTATGCCACCAAGAGCTCACTGTTCTCTTCAGGATGTCACAGGTAATGCAATAAAGATTATTGAGCAAGATTCCAATATTTCCTATCAACTCAAAATAATTTGAAATGCAATTCAGATGGAAGGTTTAAAAAATAATATACACTTTTTACCAGCTACCTGAATGATCTAAAATAAAGTGAAATGCACAATATGAAGTTTTTCTTTGTTTTTGTTTGGGTTTTTTTCAGAATACTGTCTGAATCATAAACAACTCTTGACAGACACCAATGGAGTTAATGTAGGGTTTATTATTTTGTTGACAGTGTTTCAATTTTGTTTTCAAATTATCATTTTACTCTCCTTTGTTGTGGCTCGATTTGCCTTTGAAATGGCTGCACAGTTTGGAAACATATAATTGTTGTCTACACTCCAGGGAGGAAAACGTGCAAGAAAAATACTCTCTCTCTGTGCCTTTGAAAGGAAGAACCATAATTAGATTGGTTAAAATCTGAATACTTGCACTGCTTGAATGGTAGGAATGCTTAATTAAAATTCACAGGTGAAATGTGATATAAGAGCTGGAATGATTTGGAGAGGTTCACACTACACAGAGGAATATTAAGCATTTAGTACTTTCTGGTTCTTCTACTTAAAAATATAATTTTCATATGTCCCGTAAAAACTGAAGCTTTCACATCATCCACTCACCAAGATTTCCTTGAAGGACAACCACTACCTGTAACATCCTGGTTTGAGAAGAAAGTTAGGCATATCTCAGAAAAACCATCTTATTTCTCATTATTTCTTTGTAATTGTCAGTGAATTAAAATCTCTGTTGTTTGGGGGCTTTTTACTAGGCAAGGAAATCAGTCACAATGACAAGTAGAACAAATTATTTTATCACTGGGACATGTGGCAAGTTGACTCTATTGAAAAAAGCCATCTCTATAAAGATGATTTTTTTTAAAAATTGGCATTAAACAGTGGAGAGGAACTTGTTAGAAACACTTCAAGGTTCCTTTAAAATTCTTTCCAATTCTTTCAAGGCTTTAAATATGTTTTCTCTACTAATTTGTTGAGGTCAGTAATATATGAATATTTACTAGTGGGTTTGTTTATCCTATGAAATATATTAATAGAAAAGCTTGTTATTAATGCATCTCTTGATACATTAAGATAATTAATTACACTAATACATTAATTGAATTATATTGGTATCAGAACATGTACATAGATCACTGTAAATTCACAGCTTTTAATGTAAACAACTTTAAGCCAACGAATTGATGCTCAGCTGGAAAATTTGTACGACAAAAATCATTTAGCAGTGACAGATTTAATTGTTATTTATCCCAGCCAAAGTACACAATTACAGTTCAAAATAGTTTCAGAGGTGCTAAAGACACCTCAAAACCAGCTGCTACTCATTAATTATTCATAGTAGTATTGCTTTTAGAGAATTAAAATGGAAGATGTCTGTATTGGAAGTATGGTGGTGGTGCTGGTTTGATGGTAGATCTTGGTGATCTTAGAGTTCTTTTCCAGCCTTAATGATTCCATGATTCAGTAATTTGGTGTTTTTAAGACTTGCACTTGTCCAGAAGAGACAAAACTTTTTGTTTCCCAGGGTCACAGTGCAGAGTAAAAGGACAGAAGGTTCAGATCTGGCTGAAGCTTCTCTTGACAGCTGCTCTTACTTAGTGCTGCTTTGAGCCAGAGAAGGCAGATTTAGAATGTTCCAGAAGCACAGAAATCATCAGGAAGCTGAGGGAGGGATAATCACACATTCCTCTGCAGCTAGCATAATTTTTACTTCATCCCACAGTTCAGAGGATGGGGTTGTACAGACAGTCCAAGCGAGAGTGGAGCTGTCACTTTGGGGTACGTTGTGCATGTAGACATCTCCAGACTTGTCCCTTCTTCAGGATCAGGAAAAAGACAAAGTGAAAAATGGATGAGGCAGTCATCTCCCAGGAGTTTATCAGAGGTTACGGGGTCATGTGCTGATATGACTGAACACGGCTCAGAGAGCTGGGAATGGAGGTGATGACTAAACACCAACCTAAGTGCTGGAGAGCAGAGGGTTTGATCATGGAAAAACAGCTCAGGTCAAGATTCCTGCACAGAGAACAACCTGGGAACATGCAAACTTCTGTGCTGTCCACAGCAGGGGTTCTCTCCGCTCTGGGTCTCCCTGTGCTGCCCAGTAACAATCCAAGCAAAGGAATCGCAGAGTCCTAAGGCTGGAAAAACCCTCTGGAATCACCAAGTCCAATCATCAACAACACCACCACCAAGGTCACCACTAAACCCTGTCCTCTATGCCCCATCCACACTGTTTTTGAACACTTCCAGGGATTCCAATTCTGCCTTGGGCAGCCTGGTCCACAGCTTGACAAACTTTTTTGTGAGGAAATTTTTCCTAATATCTAATCTCACCCTCTCCTGGCACAACTTGAGACCGTTTCCTATGGAGGGTGAAGACAGGGGGGATGAGACAATATCATAAATCATCTGAAGCTAACTGGACACAGGAATATGGAAGATGAATCAGGGGCCTAGAAAGTGGTTAAAAAGATACCAACGACTCCTATTTGGATCTGTACAAACATTTGACTATTCAATTCAATGCAAAAACAACAGTTTAAATGATTCTCACAGAACAAAAATTGAATCCTTTTGTTGCTTAAAATCCACTTAAGGTTTAGCGATGTTTGTAGAAATTCTTGTAGGACATTATGTCTATGTCAAAACAAGCAAACTTATTTTTGTTTCCAGTTCTATTTTGTTGTTAAAGCAATTTGGTGAATTGAACATGAATTAGCCAATACTTTGATCTACCAGAAGTGACATTTTTGACAAAGCCAATACACATAAAAGAAGGAATTAGATTTTTAATAAAAATGTGGGGAAAAAAATACAACAGTCATATTATGCCTTTTGAATAACTTGTAGGAGCTCTGACTTGTCCTTTTAAGAGCAGAAGGGGAGTTGTTTTTTCTCTATTAGTGATTAACATTTCTTTTGTAAAAGCTGCATCCTCACACAAATACTCTGTAGGATGCTCAAGGATAGTTTCTGGAAAAATTAAACCCAGCATATTTTCCCTTTTAAGTCTAAATATTTACACACTGATCAGCTCAAAGTCACAGAAAAAAGAATCCTGAATTCTTCTCCAGCTATCCATTCCCTTGACTTCACTGTTTTCGGTAGAATATTTATCATTGCCACTTATCTACAGCCAAATGTGCAAAAAATGTGGAAAGAACAGAGGGAGAGAGAAAATTATCTGCTTAGTCTGATCACTGAATTAATTAATTACTTGAACTAGTCCTTTCAGCACATCTATTACTTAAATAATCAATAATTTATGCATTTGTATTCTATAATGCTTTTCTTGGATTTAATATAGAAGCAGCTTTATCCTTTTAATTATTCTGCAAAATTACTGAGAATTTCAGTACATTTCTATTCTGCATCTTGAGCCTTCCTTCTTTGTGCCTCAGGATTTGATGAGAGCTTCTTGATGCCATAGCAAAAACTTCTGATCCATACGAACTGCACCTTGTAGTTATTTCTCCTCATGTTTTCTTCCTTGGTGCCTTCCTGGGTTATTTTTCACCTGCTGCAGAAATGTGCGAACACCTTTCCCATGCCAGCTGAACCATCTGTTGCAATTTTTTTCATCCTGTGCATGGGTTTGCCCTTTCTATCCTTATCCCACATTAGTTTATTTTCTTCAACACCTATTCCCTTCTCTTTTCCAGAGGAGTACAATTTTAACAACCTTTTCTATCTAGTACTACTTAAGCACACTGGTACCCGCTGCCCTTTTTAAGTATTCACACTTAATAGATTCATTCCCCCTGCGTTCCTCGTGGTGGTTTATTAAGTATTAACTACTTTTCTGCAGTAGATGGCACATGCAATTCACTGTAGGATTTCTGTTAACACTTCTTCAGGTTTTCTGCATTCCCTGAAAATACTGGCAGAATTAAAAACAGGGAAAAGGAAAGAAAAAATAATTTTGAAAGATTCTTTTACTGCAGGCAAATCCTCTCACTGAAGCCGTTTCATTTTGACTATCTCCCATCATTAAAGACTCGTAATTTTTTTCCAGGACAAAGAGGTGTGAGCCCAGATTTCAACCATATTCCATTTCAAACAAATATATTTGGCTTACTTAGAACATTTTGAATCCTTTGAATGAGGTTTGTTTATTTTCTTCCCTTTGAGTTTGGTGTTGAGGCCCACCTTTCAAAAGACTCCATATTCTACTTGGAGCTGAGGTAATTCCTTTATGGAGCACATTGGTATCTTTATGTATGGGAGTTGCCTGATAAAATAACTTTGAGTTCTGCTGCTGTTCTGAAAACTTGATTTGAAGTCAGTAGTGAAAAATTATCTTTCCCTGCAGCCTCTTCCAGGAGGGTTTGTACGGCCTGCAGAGAGCTGTGGATATTATTCTAAAGGATTATCTGCTGCCTGGAGAAGCTACACAGCTAAACACATTTCAAGAGCTGTTCTTAGGTTTGAACCATCTATAATTTCAAAAGATAACCGAATATCTCAGGACATGCCTAGAAGATCAGAGAGGATCTCCAAAGCTGGCCTTACACAGATTATTTGCAATAGGCACACTGAGCATCTAAATTTATCCCCAACACCAGGGAAGGTGCCAGGGGAGGGTCAGGTTGGACATCAGCAGGAATTTCTCCATGGAAAGGGGGGTCAGGCCTTGTCAGGGGCTGCCCAGGGAGGTGTTGGAGTCCCCATCCCTGGAGGTGTCCAAGGAAGGCCTGGATGTGGCACTCAGTGCTCTGGGCTGGGTGACAAGGCGGGCATCAGTCAATGGTCATGAAGGGCTTTTTCAACCTCAGTGGTTCTGTGATTCTGAGAATTAATGATCCAAATTCATTGATATGATACAGCTCCCATGTGGGTTTTCTAAGGGCCAGGCCTTCAAAATTAATATTTCTTGGTGAGTCCATTTGATTTTAGGTTGGAAATAAATCTGATCCACATCACTGCAGGTTTTTTTGCTTATTTTGAAATAACCTCAGTCAATAATTCACTCAAATTAGTACCAAACTAATCACCTGGACAGTGTCAATGTGGGCACGTAATAATTTCTGAGAAAACTGCTGACTGGCAGCTGCAAGAACATCTTCACTCAGAAATGGTACCTTCAACACAGAGTCACAGAATCACAATAACAGAATCAGAATCACAGAATACTTTAGGTTGAAAAAGCCCTCCAAGACCAACCATTTCCCCAGCACTGCCAAAGCCACCATTAACCCATGTCTCCAAGTGTCACACCTACACGTCTTTCAAATCCTTCCAGGGATGGGGACTCCACCACTGCCATGGGCACTTGTGTCCAGGGCTGACAACTCTTTCTATGATGAAATTTTCCCTAAGCTTCAATCTAAACCTCCCCAGAACAATAGGATAAAGATCAAACTTTTAATGACACTGAGCTGTGCTTGGAATGCTGCTAATCCCTGCATTCCTTGTGCCTTTTCCAGCTATAAATCAATACTTCCTGGGAGCCTGATTGTCAGACTGTGACATTTGGTCTGTTTGCAGATCAGGCTGGGGATGTTCAGTAACTGTCCTGATGACACAAGATGGATTTCTTGATGTCCAGGGAATTGTACTTCAGGAGAAATGGATCTTCTTTAGTATTGTTCAAGCCAAGGTATCAGTGGTCTCAGGGGGAAGCTAATTTGAGTTTAATTCCCCAATACAGCAAATAGTGCTCTGTTTATTTTTTATAGCAAAATTTTTGTTTAAAATGCTGTACACTTTTATGTTTCAGTATAGAAGTAAATATGTACAGGAATTATAAAAGAAGGTATTAATACGTCTTGGAACATGTACTGGCACAGGGTGCCCAGTGAGGCTGTGGCTGCCCCTGGATCCCTGGCAGTGTCCAAGGCCAGGTTGGACGGGGCTTGGAGCACCCTGGGCTGGTGGAAGGTGTCCCTGCCCATGGCAGGTTGTGGCACTGGATGGGCTTTAAGGTCTCTTCCAACCAAAACCATTCTGGGATTCTGGGATTCCATGTAGATGTTCACATTTGCAGTTCAGGAAGCTTTCTAAAATGTTGCTATTTATGGCTCTTAGCAAAAGAATTTCAGTTTTACTGCTATTCTACTCACTTAGAAATTATAAATGTAAATAACAATGAGGAAAGTACAAAATTGTTAGCTGACTCTTTTTTAGACTCTTTTTTATTTTTCTTCCTTCTAGAATCTTCCATCAAAGTGCAAAAAACCTGAGAAATTATTTTCAGCTCCTTTAAGATTTCCTCACAGGAACCATTTACTTTTATTCTTAATCTTCCCTACTTCACAAAATACAAGAGCTTTTCTCATCATAAAGAGAGAAATCTGCAACTCTCAATTGCCTGATTAACCTCTGAGGCTGGATTTTAATACTCTGAAAATATCATTGATAATTATATCCTTCAAGATTACGTTTTCATTTTCTTCATTCAGGGTTTTTTAACTTAAACCTGTAGGACTGGATCACGTGTTTTCCAAAACTAATGTAATGTGGTTGATAGTATCCAATGGAATCTTATCAGGGAAATGGAAAATGAAAACAGGGAATATCTAAGCATGGATAAGGGTGAAATCCCAGTAACATTTTACAGGATAAAATGTATTCTCCCGCATTGACTAATATTATACACAGACAATGATGAGACAATAAGAAGGTTCATCTTCTAAAGACAGTGGGAGCATTCAAGGTTCACAGAATTACCAATTAAACTCTGTCTAAATTCAAATAGTTTATATGAATGACTGCTTGATCACTAATAAATGATGCACAAATTAAAAATGACTGATGCCTTTGTCACTGATCTTCCTATAGAATTAATTAACCTGGGAATTTTTTATTTGTTTATTTGGGGGTTTGTGCACACGGTAAAGAAATTATGGAAAATTAGTCCATGACTGCAAGAAATATTTTTTAGCCTGATTTCTCAAGCAACAGGTGGTTTTTTTGATAAATGATTTGGGATCTAATGGAAAGTTCTTAAAAGTAACTGTAAAAAATTGTAAGTAATCTCACTAGGCTATTTTTGTAGAATAGTTTTGTTATTCTACTCTGTACATCTGCAATACAGAATATTAAACTTTGATTATTTTCACTACTTTTCCAATCTATAGATAATTATATGGTTAGTACAATGATTTCTACAGCAACTTTTATCCCCAAAATTAAATGCAACCATGTGCTCTATTACTTAGTCATTTTAACAACTGATTTGAATTTAATTTAATCTTAAACTGCACAATGTGCTATATTCATTACACTTTTTAATTTCTTGTGTTTTCTGCAATTTAGATTTTAATATTACAGCCTGTACTCTGTAATGAGTTTTCATGCTTTTTTTCAGCAAGGATGTTATGATAAGTAATGAAAATCGACCAGATGGCTTTTTATCTCGAGACCTCAATCCAGCAACGCCTGACATGTAATTAATTTCATGTATGTATAACCACACCACTCTCAGAAGGAGCTCCAAGTTTTCCTTGGAGTGTCTTCAGGCATCGCAGCTTCCTGTTATTCCTCACTTTAGAAGGGAAGGATTTTCCAAAGGTTTTCCATCCCCCATGGCAGAAATGGGTGAGTCCGAAGTGCAACAGGCTCAGGAATTGGGTCATGTGGGTTGGGAAAAAGCATCCAGCAGCTCAAATATTTCCTCTGCTGTTTATCAAAATCGCACTTAAGGACTAAAGAGAATATGAAGAACACAACTCCATAAATCCCATAAATCTGTAGGTAACTGCAGGTGCTGTGTGGCTGTAACATGGTGCATGCTACAAGCTCTCCTTAATTTTGGTGAAAGCCTCATAGAAAATGTCTTGAAAGTTCTTAACACGAGTCAACCCAAATTTCATGTGTTGTATATTTTCCCTGGAATCAGGGAAGCAAAATAAATATATAACAAAGTTCCTGAAAATACACACAGTACAATTCCCTTGTGTTGGGAGTAATCCAGAAAAATACTGGAAAACTTGCCAAAGTATAAGAAAGTGAGTATGAACTGTTGACACTTTATTTTTAAATAATGACTGTTTTTTCACTTTCACAAAGAAACATCAGCGACTTGCAGACAGCATCCTTAAGCACCTAATTTCTGGGTGATCTATTTGTGATTGGTAATGAAAAAATAAATATAAAAAAGATCCAAAAAATTTATTTGGGTTATTTTTCAGCCAGAGGAAGCAAAAATATTTGAAATATACATTACAACCTTGATCATTTACAGAAAGAGTGTGTCATCTTTCTTGGAATTGTGGTTTAAGATGCAGATTTTTTTGGCAACAGTTGCTCAGTGACAAAGTGGGCCATCGTAACTCACAGGAGATGAAAGCTTGGAAATTATGAATTTTGCTTTCCTAACTTTTGCAATTTGATTTATGATGGTTCATTTTGTTTAAAGGGATAACACAATAGTTAGAACTCCATAAAAAAACTTTTGTGCAAAAACGACAAGGGCTAGTTTAAAATACACGTTTTGTGATTCTACAGATGAGTAATGGGAACTTAGAATTCCATTTGATCCCACACGACCAACTGTATTTTTCACATGGCTACAAAGACAAAGAACAGCTAAATATCATTTTTTCTTCCTGTGAGATGGTAAAGGATACAGAGCAGGTATCCTGGATGGGCTGGATGTCCCACTCTGTGCATATTGCATGAAACGCCAGAAATAGTAAAATATCAAAATTGTCTTCTTTTCTTTCCCTAATAGCTCTGGATTCTGGTAAACATCGTTGTTACCATGTGATAACACACAAAGAAACTGCTTTGTAATATCAAAGTACTGACAGCACATATTACCGAGCTTCACCATCGGGGAAGTTTTTTCTCCTCAAAGTGTCATTGAGGCTAGTGGCAGTTTTTTACATATTTATTTATTTGTGCTGCCATGTGGTCACTGGGGAAAATTTTCTGTATCAGCCCCTCAGGAGCACAGGGTGCCCAGAGAAGCTGTGGCTGTCCCTGGACCCCTGGAAGTGTCCAAGGCCAGGCTGGACGGGGCTTGGAGCACCCTGGGCTAGTGGAAGATGTCCCTGCCCATGGCAGGGGTGGCACTGGGTGGGCTCTGAGGTCCCTTCCCATCCAAACCATTCTGTGACTCTGGGGTTCTATTAAACCTCAGAGCTTTCGTTCCCAAGTTCCCTGGCATTTTTCTTTCAGAAAGCAGACATTAATTTTTCACTTTTCCTCTTTTCAAAAGGACAAACATCCACACGCTGATCCTTCAGGAGCAGGAAGCACAGTGCAGAGGACAGCATGGCCATGGAATTCCAGAATAATTTGGGATTGAAGGGACCCTAAAGCCCATGTAGCCCCACCCCCTGCCATGGGCAGGGACAGCTTCCACTATCCCA
The DNA here is from genome assembly GCA_013397915.1 of Daphoenositta chrysoptera. Lineage (NCBI taxonomy): Eukaryota > Metazoa > Chordata > Aves > Passeriformes > Daphoenositta > Daphoenositta chrysoptera. The sequence goes on from VZRO01004385.1 coordinate 69,956, forward strand.
GGTTGCTCCCAGCCCCATCCAGCCTGGCCTTGGACACTTCCAGGGATCCACATGGGAAGGCTGACTGCAGTGAGCTGTGGTGGGGACAGGGTTGACCTTGCATAAGTGGAATCACTTTGGAGATCTTCTTCCTTCTGAGCTCAGTTGCAGTCCCAGGCAATGTAGCAAAGACGTGGAAGCAAAAGGGTCCGTTTTCTGCAGGAACAACATAATGGTGGGTTAACCACCAGAGATCTCCCTTCTGCTGAAGCTTCCTGTGCACAAACTGCAGGAATGGCAGGGAAAGAAAGGTATCAGAAAATCTGCTGCTCAGGAAACCGAGATTTCTGCAAATCCCCTGCAGACATGGGATATGCTGAGAGGATGACAGCAATTCTGGGTCTGAAAGTGACACCAGGGCTCATTTTCTACCTGTCCTACTTTGCCTGAGCCTTTTATTCTGCACTGGCTTAGTGCTGACATTGAATTGTATGAGGCATATGCCACGGATCAAGAGTATCTGATGGTAAACAGACAGTTTCCTGTTAACAAGAGCACTTTGAATTTCTGCAACTTATATTCTCTTTTAATGCATAAGGAGATGTGGGTTTTTTCCTTTTAATTCCAAGGGATAAAATGTTACCCTTTAGATGCATAGATATTTTACATAGTTTGCATGTACCCTTAAAATTTAAAATGAGCATTTCACATATTATTTTCCAAATTCAATTACTGATCAATTTGACATATTTATTTTCTTTAATGGGATGATCCTTAACATCTCCCTGTGATGAAGACATATTCACCTACACTAACTTAAATAAATTCCCTCCTGTTTATTCTTTTCCCTTTCCTTCCCTCTTCACTGAAATTTTCCTGCTTTAAAAATTATCCTAAAATTATTTAAGTGCATTTATTGTTGTTCTTGAAAGCAATCAACACACAAAACATGTTTTTCCCCGTGTTTGTAAATTCAGATTTTATCCAAGATATCAGTTTGTGAGCAGTCAAGTTCACTTGGAGCCATTTGAACTCTGCAATCATTTATTGCTTGAACAAACAGATTTTCAGTTTTTATGTTAGAAAGCAGCTACTTCTCCAGGAGAGCTTCCCATTCCCCACATTTTTCCTCCAGGAAGGTGAGCAGCTGAACTGAAGCCTGAGTATGGCAGTCAGTATTTACATGTATTTAGAAATCTTCCTCTTGTAGTCATTCTCAAGAAACCACAATTTCTCCTTATTTATAGCCACTCTAAATAGGAGTTATTTAAATATTAATGAATTAACTTGCTGGCTCAACATGTATCTGTAGGATGAAGAATTACAACAGAAGAAATAAAAGTATTTTGTATCAAGGGACTGCTTATGTGTGTTTTCCTTCCTTGTTAAGGAAATCCCAGACAAATCTCAAACATGGACCTGGCATGTGAGTCTGCAGGTGGCAAAATTTTGGAATAAGGAGTGTACACAGTGTGGAAATGGCCACACAACTGAGTCTGTGTGACAGATTAGAGTTAAATCCCCTTCTAATTAACCTTGAGGGGGCTCAGGCTGTGATGAACTTTAAAAGCACTGCAGCAAATAACCAAACTGGGTTGGGGTTTTTTGTTTGGTTGGTTTGGGGTTTCCTTGCTATTTATTAATTAATTCATTCATTCATTTATCCATTTATTTATTTATATACCCATTCAGCAACTATGGAATCTCTCAAAATCACAGAAGAATGCTGGCACAGGAGCTGAGTTTTGTAATGAAGATTTATCACAAGAAGTACAGGATTGCTAACTCAGATGTGTGAGAATTCCTGACATTAGATTTCTTGAGGGTTACACGTTATGAATAAAAGGGTGATTATTATGATTGGTTTACCTACATGAAATTATTCTTTGGAATTGTTTCTGTTTATTAGCATAAAAGAATGAATCCCTTTGATATTTTGTGTGCTAACATTTTTATGCCTTATAATTTCTGAAAACTCTACCCCAGCATTACAGAATGGTGATATTTCTAATTTTGTCCCACTTTTCTTTGTTCTTTTGGAGAAGAAATAAAATAACAATCTTCTTTTCTTTTTTTAACAGAAGTTTATCAATACAGGAGAACAAAACTGGTATTATCCATTTTTGATGATTAGGATCTGGAATTCTTCAAATTTCAGGAATTTTTTCAGAAGTTACTTCTTTTCCAGGTACCTTTTCTCTCTCAGCCTTTATAGCTATCTCATTTCACACAGTTCACTCTCATTCAAAATCAGAAAACACAAATTTTAACACATTAAACCCACCTAACATGGCTATAAACAAATGCAGGGTGCAGTTTACAACATGTGTGAACAAACACTAACTCTACTCATTCATGTTCCCTCACAGAAATATTTTGTTGTCTTCTTTTAATCTTCATATGTCACATGTGATGAAAAAAAAAATTAAACTCTTCAAATTTTATCTGACTTTCCCTACATTTCTCTAAGTTTGCAGGTTTTCCATATGTTCTCAGATATCTCAAATCAAAGAAGACATAAACAAGCCTGACATGAAAGGAAAAGTCAATAGCAATGAGGCTTTAAGATCCCATAATTGGCCTGCCCCATGGAAGTTAATCTGGCAGAGATAATAATGAAAGAAGGCAATATCTGCTCCCTTTGTTCAATTACTTCAGGCAAACAGAAAAGATTTTTACTGGGGAGAAATAATTTTAAACTGTTCCATTTGGAATGATTTCTCCCAGGGAACAGGGACAGGAGGAGAGGGAACGGCCTCAGGCTGTGCCAGGGGAGGCTCAGGTTGGACACCAGGAGGAATTTCTCCATGGAAAGGGTGGTCAGGCCTTGGCCTGACCAGGGAGGTGCTGGAGTCCTCATCCCTGGAGGTGTCCATGGAATGACTGGAGGTGGCACTCAGTGCTCTGGGCTGGTGACAAGGTGGGGGTTGGGCACAGCTTGGACTAGATGGTCTGGTATGGCTTTCCCAACCTTTGATTCTGGGATTCTGACCCGAATGAGTGTTGGCTGTCCAGATGTCAGAAGCTGCCACACTGAATGAAACACTTTTTTTCTCACTTTATTTTGTTGGCTTCCTCCAGAATAACCACCCTGAGTATCCCCACAAAGCCTCCCTGGCACCTTCCAGAATGAAGGGAAACCAGGGTGTCTCAGGGGCAGGAGAATCTACAGAGGGAACAGATTTCCAGCAGGGAATCTATAGCCTGGAGATGGAGGAGAGAGGGACTGGGGAGCAGTCATGGCTCTGTTTGGCCAAATGCTGCTTCAGCAAATAGCTGGATAATACCATGGAGGCTGCTTTATCCTTATGGTGGAGCTCCGAGCTCCTGGGGCGTGGAGAAGGTCTGAGAGCTCTGACTTTCATAGTTACTTGGGAGCTGCTCGGGGAAAGAGATTGCTCACTCAGGGCAAGTTTGAAAACACTCTCTGTTCTTCCAGTGTCTTCCTGAATTCATTGTCTAATGTTTTGTTTTGCTGGGGCCAGGTCTGCCAGCTCATTTGGAACTGTGATGTCCCCCAGGCACACTTCCAGTGATTATGTTGGGAAAAGCGGCAGGATCTCACCTGTGGGAAGAGCTTTATCCAATGATGCAGGGAGCTGAGGGCTGTGAATAGCAGAGGTAAAAGTATGAGGGCCAGAACACAGCCCAGAATTAATTCTCTTCCAGAAGGAATAGGATTCCTTCAGATTTCGTAGGTTAAAGAACGGTAACTTTTAGCCTAATGATAGGAGTCACATTTACACAGAATTTTAGTGGGCACAACATGGAGTTGTGTGGATCCACATTTCAATTGTAGAAACAGTACCAGGGAACAGACAGAATTCCCTTTCAATCTGAAAATTAAATGGAAATACGTTGAAGGTGTTTCCTGTGAGGGGTGTACTGAATATTTTTATCTAACATCTGGCTGCATTGTAAACAGGGAAGAACTAACCCATGAAATTCTTCTCTCCAAAGATGAAGTTGCCAATTAAATTTCCAATTTAAAATTATATTTATGGATTTAAAAGTGGAGAAATTTTGTATTTGCTCTTGTTTTTTGTAATTTTGTAATTGCTCTTGCAATTTTCCAGCATCTACACAGTGCTTTTGAGATGTATTAATAATTAGAAATACTTATATTCCTCATCAGTTTGGCATAAAATACAGATATTTTATATAAAATACAAACCCAAAGCACTTCTATATTGCAATGTGACATATAAACAAAATTTCCCAAGGTACTAATTTTCACTGTCTGAATTCTGACATTAGATGTAGATATATTAACTGTTCACTATGAATGATACTCCAAGTCAAATGAAATAGCCTAGAACAGAGAATTTCAAAACTCCAGCTTCAGCTTCCAAAAGAAATTCTTCTTATGTTATAATGTTCTAAACTAAATAATGTACATCTGCTTTTTTTCTTGCATTTTTCTATGTGGGGTTTGTTCTACGTTCCATGATTTTTCTAGTACACCTTATGTGTCTGTCAAAAATAAATTTATGAAATAAAAAAAATCAATCCAGTATTGTGTAGAGCAATAAATTCGCTGTTTGTACGTAGCTATGACAGTTTCGGAGACATTTAACATTTTTATTTTTGAAGAGTTTGCTGGAGATGGGACTCCAAAGGAGCAGTCATTTAAGAACTTCTGTGTCATTTACCTAAAATGTGCCAAAATGTAAATATATTAAATAATAGCTCATTCAAGAAAGATGAAATTTCAAACTCATCAATACAGAAGTAGCTTAGAGAAGCTCAGCCATGTGACAGAAAATTCTTAACTTGGACACCTTAGAAAAGAGATCCCTAAAGAGATAAGGAGGTCCTATTAGGTGGGATTATAATGTTTTTTAAAATAAGGTCACTTTTAATTCTGAAAAGATGAAGAGAGAGAAAATAACTGAACTCTATCAATAAAATTTTATCAAAACCAGGCAGCTTTGGAGTTTCACACATCATAAACAGAAAGGCAAGAATTTTATGGTCCTGTGATTATTTTCTCGTAACAACAGCCAAACCTTTTCATAGTTCTCTGATTCATCACAGAAAAAGAGGGATTTCAATGAGTCTGTGGAACTGAAATGGTTGGCTGAGTTTAATGAATAAAACAGAAAAGCTCTGGATGAAGGAGACTGAAGCGAAACAGCCTCCCTGGACTTCCAAGGTTTCTCTGCACGCAAGGTCTCTCATTGAAGGGTTTTGAATCCCTTGCAGTCCCCTAAATCAAGGAGCTGGACAAGAAGATAAGGCCCATTACAAAGAGAATCAAACAGCAGGTCGGGTTTTGCAGTTCAAGAGGATGGCGACTGGTACCTGTGGTTTTCAGCACATCCCTAAAGAAACTGAAAAGGAGGGTGAGTGGTGTGGGGACAGGCTGAGGGACACAGTTCCACTTGCCAGGTTGGACCCCACAGACAGAAACACATCCCCCCAGGGGACACGGACTGTGACACCTCAGTGGCCCCTCAGTGGGACTGACGAAATCTGGGGGTTGTCTCCAAGTTTGTTCTGTCAGGTTCATCCGTCTGTTCCTGTTTCCCGAGTGACAGTGTCTCTGATCAGATAAACTCATGGGAATAAGCCTTCTCCCATCCTCCGCAATTAGTGCGATTCACCAAGATTGTTCTGCCTCCCTATCACTTGTGTCGTGCTTATGTCTCTTTGTGTTTTGTTGATGGCTTTTTCCTTTTACTATTGTCCTTTTTACCTTGAAAAAGGGCTTTGGCCTGATGCCATTACAGGAGCAGACACTCCCTTTCCACGGAACTTTCCACAGTCCTCTTTTGGCTCAGGAATCCCTTGGGGCTCACACTTTTCCTGTAGCTTCCACAGGCATCAGTTTGGTCATGTGGAACACAAGATCCAAGAGGAGAAAAGACTTTGATTTTGATCCAGTGAGGCCATTTTTATAACCAACTTACAGCAACTGATAAAATGAGGAGTTCTAGGTCAGAGAGCAGGAAAACAGAACCCACAGACTTAATTTGGTGCTGATGCGTCTAGTTTATTCCCCTAGTTCAGCCAAAAATGTGAAGTGTTGTTTCTTGGTGCTTCTTTAAAGTCTGTTCAAGAAAGCTGGTGTCCAAATCTCTGTCTGATGCCAACAGGATGATATTTGCTTTGTAGAGAGCATTTTTCTTCCATGCCTTCCCCTCAGTTTATTTCTTCCAGTTTGTAAACAAATCATAGCAAAATATATTTTTAAACTCATCTGAATAAATCCTGCAATAGAGAATTAAATGCTTTGTGTCCAAATCCATTATCAGCTAAAAAAGAGAGCTCACTCAAAACCAACAGTGTTATTACCAGATGCTAATTCTGCTTTTAATAAAATCCCTCCCCTATTCCACACTATTTCAGCCAATGAGGAACGTGCCAATTCTAGAGTGAAAAATTAGTAGAGTTTTACCAAGTAGTAAATGTTGTCACACAAAAGAAGTTTTAGAATTTTACACACCTGGATGCCATTTCTATATAATGCCACGTAATTCTAGCTCAAAAAAGATTAATCTGTGGAGGTTCTAGAAATACTAACCCTTGGAGGTAGATAATGGCCAGAACTGAGCATTTTACTGAAAAATAAGCTCTTCTTCCCAAACTGAGAGCCACCAGAATTACCTACAAATAAATTGGACTAATCCTTTGATAAATTCTTTGAGGAAAACCAGAATTATAAACTGGTGATGGGAGAAATAAGGGAAAACCGATGTTCTGAAAAGGATTTCTGAGGACTGTGGAGCACTGAAGGACAACTTATTTCTAAGTAGGGATCTGGATAAAGATGAATCCTTTTCCAGGTGTTTTAGTCTCCCTTCCTCTTTTTGTTGTCATATTTCCATCACCATTTCCCAAGACTCCCCATCAATTGGGGCTGGAGAGAACAAAAGAATTCAGGCTTCCAAAATTAGTTCCTTGAGAGAAAGAAGTATCTTTTGGACAGATGAATGACCTAGTCCTGGCTGGAATCCTAGTTGTCCTAAAAATTCCTGGATTTTTATCTTCTTCTAATATTTTTTTTTTCCCCTAAACTTCTGGTACTGAGCACCAGCTGACTTAGGTTCAATATTGGATAAAGCAATATAAAAAAGAGGCCTTAGAAACACAAATGAAAAAAAAGAATTTACTTTACTTATCAAAAGATAGGATTAGTCAGGAAAAAAATTCAACAGAACAAACTAAAAATAATAACATGGCAAAGCGTAGGACTGGCTGAAGCTAAAATCAAAAGGGATTTTTACTCCTTTATCTATAACATCTTCTTTAAAGAATAATTCGTGCCAGAATTGGCAGTTGACCAGCACTTTCTTTTGTGTCAGAAGGAAAGGAACAGACTCCTGTACAAACAAGGATATTCAGAGTCAGCTAAAGTAAAGAGTATTCTGTGCTTTTGCATTCATGTGCATTGTGTATTCAGCAGTGAATCCTTTGTCTCTCTACCTTTATTCCTTCACACAGTAACAGCATTTTGCTCAGATCATTTTGATAGATTATACAAAATCTTGTTGCATTTGCAGACTGAAAAACAAATTGAAGAAATGTGCTTTTTAAAGGAAAGTATCTAATACATTTGCTCCAATCTTCATGAGAATTATTACCAGGAAACAAAGAACATCAATACCTCTCTTTCTGCTTATCCCTCTCACTCCATCTCTTTTACTAAATAAAGAAATAAATAAAAAATACGGCAAATTTTGGTCTTGCCATTGGTTACTGGAGGTTTCAAAGAGTGAGACTGTCAAACCTTCCACCACCCATAACCTATATCCTTATTAAAGCCACAGAATTGAGGGACACCTAAATGTTAAATGAGATAAAGAGACTATTGCTAAAGCCTAAACAATCACCCAGGTCATTTTTTAATGAAAGTACAACCCCAGTTCTTCCTCCGTCTTTGAAAATACCATACATCTTCAGGCTGTCTAATTTTAAAGTTGTGTTCGTCTTAAAATAATTGGTTTGAATATTTCAAATGGAAAGTAGGAAACATCTCCTTAATGAAAGAAAGGAATCTGCAAGAGATAACATTGCCATTAATGAAGTCTAATTAGAGATTAATTTAAAAAATAATCTCCTGTGCTAATTTATCAGGGAAGGCTAATAGAGTTCTAACTTGAGACAAAAATAGTTCTTTGGAGTTTTATAAATGTTCTTGTCTAGGTTAACTATTTCTATTATTCACAACAAAAAACAATCAGTGTGTTAGAATTCTGACTATTAAATACAGAAAATTATTGTGTGTTGTACATTACTTTTTGAAAGTTATTTTTGTGAGCAGGGTTGTCACATTTTTCACCATTGTAGGTTTTGAAATAAAATACTGTAACTTTTGTTTGAGTTAACATCCAATTATTCTCCCTTAATTTCTATTGATATAGAAGATTCTATATTTCTTTACAGATGACAGGGATTGGTCCCATGATATATAAAGCCAATTTAACTTCCTTCCCGGTGTTTCATCTTCCATGTTGGCTGCTTGATGACAAAATGCCATTTGATTCTCAGATTTGGGCAGCTGGAATTCTCCACTACCCTGGGCTGTTGCTCTGCCCAGGACTAAGGCAAGACAAGCTCTGTTTGAAGGTAACAACAGCTCTTTGCTGAGTGAACATGGCAGAGATTGCTTTAAAAAGCCCTCAAGATTAAAGAGAAAGACCAGTCTGTCTTAGGTCAAAGGGCACTCGGATGGGATGGGATGGGATGGGATTGGAGACCAGGAGTATCAGAGGAACAAGGACGAGCGGGAGAATGCTGGGACCCAGTGAAAACCAGCTATCCCCAACTGATTCACTTCCAGGAAAGGGCTGGATTAGCCCATCCAAGAAGAAGGATTCCTCCCAGAAGACACAGGAGATCTGAAATCTGAAGTGAGGTGTCAGCTCCAGGTCCTGGGGCTTCTCGTGGAGTGTCTGAGGTGCAAGGGAAGAATGTTTGGGGAGTGTGTAAAACTCACTGTGAGGTTGTGGAGGTGAATGGGAGTTTATATGGGATATATGTCTGCCCCTGGATCCCTGGCAGTGTCCAAGGTTGGGCGGGGTTGGAGCACCCTGGGACAGTGGAAGGTGTCCCTGCCCATCACAGCTGTGGTGGGACTGGTTGGGCTGTAAGGTTCCATCCGACAGTCTGGGATTCTGGGATTCTCAGAAAATGGACCAAAGAAGGGGAAAGGGAGGGATCAAGGTGGTTTGGCAGGACCAATGGTGGGAAAAGAGACGGGTGAGGAGTTCCAAGGGATGATCTGGGGGTGCAGAGGTTGCAGGAGAATGTGTTTCTCTTACTAAGCCCTATATCCTATATCCTAAACTATATCCTCACTCAGCCCTCTCTCTCCTGTCTGGGTGGCTGTGGGGAGTGAGCTGGGGTGAGCTGGAAAACCTCAGGCTGAATGAGCCAAGTCCGAGAGCCAGCAGCTGGAGTGGGACCACGGACAACCAGTGCTGTAGATCCATCAGGAACAGGGGATCCTGGACAAGCTTTTGGAGGGTGTTTGAGAGGATAAAGTGCTGCTGGATCAATGGGAAAGGTGGCTAAAAGTTGGGTGGTGACTGGGGCTGGAAAAGGCACCGCTTTCTGCCTGAAAGGACCTGTGTGTCTGGTTGTGCCCACATTTATCCTGGGGATGTGTGTGGGAACCTGCTGGGAGAGGGGATTCAGCTGAGCAGGGAACTGGGATTCCCAGCAGGATTGTGTCTCCCTGGAACTGCTGGGCTTGGCACCCTCTAGCACAACTCAGGAGCCTTTTTTGATGTGACAAATTACTGTGATTAGAACAGAGATCCCCTCAGCCTGGCTGGTGTTTTCGGAATAATTTCCATAATAATACTGTCTGGCAAACAAAAGAAGGAATACTTGAACATCCTATTGATTATTCCTGTCTGTTCCTGAATTATCTTCTCTAATGGGCTCGGAGATTCTTTGTGAGGTAACAGATTTGGGATACGATTAGCTGATAATAAAGAAAAGAATTATTAACAGCCTCCTGCTGAATAAAAAATGGATTTCATGGACCATCAACATCTTCATTCTAGGGGGAAATTTGCAGGTGAATAACTTTTGTTGTAATATGAAGGAAATGGAGAAAAACACATCCTCTGGGATCTCACAGAACTGGTGTCTGAATGCTAAGGTGAGCTATAGATCTGTGTATTTTGATTTATATCTCCATATTCCAATTGGATGGGCTTGGAGCAACCTGGGATAGTGGAAGGTGTCCCTGCCCATGGCAGGGGATGGGACAAGAGGAGTCTCTTCCAACCCAAGGAATTCCTTGATTTTATATTTATGTAGATATTCATCACATACGGTAAATTAATATTTTAAACAGGAAAATATTATTCCCTCCATATTTATAGACTTCTTTTTGGTAATTTATATGCTTCTTTTTAATCTAATATACTAACAGTTGTTCTCAGTACTACACATAATTCAAGCTTAGGACCAACCTTACTACAAATTTTCAAATGATGGTTCTGCTGCAACACCTTGTTAAATTAGAAAGGAAACGCACTACTTACCCCTTTAAAACACCTGCTTAAATGCTAGATTTTCACTTTTAATTTATCTTTCAAGACCATTGCCATAAAATTAAGATACCCACACCACAGTTTACTGGTTCAACCCTTAGAAACTTATTTTATCTTTATTAGATGGGAAATTATGAGATGGCAGGACATCCATTTAGGGAACAAAAACTGAATTCTTTTGAAATCCTTCTTTTCCTATAGCTTATCTCTCAAACTATTGTCCCCTCTGCGATGCCTCCAGAGCAGTTGGTTTGATTTTGGGCATGCTGAGAGCACTGCAGCACAGCTACAGCAGAGCTTGTTTTACTGAAATATTCCTGAATCAGTGTGTGGGCTGGCAGTGCAGGGCCCTGCAAGGGACGTTTCCACATGTTAGTTCTACAAATGGCAGACTCACCTAGAAATCAGTCACCAGCAAATAATCAGCTGCCAAAATGTGGAGTTTAAGGTGCAGGGGTAGACTATTATACCATTTTATTAGCCAGCATATCTTCCATAATCCACTTTGGTGGCTTCTTGCCATTCATTTTCCAGAGAGTTTTGTTCTTTCTGGTCTTCAAGTTTTGGCTCTATTACAGCCAAATAATAAGAAAGTCCTGATCAGGTGTCAGACTTGTAACTGGGAACAGCAGTGCAGCACAAGGCAGAGCTGTCACATCCTCATCCTTCCAGCAAGAGAATCCTGGAATGACCTGGGTTGGGAGGGACTTTAAAGCCCATCTGGTGCCACCCCTGCCATGGGCAGGGACACCTCCCACTAGCCCAGGCTGCTCCAAGCCCCGTCCAACCTGGCCTTGGGCACTGCCAGGGATCCAGGGGCAGCCACAGCTGCTCTGGGCACCCTGTGCCAGGGCCTCCCCACCCTCACAGGGAACAATTCCTTCCCAATATCCCATCTATCCCTGCCCTCTGGCAGTGGGAAGCCATTCCCTGTGTCCTGTCACTCCATCCCTTGTCCTTCTCCATCTTTCTTGTCAGCTCCTTCAGGTACTGGAAGGCCACTATTGGGTCACCTCAAAGCTTCTTCTCTCCAGGCTGAACAATCCCAGCTCTCCCAGCCTCTCCTCCCAGCAGAGCTGCTCCATCCCTCTGATCATCCTGGTGCCTCCCCTGGACTCTCTCCAGCAGCTGCACATCCTTCCTGTGGTGGAGATCCCGTATAAACTTACACTGGCCTGGAGGACTCTGGAGTCCACTTAAGACAGGAAAGCTTTGCAGATCCCATTGGTTAATCTCTGCCTGAGGCCCTCTTGAGGATTTGAGCAGCTCTTGGGGTCTGCATAGGACAGCAACTAAATCACAAAGGATCTCTTCTGCCATTCATTGGAAGGGGCTGCCCAGGAAAATCACCAGCCCTGGAATGTGCTCAAAAAACCTGTGGATGTGGCACGTGGGCACATGACTTAATGGGGAACCTGGTGCTGGCTGGAGTTGGTGATCTCAGAGGTCTTTTCCAACCTTAATGATTAATCATTCTGCGATTCTAAAGGGTGTGGACATAAAGGAAAAAGTGTTGCCAAATCAGTGAAATTTTAAGAGAAAAAGAGAATTAAAAGAGGTTTTCATTATGTCTTTCCAAAGGAGTACCAATTGTTACATAAGCCACACATACCTGGTATTCAGCAAACATTAGAGACCAAAGTGGAGCCTTGTTTTGAGTTGCATGAGTAAAATCTTCCCTAAATAATTACACAGAGTGAAAGGAAATCCTCAGCTCTACCACTGTTTTGTAATTTCTTTCATGCCAAAGACATAATAACATCATAAAAGAAGACATAAAACAGGACATGTCAAAGACATAAAACCTCATAAAAATAGCATAATTCTTAAAGTTGCTAATTCACACTAAAATAGCCTGGAGAGACTGCTCAAAAAACACTGGCTCCCATCATTTTCCTGTATGTGTACTATGGCCCATAAGTCATGGTTAACCTTGGAAGAAGGATATCAGGAATTCTGCTCACAGGTGAGTGAGCAGCACATGGGCAAAATGCTGACGGAGAGGAGTTGGGTTTGTATGAAACACAAAACGTTAGTTGATAGGTTCAAAAGGATATTGAAATATGAACTTTAATTCAAATGCTGTTTTAATTAAAATAAGAATGGTTAATGCCACAAAGAAACAGCAGTTTTTACTCAAGCTGGTCATATTCTTCCTCAAGGAGCTCATTTTTGAATATGTAAGGGATGATATAATGGAAAAAGTTAGAACATTGTTCTCTAACTCACCCCGATTTGCAGCACTTTGAGAAACAGCTTCTTCTGACAATCTTTTTCTTTCAATGGACATCCAGGACAGAGAGATGTAGGGCAGACTTTCAACCCAAAATATTTGTTCCAAACTACTGAGAAAGAAATATTTGCTGTAAGTTGCATTAGACTCATGACAGAACAACCTCTAACACATGAGTTGAAATTTGGATACCTCTCATGTCTCAGGTTCACAGTAGGGAAAAATATTTAAAGATTTGCAAGGGTTGCTTGGATGTCTGCAAGGACTCTTGATTTAGGATTGCTTGATCAAAAGATGATTTTTTTCATGATTTTTTTCTATGCTGTCTAAGAGAACAACAGTTCTCTTGCTCCTTAATTAAACACAGTGGAATAAAAAGTCATCTGGCCTCCCTACTGTTGTCCATTTGTAAATATTTTCGATGTCCATCACTGAAGTCTTGTTGTTGATCTTTCTTTGGAGGCAGAAAAATTTTAATTTTATGGAAAATAACAATGTAGCCTAATGAATCAGCCTGACTTGGGATTCATCAGTTACTTTCCCACTACAACCTTTACTATTTTCATGTCCTTAAGCAAGTCAGGTAATCTCTCAGTTTTTCTACCTCCCTTATTTACACATTAAGAGTAAGACTCATTGCAGATAAATTTGTGCAGTGTTTATGAATCTGATTCGTTGTAACTATTATACAGTTAGAATCACAAGGGAAAATGACTAAATTACAAAGTAAATTACCTTCAGTTACCAAGTAATTGTGCCATTTTCTCCCAAATGTGAAAGATGCAGTTATTAGCAGAGGGATCTCTCAAATCTATCATTTATTGGAAAGGCAGAAAGTTTCTTGTTAAGAAAGAAACTATTGCAAATATAGACAGACTATGACTAATTCCACCTGCAAAATTGCAGTCACTGCCAAGCCTCTTTCTTTCCAGAGGGAATAAGTTCCCCCTCATTTTCCAGTCGGCACAGCACAGGTAGCTGTACCCCTTGGGTACAAAACAGAGGCAAACTTCATGGCAGATGCGCAAAGGCACTTAGATGCCTTTTTTTTTTTTTTTGTATGTACAATATATATTTCATAGCCTGAAGTCCTGCTGAAGCTTTCTGTACATTCTTTTAAAAAAGATTAGTGGAATGTATTACTTCCAGATATTGAGGTGTAGCAGAGCACTTCTGGAGGAATGCAGTGAGGGTGTAGAAATCCTGCTGTCCCTCTCACAAGCACATTATTCTTTTATCCCATGGTAAAGGAGCATGGATCCTTCCTTTTGCCTCAGATTTTAAATGTCTTCTGTCATTATACATGGCAAAGGGACACGCAGCTCATTTCAGAGAGAGCCCTCCTGCCTTAGTTCATCAGGACTGGCAATTTCAGCCAGAGAAGGGAATCCTTTACTTTGAGAAGAATGAGTTTGGCACAAACAATTTTGTTATTATTGCCTACTTTGGAAGAAGAAATGGAAGGGATCTTGCCAGGTTCCCTTCAGCAGAGACACTGGGACTGGGGTTTGAGGCTTTTCTTTCCTCCTGACCCTGATACACAGCTGAGCTATAGAGAAGGCTCTCAAGTCATTGCCCAAAGGAATAATATTCTTTTTGCAGTTTACAAGTTCCCTGGTTTTCCTCTTCCAATTGTGCTTAATCTGAAGCTTAAGGGCTTTTTCCCCTCAAACTGATCCGTAAACCCATCCTTAAGCCTCATACCAGCTCTTGCCTAAGATATCTTGCCAGAGATCTCAGCCAAAGCCTGTAGGAAATATTTCTCAGGGGAGGTTTTGTTTCTGTTTTTATCTGCCTCTGGCAGCCCTGAACAGTCCTGGTGTGACCTGAGCTCTACATTTTTCTTGCTCTCAAAACAACCCCTTACCTAAGCCTTAAAACTCTTACCACACTAAGAACAAGATTCCTCAGCCGTTGTCCAGATATAAAAATTCTTGGGAGAATTCACAGCCCGACCTTCCTTGTGCAACACCTTTAAAGATCAGCTCTGGTGGATCTGGAGATTTATTTCCTGTTCACAAACTTAACTTTACTGCTCGGATTAGAAAGAAATTCTGCAGGGATGACTCTTCCTGACTCAATCTCTGTGACAATGAATCTGGGTAAGCCTAACTGGGGCTCTGGGCTGCCTCTTGCTCTGTCCAAGGCTGTAACCTTAACCTCAATCCCTTAAAAAGCCTTTCCATAAACCCCAAGGAATTTCCCAGATAAAAACCCCTCGGAGTGAAAAAAAGGAAGGGCCAGTTTCATCTGAACGATAAAAAGTTGGAAGGTAAAGGACAAGGCACACGAAAGTGCTGAGGGTGGCAGAGCAGGATTTCATGGGTGACAGCGATGGCTTAGAGAGCCAAACCCGAGGTAAAAAATATCCAGAGGCAAGACCTCCTCTGGAGAGATGGAAAATCAGCATAAACGGGGGGGGGGGGATGGAGTGAAAGACAACACAGCCCATTTCTTTTCCAGCATCTCTGATCACCTTCATGGCCACAGCCAAGACCCAACAAAGAGCGTTGATATCAGTGCTAATCATACAACACTGTGTTGTAAACATGTGACTAAAGTAGAACATGAGGGTTAAAAATTGACATTTCTGTGTTTGTAGGGATGATCATTAAAAACTCAATGCTAGCATGAACTGTGATGTTAATTAATGAACTAATAAAGGTTTGGTCCAGGTTTAAAGTTTAAACCTGGTGCAGTGAGTCTAAACTGTCCCTTCACAGTGACCAGTAGCTGATACGAATATCTTTAATAAGAAGTTGTAACTTCTTATTAAAGCACTGCCAGTTATTTATTGTGGCTCTAATCCATAGCCCTGTTAATGGGAATCAAGAACTCCTTCACGAGAAGTCAGTGTCATCACCTGACCAGGCTTATCTTCAGCCAACATTACTTTTTCAGTAGCTTTAATGTATTTTTTTATTGTGGCTTGGGTAGCTTCAGCCTGCAGCCCAGTGGTAGGTTCCTGTAGAGTCTTGTTTGCATTTTTAAGTGCAGAAATCCATTCTTTGTGCTGCTGATCAATGTGTGTTTTGTGTAGGATCATCACTGCTGCGTCGACAGTGGGACATTGCTGGTGGCTGGTGCAGAAAATGGCTCTTCAAAAATGCATGAAGCTTATCAGCTCCGAATGAATGCTTGAACAGGTGTGTCTTCATAGGGAATGTTTAACTTGATTGCAAAAATAAGGGGGGGTTCTTGTTTTCCTTTTTAATACTTAGGTTGCAGAAGCATTATGATGGGTGAAGAAGCACAGCATACAAAGCAAGTGGAATTTAAAGAAATGTAATGACATAAGAACTCCCAGTTCTCATCATAACTGGAAGTTGGGGAGTTAGTGAGCTCCAGCCACCTAATCAGTTGCATTATTTTGTGGCCAGAAAGCACAACTGGATATCAAAATTGTTGCTTCATCAATTATGGTGCATTTACCTGGATCTTCCAATTTTGAAATCCATTTTACTACTTCTTGATTTGCTTTTGGAGGCCAATGAACCCGAGAAAGATTGATTATATGGAAAGCTATTTCAGAATGATTCTTCTAGCTCATAAGGAGAGATGATTGATTTCATCACATAGAAATAAATATGGGAAGTCAACATTTCAATTTTTCTAACACTTCCAGAAGCCACATCATGGCTTACATTACAACTGCATTGCCTTCAGACTGAAAAAAGGGTAGGGTGAGGTGGGATACTTGGAAGGAATTGTTCCCTGTGAGAGTGGGGAGGCCCTGGCACAGGGTGCCCAGAGAAGCTGTGGCTGCCCCTGGATCCCTGGCAGTGTCCAAGGCCAGGTTGGACAGAGCTTGGAGCAGCCTGGGACAGTGGGAGGTGTCCCTGCCCATGGCAGGGGATGGCACTGGATGGGCTTTAAGGTCCCTCCCAACCCAAACCATCCAGTGATTCCATGATTCTAAGATTACCTGCTACCTGGAAAGAGCAGGTATAAGATATAAAATCAAATTAGAGAGAAATTAGCTGATTCTTTGACTAAAAGTCTTTAATCCCAAAAGGGCCATTCAGTGAAAGCTGCTTTGCTTCCACATTTTGATTAATATTTTTGCTAATACCAACAGAAGTAAGTAAAATACCTTCAATAAGGGATTTTATGTATGCACATGGAGTGCCTTGACTTCATCTTGAAGAGAAAAAACTCCTAATTAACAGTTTAATATTGCTTTTGTTATTTCCTTTATGATGCTCATAATTGCACTGCTGATTTTTAATTAAACATGCATTTTGTGAAATATGTCGCATAAATAACCCTTCTGTGCCATGCTTTTAATAACTATTCATCATTCATTTAGGCAGTACAAAGGGCACTGGAAACAATTACTGAAATGTGCTTATACAAGGCAGAGCAGAGCTCAGGAGACTTCCCAGAGCATCTCATTGTCTGATTAAACCTCCTGATGGATTTACAGTGGACCCTGTTTTAACAGATAAGATGAATCTACTGTTGTCCTTATTCCTTATTATTAAAACCAATATCCTAATTATTTGTGTCAGGTTGTTTCTAAGGTATTACTTTGGCTGTCCATAAATTGAATGTTTATATTCTTGCTGGCATTTTCCTTTCCTTGGGACTTTTTGTCCTGCTTTGTGGTAAAGGAGTCTGGAAAATGCAGCTGCCATGGGCAGGGACACCTTCCGTTATCCCAGGGTGCTCCAAGCCTTGTCCAACCTGGCTTTGGGCACTTCCAGGATACATTTATCTGTCATTCAAGGAGAAGAACATCACAGCCACACCTGAAAGCTTTCTGAGTAGAGAAATATTTTAGATCGACTTACACTTCTCTCCACCTTTTCCAGAGCCACAATCACGGTTAAATACTGGTGTTTTCACAGTCACATTTCCGTTTACATTGATCATTACCCTCTATCCTGATGTGCTGCATGAGCAGCAGTTTCACCCTGAATAATACATACTTACATTCCTATGTGAATCTGTTAAAAAAAAAAAAATGTATTTAGAAGAATTTCTGTCCTTACTTTTGCTTAATGATAATTATTTTCCGGGGGTCTTATCAGCAGTTCAGCCCAGCCCAGCCCAGCCCCACCTGGATTACCTGGCAGTGGATATTCCTGGGAAGGCATCTGGATATTTGGCTCATCTTCCTAAAACACACTCAGCTTAATCTTAGTTTGTCTTTTTCTAGTGCCATGTACAGGGGAACTTCTCTTCTTTACGATTTTTTGCTGAAGAACTTCTGTTTAATCTTCCAGTTTCCTGACTTCTTTTGCTTCAAACATCTAGGGCTGGAACCAGCCCTCACTTTACTTTAGCTTTGTACAGTTGTGTGGTGTAGAACCTATTCCTAATTAACAGACAGGAATAATTATTCTGTGTAGAAACAACTCTGATCCTGGAATAAAAGCAGACATACACTAGGGAGGCGATTTTCTGTATTTGGCAGGAGATTTATCTGATCTTGAGGAATAAACTATGACCCAATAGATTAATTATTTTAGAAAATGCTCAAGTTTTCCTCGCAATCTTTGGCATTTAAAATGAAAAGCTTTTTGGCTGGATAATTTGAGAGAAGAATTTCTGGTGACAGTTGTGTTTACCCTGAGAGGATGCTGTTTAGAACACACTTCTTGAGACAGAATAATTCCATATGTTAAATACTGATAATTAGAAAACAAAGCCCTAGGGTGAAGTTCTCTGAAAGGAATTTGTAGAACCTTTGAAACAGAGACTGGTGGAAAATCACCTCAAATTTTGGTAGTGTTGTAACCAGACTCCCAAAGCTGAACATTCCTCAGCAAGGGCTCCACTCTTGAATGTTCCCCCCAAGCTTTTTGTTTGCACAAGTATCACAAATAACCTGAGTGGATTGCAGCTCTGCTTTTTCTTGGATGGATGGCGGTTCCAACTTTTGTTTAATTGCAGGTGCCTCTGGGAATGAAATGGTGCAGAATTAATTTCGAGTTCCTGGCTTTTCATCCTGCTCTTACCGCCTGCTCATTTTATGGCCTGTCGCAAGAACACCCGGACATCTGGTGGCTTCCCAGCATAGAACAGCCTCCAAGTCATATTGAAAACTTTTCCTCAGCCTTCCTTTATTCCAGCATCTTTATATGCAAGGCAGAATCCATTTTCAGAACACCTATGTCAAGCTCTGCAGTGCTGGGACAGATGGCTCAAATATAATCCCATGTGTATATGTAAAACATATGTATATACATATACATAAAACAAAAACAAGTTTTCACTCAGATTTAGAAAGTTGCTCCACAATGAAATTTAAAAGCAGCTTAATTCTGAATTTTGCTTAGCCAACTAAGCCAGTTGATTTAGGTCAAAGTAGAAGGAAGATTTGGGGAATAAATGAATTTGACTTTGAACATCAAGGGGAGATGAACCTCATCATGCTTTAAACATTTGAAAATTAGCAGTTTAGTGTTACAATTAGCAATTTGGTGTTACAACATGATTATGTACAAAACTTGGATTCCCAAGGGACAGCCACCAGTGGTTCCCTGTCCCCTGAGGGACAACATGTTGAAGGTAGGGAAGACCCTGCAGGCTCTCTGGACACTGAACTCTAAAACAGTGAGAGAAAACAGATTATTAAAGTCAGTGCTTTTTGTGGAAAATGTTTGCATAGAATTAAATCAGAGAACATCCAGGGTGTACTTTGAGAGTGCTTTATTATGATGGTAACAACATCAGACAAAAGCTGTCAGATTAGTAATTGGACTCTTTAAATCCTATTCCTGCTGAAGAAAGGGTGTAATAGGGAAGATAAACTATTTGCTGAAGGAAAACAATAATTTAAAAAGCCTCCTCCTGCTCATTTTAAAAATAATGTCCCAGAGTTCTGCGTAAATTCAGTCATGGCCAGGATTCACCAGTTTGAGCGAGTTCAGAGGGCAGCTGCTCCTCTGTATTACACCCTGTATTTACAACCTGGGTACTGCCAGGGATAGTGCAGATAATTCCATGGCTTTATCCTGCGTGTTTGACTTCTTAGCACTGAGAAAGAATTCAACTCTCTGAGTTGAAAGGTAGAAAACATCTGCAATTCAAGTCGTTCATCTGGCTTAATATGAAGTGACAGGGAAAAAGGATATTTCTGAATGGATACTTGTTGTTTAAGGAACTCCTAGCTCTAGATAATGTATCACTGGACTTTTATTCAGAAGAATTCCTAAGTGGATACAGGAATTTCCTTTCCAATTGAAGCATCAGTGCTGCAATAACCTGCAAAGAAGTGCAGTTTCCTGCCTGCTGTGGGTGTGTTAGGGGCTGGCCTGTCATGCTAAAGGCATTTCACACTGTCACTTTTTAGTGAAACTTCTACGTGAAAAGAATGAGAGAAATGAAACTTGGGAAGCAGATCTTGGGCTAGAAGGGAAATGCACAAAGTGATTATTTTTACATAGTGACCACTGGTCCAATTTTAGCTTAAAGAGAGCTCTCCAGATCCCAGAATCTGTCCTAGTTCACCATTATTCCCATATTCACACTAAACCATTCCTCTCCTTTTTGTACAAACTTATGTGCTTGAAGATTCCAGAGTTTTTTGTTTGTTTGTTTGTTTGTTTGTTTGTTTTAAACCCATCTGTGTTGAGCAATCCCAGTTGCTTCAATCTTTGCAAAAAAGAAATGTTTGGAAAAGGGCTAAGAGACAGGACAAACCAATCTCATGGAACTGGACCTGCAGGGTTGGCTCAGGTGACTCCTCAAGGTTCTGTCTAAGCTAAACTTTACTTTGACTCTACAGATGTTCCTCATGTCAAAGCAACAGAATTCCTAAGGAAAAAACATCAAAAGCCTTGTTTGGAGTAATGCAAGTGAAAGTTTATTACGTTTTAATTCACTTTGCCTTCCATTTCACATCACATTGACTTCAAGACTTTGTTTTCCATTTTCACAGCACGTGCTTTTAAGTAAATTAAGAAGTTTTGCTGATCCTTAAATGAGGATTTTACCCTAATTCATGTATTTTCAAAAACACCTCAAAAAGAGCCACACTGGGATGAGAAGACAAACCAATGATTTCTAAAATGGTTTTTTCTGCTTTTTTCATACATAGCTAACAGTGAAATAGGGTTAGACTCATAAAAAGCTGTGTTTTCCCTTATTTTAAAAATGAAAATTTGCCATTTGCTTGAACAGCTTAAATATAACATTATTGGAGTCTGGGAAGAATTGATATAACATATTTTGCCTGCTAGAATCAATTTTCTAAAATATAGGTAGGCTTTAAAATCATTAGAACAGACAGAGAAAGTGCCAAGTGAAGCAGAACTTCTTTTGGGAAGCAGCCAGCAAATATCAGAAGGTGGCTCCTTATGTTTTGAAGAAACACTTGTAGGCTATGTAGAAGATAACCAAGAAAATATTTAAATCGATTTAAATATGGAAATTATGAGGATAGGAGAAGCTCTGGACATTTACATTGCTCCCAAAACTCCTGCTCCATTATCCCCGGGTGGCACGGAGCTTCTCACACTCATGCCATGTTGCATTTACTGGGAATATTCACCTTCCCTCCAAATCCCAGGGGGTTAATATTGTTAAATTATGAGTGAGAGGAATGTTTCAGTTGAATGCAATAGTTCACTGAGTTCTCTGTGCTACAGCCTTACCCCTGCTCTGGGCTTGTAGAGATGTTTGTGGCTAAGTGAGGGTTTTGCTTTTAAGGAAAGGAAAAAAACCATTTAACTGAATAGTAAGTATCTGAAGGTCCCGTAGGTTTTTTTTATTTGGGGTTTTTTAATCAGGAAATGGTGATATAAATAATTTGTTGCAAGAAATGAGACTGGAAGTATGAACAGCAGAGGAAGGACCATCTGCTCTAATTCTGAATGGATTTCCAGTTCTTGAGCTCAAGTCCTTTTTACAGTTTCACTGAAGAGTTTTCACCTCTGCCACTGGTTAGCGTGAGCATTTTAAGGATTCGTGGCATGTTTTGGTTCACCAATCTCATTTACCTAATCCACAGTAATTTCCTTTGTCCAATATGGTTTGACTGAATGGAGACTAATCTGAAAAACACAACTATTTAGGTGCTGCAAATATGGTTTATTTTAAAAAGAATATTTTGCAATTTCCTGCTTTTATTTATGCATGGAATCACAGAGTCTTTGAGGTCGGAAAAGAACTCCAAGACCATCCAGCTCAACCTTGGCCAGAATCCCACCATGGCCACTCAGCCATGTCACAAAGTGTTTGTATGATCTATGTAGGGACCAGAGCAAAGATTGGGGTTTTCCATACCCTGGCACTGTTTACATGTCCATGTTTGGGGTTTTTTTGCAGATTAAAAAGAAAGTGTCCTTTAAATGCCTTGGTAATAGCAATTTTCTATTTTCTGTAAAATAAATAAATACAAAAAAATCCCTTAATTTTGAAACCATCTGAGATGAATCAGGGACAGATTCTTTTCCTGACCTCTATTTTAATTTTTTCACAAAGACAATAATTGATGTTCCGAGCATTAAAAAGTTCATTTGGACTTGATTATTTTCTCTTTTAATACCTTAGTCTCTGTGGTAAATTTTTAAGCTTCCTGTAATATTTGAAAATAAAATTAATTTGGCAGTTTTCTTTAAAAACACAAATGTGAGAATTTGAAATGCACTGTTAATTTTAAAACTGGCGGGAACCCTTCTGATTTTCATTTACCAGCAGTGCAAAACCTGCCCTATATTATAAATGCTAACGATGCCACGGACATTTCAAAGAATTTTATGCCCAAAGTTAAAGAAAATACATTACTTAGTCCAGAGCTAATCTTTTACTTTCCATAAAGCTAAGCCTCATTTATGCTTTTAAACTTCATTAAAAATAACTGCAGGCCATATTATTTTAAATGGCCTCTCTGATCAAAGGAAGGCTTTTTTCTTCCCCCCCAGTATCATTTTCCTTTCCTTATATTTAGGGCTTTCTATTGATTTTTGACTTTCACTTTGCACCTAATGTTATTTTTTTCTTAAATAATAGTTTTTTTCTCCCTGAGGCATTTTTTGTAAGCTGAAAATCTGACTATGTGGAAGAGGGTAAGCATTAGGAAACGTCCATGTCATACTCAGAGCCGCAGAAATTCCTGTAAAAATTATCTGCTGTGCAGGAGGAAAATTCATGCACAATTCCTATACGGAGCATGTTCTTAGAGCCTCCTGCATCAAGAGGTTTCCTTTGGCCACTCTGAGCCAAGGAATGGACATTTTTAAGAGACCTTATTGTGTGATTCTGATAAAAAGAAGGTTCTTGTACATCTCTGTAAGTCTGGCACAGTCTCAACATAATCATGGAGTATCATGGGACTTTTGGAAAAAAACATTCTGATGTCTTTTAAAGAATTGAAATTGAATTATTTATTTAAGCGCTCAAAAATCCTGGGGATGTGGCACTTGAGGACATGGCTTAGTGGTGAACACGGCGCTGAGTTGATGGTTGGACTTGATCATCTTAAAAAACTTTTCCAACCTTTATTATTCTTTGACTCTATTTGTCCTCTTTTTCCATATATATTCAATTTGTGGTTCATTAAAAATTCCATATAAATGTTCTGGAAATGTGGGAAACAAGGCTAATGAATTGCTATAATCAAAATTCCCAGGAAATTCAAGTTAAAACTTTGTAATTATTGGTCAATGATTCCTTTTAATTGCTCTGAGTTTTTAAACTGGTACCTCTGAGTTTAAGTACCTCAACAACTCTAATTTTCAATTTTTTTTTTTTTTCAGTACATGTGGTTATTTTTAGTTTCAATAAAAGTTGAACATGTTTTTCCTGACCTATTTGAAATGAAAAATGGAAAACAAAGGTATTTGGTACCTCCTGTCCTGCTGCTAAAGTTGCTACTTCCATAATACAGGAAATTTTTGAGGGCATCTCCTGGTAGATACTTGACAACCATAAATGTTCCTAAATCCTGCAGAGTCAGAACTCCTGATCTCAGTCTGATTGGCACGAGTTTGATCTAAATAGTGCCTGACCTGAACCAAAGTGCTTATCCAGATTTTCTGAGCAGGCAAAAGGGATGTGGAAGTAGATAAAATAAAAGTCCACATTGTCCCTTCTGCCAATATTAGAATTAGGTTATTGCTCTTGTAGTCAATTATTGTTTGACAGCAATATATTCCTCTGGGAGATTCTAAATCCACGTAATTTCCTATCTACTCCACTAAAAAGATGTAATGATTATGACATGCAAGCCTGTTTATAATTGGTCTCCTATGTTATAATTGAGAAGGAATAAAAATCAGTCTGGAAAATCTTAATGAAACAGAACATTATTAAATAAATTTAAGGAGAATCCAGAAGCAGATTGAAAATTAGATTATCTAAAACACTTCCTTTTAATGCTTTCTCGTATACAGGAATGATCTTTATGCAAAAAAAAATCACCCTCAATTTCTTAAACTTTCAAAAATCAGCTCAGGGGTATCCAACAATAATCTGTCCATTTGACCTTTCCTTCCTAGAGAATGTTTTCTTTAATTATTCTGCAGTGACAGGACATGCTGATACTGGAGACATCCTTAAACCAGTGCATTTCTGGAGTCTCAAAAGTATTTAAAATACTTGATGTTTAAAAAATAGCCCCAAATTCAAACTGCTCTATTGCAACACCTTTCTTTGAGGGATAGGTAATGGATTAATGATTTTTAAGCCACAGCAGTCAAGTAAACAGATAAATTTCAATCACTGAGATCTTTCAAAGTTTTTATGGATGATTTTAGGTAAGTTTTATGTCTGTGGGAAATTGCCCTCTAAAAAGAACTGCTTTATGAAAAAGAATAACATTTCTTCTCTAAAGTACTTAGGCTGAGATGTGCAGAAATCCGTTCCCAACCAAATGGCAAACCTGGGAACAGCTGGTGTTGCTGTCTGGTTTGTAAACTCTGCTGCCAGAGTTTTCCTGGGACTGCCTTTAGAGAAGACAATAAACTCCATCCTCTGAGGTCCCACTTCTTTTTATCCTCTCTTATCGTATTTATCCTGCAGTCTCACAGGCAAAACGATCTCTTGATAATCCTTTAGCTGTCAAACTGCCTCAGCGATTAGATGGGTATGGACAAAAGGCTGGGAATAGGCATGATGAGAAAATGAGAAAAAAATAGGAAAATGGTACCATTTCATTGCACTCCTGCTCATGAACACTTAACTCAAGGTAGAAATACATTCAAAAACCATGGAAAAGCTGATCTCTGCTGAAATACTTTTTGCTTTTGTTTCCAATTTAATAATTCTGGGGAAGTCTCATTTCTGAAACGTTATCAGCACTGTGCTTTCAAGTCTCATTCCAGAAGATAATTCAGCGTTATTGTGGAATATAAAATGAAAATGTTATGAAGTTTTATGTGCTTTCAGCAATTTTTTTTTATTAAGGTGGTCAAGAAGAATTGAAGGTGGATTTTTTTGACTATGCATTGTCTTATTTGTCTCAATTGAACAGATCCAGAACAATGAAATAGTAATTTCAAGCAGTGTTGACTTAAGAGAACTCCTATTTCTTCTAATCAATGCAGGCTGGATTTTTGACTGAAAGATGAAGTTACTTAATAAAATCTCAAGGGGAATAAATATCCTGACATTCATTATATTCTTAAATTAATTCTCAGTGTCCAGAAAGGATATCCACTTTCATATTAGGAATAACACTAAAAGGAATCACAAAGTAAATTCACAAAATAAATTCACAAAATAAATCAGCTTTTGCTTAAAACTTGAGGCTGTACTGGGTTATTCTTTCAGGATCTTGGTCTGTAGATATCAGGAGTAAAAACACCTGCTCTGCAATCTCCGGGGCCATTTCACAGAGATAATTTGTGACAAACATTTGAATGACAGCTCAAAAGAGTATTACAGGATACTGACTAAATTTTTCACTGGAAAATTGTTTTATTTGCTGACAGAAAATTAACAGAGCCCAGGATCTGAAGTTGAAAATTTCTTGTAATACCTTTTGTGTCTAAGAGAACTTATTATAATGTAACATTTTATGGAGGTTTTTCTTATGTTAATGATGCAAATCAGAAGCTTAAAGAACTCTAAAACATATGAATATTGGGATAATGAAGCTGATTAATGACAACAAATGAGGTGTTTTCCTGAAAAGAAGATTTTCTGCATAGTTCCTATAGGCATGGAAAAAAATGGAATGATAGTTTCCTGCAAATCATCAGGGGAATCAATCCCATTGCAGAGGTTATCCCTGAAATTTGGCCTGTGGCTGTTACTTTAACATGGGGACTGGAAAAATGCTGATAAAATTTCTCAGTAGCAGATGGGGTTTCTCACCCATGAACCTTTGGGTGTAGTTCCATTTCAGGCTGATGCAGAAATATTTCTGCACCACATGAATCCCCAGTTTGGATGTACAGCTCTGTCTGTCCTCCAAACACTGCATTAGAAACAGATCTGAATGGCAGAACAGGGTCAGACACGCAGAATTTGGAGGATTTGGGGTTTGACTGGCTCTAATCTGATCCTGTGGATCGAATTCCAGTTGTTGCCTAAGATACCCCTCTGGAGAGAGTCTTCTGGTTTGGAATTTTTCTAAAAAAGAATTGAATTCTTGTGCGTTCCCAAGCTTGAAGAAAATGGACTGAATGACTTGAAAAGCCAGTGTGTCCATAATCCATAAAACCCACACCACTGAGCTCTTCCGCAGGGTTTATAAGGTTACCAGAACCTGGGCCTCAAGGACTCTGGAGCTTGGTTGGGCTCTGCTCCCAGGGAACAGGGCCAGGATGAGAGCGAATGGCCTCAAGCCATGCCAGGGGAGGCTCAGGTTGGACACCAGGAGGAATTTCTCCATGGAAAGGGTTGTTAAACATTGCCAGGGGCTGCCCAGGGAGGTGTTGGAGTCCCCATCCCTGGAGGTGTCCAAGGAAGGCCTGGACAGGGCACTCAGTGCCCTGGGCTGGTCAGGCACAGCTTGGACTCGATGATCGCAAACCTAAATGATTCTGTGATATAAATAAAATTATTAGTAAGTAAAGCTGTATTCACACTGAACATCCATTGCTACTCTTGTAAAATCTGATCTGAAGGAATTCTCAGTATCAGCTGTAGCAACTTTGCATGGATTAGGATCACAAATTACATCTGAACTTTTTCTGTATTGCAGAGTTAATATCTCCTGTCAGAGCACACTGCACAGGAGGACAAGAGATGTCTGTGCAAAGCAGCCTGCAGGCCCAGACTGAGCAGCACAGACAAAGTAATTACAGGCAGTTCAGGAAGAACTAATAAACGTTTCCCAAATCCATTTTAAAGGAAATTGGAAAAGGACTTTGTCAGCATTCAGACAGGCCTCCAGGAGAACACAGCCTCTGACATTTTCATTGAGCCGTCCTTTCCCCACTCCTGGCTCCCTTCAGGAAAAGGGAGCTTTTAGAACTCGGAGTCCAAATGTCGAAGATTACTCATCACTACTTCAAATGTGCAGCTCCTGAGAACTCCTTTGCCACAAATGTTTCTCCTAAATTGAAGAAATTTTTTGAAAGATTGAAACAGTCTATAGACTAGAAAGTGCAGTTTCTGTCAAGTTAGAAATATGACAATTTTGTGACTATTTCAGGAATGAACTACGTTGATGCTTTATTTCATTTCCCAGATCTCTGTTGGCTGAAGTGAAAATATCACCAACTGGAGTAAAAGCTTGCAGCAGTTCTTACAGAGGCTTTAAGAAAAGTGGATAAAATGTGTTTGCAGTGCTGTAAATCCTTCCCTGCGAGGGTGGGGAGGCCCTGGCACAGGGTGCCCAGAGCAGCTGTGGCTGCCCCTGGATCCCTGGAAGTGTCCAAGGCCAGGTTGGACATTGGGGCTGGGAGCAGCCTGGGACAGTGGAAGGTGTCCCTGCCCATGGCAGGGCGTGGAACAAAATAATCTTTAAGGTCCCTTCCAACCCAAACCAGTCCCTGGTTTTATATTATACATTAAACATCCCTGCAGTCGCTCTCCTGTCTGCAACAATTTGTGTATTTCCACGTACTTCAAACTCCCATATTTTATATTTGTTCCCTGTCAGACTCAAATGTGCACCTAATTTAAATGTTCCTTTTTCCAACCATCTGCATCAGCTAAATATCCTTCAGGTTCTGCTAAACATGTGGGGATGTGACAATCACACGATTTCATTTGTTCTCTCAGAAAGCTGTTACTTTAAGAAGCTACACAGTAAACATTTTATGACTTTAAAAAGATGTCTTACTTATCCATGGATTCAAGGTATTGTGGCCCTCATGAATTTCTTTGCTTAGTTTTTTTCCATTTGATCAAAATATGTTCGTGAGGTTGTACTTTGTGAGCTCCTGATGGGAATTAAATTCCTGGCTGTGAAAAAGGGAACAAGTCAGAAGAAGAGAGCAGATAGGGAGCAGGGAATCTTTGTCTCCATGTAGAGTGTATTAAATGAGCTTAAATGAGACAAAAAGGGTAAATGAGAGAAAAATCTGGCAAATAATAACTGGTGGAGGTTTCTTCTTCTTTTATTATTTGGGGTTTGATATTTGAGTATATTACAGATCCTTCCCTGCCTCATATCCCAATTATCTCCCTTATAACAGTAGAGGGAGAAGGTTTAATTTCAGTTTGATGGCTTTGTTTGTTCATCTTCAGACAAAATTAAGGTTTATTCATGTTCGGAAATAAACATTATTGTCATCACCCTCTGAATTCTTAGGAAAGAGGAAATCCCCTCACAATTTTCAATACACCTAATTTGGTTGGTTTTTTTATTGGTGTTCTGGGTCACTGAGACCTGTAGGTTCCAGTAGGTCCTGCCTAATCTCTAGGCCATTCAGGCCAAGTTAAAAATAGATTCAATTATAACAGGTAAATAACACAGCGCAGCAGGGGACGAAAGCTGAAGAACGGATTTCATGGCTGTGACTACACAATACATCCAGTAACTTATTAGGGCCGTCATTCATTTTCGTGTTACCTCTGATGCAAGTTTTGGGAGTATTTCTCAGACAAAAAATGCTCACTGTACATAAGAGAGAGACAAGAAAGGATTTAAAACTTTGGTGACACTCTGTAATTTTAATATCAACTAAAGAAATTGTACTAGGGACATTGGTAGACATCTCTTTCTGTGACTATGCCCCATCCCAGGGACAGGGATCTTCACAAACAGTTTGGAATAGGTTGTGGTATATTCATTTTAGTACGGAAAATATGAGCACAAGTGATTACAAATAGACTGAATCCTCCTGAACAATTAAAAAGAAAAACACCAAGAAAAAAAGCAATATAATTTCAGGATTATTTAGAGGAGATGGGATCTTGCTTTCCAGGAGGGGAGGAAGTGTCCTGGGAACAGGGAGAATGTTCCGAGTCAGTAAGAACACAAATGAGGAAGATGGGAGAAGGAAGAAGTTGAGGCCACGGTGGTTCCCGCTCCTCATGTCAGAGGGAATCCCAGCATGAGCTCCTCGACCTCCTGCCTGAAAGACCCCAGGGACGGTGACCAGGTACTGCTTTTAGCTGGGGTGGCGTTCACTTTCTCCATGGCAGCTTGCAGGGGGCTGTGTTCTAAAATTGTGTGAATAATGCTGAAAATAGTGCAGATAGCACACTGGTAACACACTGATACCACACTGATGTTTCAGTTGTTGCTGATCTGCGCTCACACAGCATTTACTCCTCCTCACCCTCCCAGTGAGGTGCTGGGGGTGCACAAGGAGCTGGGAGGGGACACAGCCAGGGCAGCTGATCCCAACCAGCCCCGACCATCCGACGTCATGCTCAGCAATAAAACTGGGAAGGTGGAGGGTGGTGGGTGTTGCTGTTGCTGTTTGGAGGTGAGCAATCGTGGTTTTTTTCATCTCTTGCTTTTCTTATTTCCCTCTCATGTCACCAACAATTCAGTATTACCTCCAAGATACTGTGTACTCAGAGCTGGGTTAGAATTAGTGGGGGTTGAAAACTACTGGTTTTGCACCACTAGTCCTGCTCTTAATTAACATTTAACTGTTAGCAGGAAGTGTCTTCTGAGTGCATGAATCCAGTGAAGTTTGGGTTTGGAGCTTGAAATCGACCTGATCAGTTGTTCTTTTAAATCCTCCCATCACAGCCATCTCTAATTTCCTCGGTTATAGAAGTTCAAGAGCAGCACCTCCCACTTGTGAAGCACAAAGACCATTAAAAGAGAAAATTCCTGATTGAAGTCATGAAGCTACTTGACATTTGAAAGGCCTGCAAATGAGACAACTGTTTCCCACTGCTTTTCATTGATGTGCTGGAAATGATCACCTGTCTGAGCTCATCCAAGGAGTAGAAGTCCTGGCACTCCCTCGTTTTCTGTGGGCTGACATGAAGGAACTTTCTCATTTTATCCACAGAAGTTTAATTATTTTAGTAATAATTGGTGGGTTTTTTGCCATTCTTCCCTTGATTTTTTTTGAGCATTAATTAGGCACCCTGAGCCTCATTTCATGAGCAGACCTTTATTTCATGTCTAGGTCACCTTTTTTCTGGCTTAAACATTCTAAGTATCAGGGCTCAAGAAGGCTTGTTATACATTGTTAATTATTAATTTAATTTTTCTTTTTCTTTTTTTTTTTTCCTCAAAAGAAGCTTGTAAAAACATATATTTGTGGAGAATGTGATGTACAAAATATTTGCCACAGGGAACAGAATTCAGCTCCCAGTGTTAAGTTTCACCTGATATTCCCAGCTCACTTTCCAGAGTTTTCTGTTGTTAGTGGGGATCTTTGTCAGAACGTTTCTGCGAAACATTTACATCTGTGAATAGCACCATTTAAAAATGAATATGATGTTACACAACATGAACAAGCCTTTGGAATCCCTCACACAATTATTTTCTGTGGAAATCAGGATGTGAGCTTTCACAATGGAGAAATCCAGACAGATAGAGCCCTGGAATGAGTTGGCAGAAAAACTAGCAAGGGAAGTTCATTCGAGCTTTCTGTTCTCTCTCCAAGAAGAAGAAAAGAGGGAGACTCCTAATACCTGTGAATTCTTTAATTGATTGGGAATTCTGCACCAGTCACAACAGAGGATGTGTCTGGTGAGGAGAAGGGGGCAAGGAGCTGTTGATAAAATATCGATGTTGATCATTTGGAAAGCCTTTTGCTTTCCAGTGCTGCACTGACAATGTGAATTTACCTGACTTCACAAAAACCTGAAGACATTAAATCTACCTTTCTGGTCCATTTGTCACTAAGCAGAACAGAAGAAACCCTAATGCTGAAGTTGTGTTGGATCTACTCTATTTACCCGGATTTATCCCTTTCTGGAGCAGTTGTGTTGGACAGTCTGGTCCAGGCTCATCTTCCACTGCTTTAATAGGAGAATGAAAGTTTTACACTCCAATGGCTCAGTAAGTCTGACAGTTTTCTTAATGCCTGCCCAGAGCTGTGAAATACCAGTGCAAGAACCACAGGTGGAGGAAGGACAGAAGCAAAGATGTTCTTGTAAGTGAATCTACATGTTTTGTATAAATTTGTAGTATTTTATTCCTACATACACAGACTTCTCATTCCATCAAAAAGTTTCCCACCTCATATCAATCCTGAGCTTTCATCAGGAACATTGCATCAGTCTGTTATTTTCATTTAATGATATTACAGGCTTAATTGAAATTCCTCTCATTTTTGCTTTTTGTGAGCTTTAAGCCAAACATAATGACACTTACATAAAACTAAATTATTTTCCTTCTCATTTGTACAACCTGTTCCAATCTTATTTTGTCATTTTCAAAATGAGTCTTTAGTTAGAAAACTGCTCCAGGTGAGGTTTCTGTCCCTTATTCCCTTGTACTCCTCTCATTTTGGGGGAAATAAATAATGACAATCTCAGAATCAGATTATTCCCAGTTACTATATAATCCTGTGATTTAGTTTCATTATGTAATATTGGCAGCAAGAAGATTCCTAATTAGTTGTACTTGCTCTTTAGAAAAGTTTTCAGAAAAGTCAGTAAAATCAAAAGTTCAAACTAAGCATGTTCTCCAAACTTAAATTAACCAGATTAATCACTAGAGTAGCTTGAGGTTATAAAATGAGGAAAGATGTGATTCTTAGCAAAAACTGCACATGGAATATTATGGGAGCCAAAGGCACTTCCAAGGAGAATCATTTCCCAAGGAAATACGGCTTTGATTTGTTGGGAGAACGCTGGCATTCCATGTTTCCTCCCCTGCAGCACTATGGGCTGTTCCAGACAAGCTCTGGATAACAAACAAAAATGAAATACAGCCTCCAGGCTGAGCAATTTAACAGAGATTCAGACAAGACATATCCAGCAAAATCAAAGTTTCCCTCATGAATCACTGCTTTTGCAGAAATCTCCTCTTCTTTTCCTCCCGCTCTGGTTATTTACAATGATAAATTTGACTCGAAACTCCTGCTTTTAAGTAAGACAGAGGATAAGCAGGAGATGAAATTGTATGAATGATTAATATATGCCCTGTCTGTGGAGCTCTGGAAGGAATCTGCAGTTTTTGGAGTCTGTACTTTTTGCTTGTTCGTAAGTTTTAACAAACTTTGTATTTCAGATTTCTGCCAACTGCTGACAGCAAAGACAATCTGTCTTTTTTCTGCCTGTATGGAGAAAGTGACAATAATTTGATTAGGCTGATTTATAACATTAGAAAGCAAGGAGAAGATGAGGAGGGAATTAATCAAATTATGACAAACCGATCCCACAGAAACTGTGAATTATTAGAGTTTTCTATTTTATTCAATAGGATACCTCTGGAAGTAAACTAGACCATAGCTGATTATATTAAAAGAATAATAGCTGTGATTTCTGCCTGATAATTGTCACCTAGAGCAGATAAATTAAAGGTCCCACAAAGCAGAAATCACCACATCATACAGGAGGGTGTATTTATAGTGAAAATATTCTAGCAATGTATTTTCATTCTGTTAGAAGGGTTCTAGATATTGTTTCCTTAGTACATATTGCCAGTTGGAGACTTGGAGTAATCTTTAAAGGAACTCCTTAATGGTAAAGGACGGTTTTTTTGGGGGGCAAATACCCCAAATACCCCAAATACCTTCCCACTGCCAGAGCTTACTTCCTCTTCCCATGTTGGCTGCAGTACATCTCTTATCATGCTGAAATGTGGTGTTAGATAAACACGCTGATGAAACACATAGTTTGTAGGAACTGGACCTTCCTGAGGAACTCTCTCCTGTATTTTCCCATCTGAATTTATCAATAGAAGGATTTCCAGTGCAGACCCCAGACTGCATGAACTCTAGTGGGAGGAAGTTTTATTTTTGGTCAGTTTTTGCCTACGTGATGACTCGGACCAAAATTTTGGAGGAGAAATGACTACCAAGAAAAGAAATCAACCCCAAAAGCAAGCAAAGAACACTTGTGCATTTAGTGACAGGACACAGGGAATGGCTTCCCACTGCCAGAGGGCAAGGATAGATGGGATTTTGGGAAGGAATTGTCCCCTGTGAGGGTGGGCAAGCGCTGGCACAGGGTGCCCAGAGAAGCTGTGGCTGCCCCTGGATCCCTGGCAGTGTCCAAGGCCAGGCTGGACAGAGCTTGGAGCAACCTGGGATAGTGGAAATGTCCCTGCCCATGGCAGGGGTGGCACTGGATGGGCTTTGAGGTCCCTCCCAACCCAAACCCTTCCAGGAACAAGCAGGCATCAGAAAGTAGCGATAAGTATTCTGGGATTTTTTTGGTTTTCTGCTCTTATGAATTTGCTGACATTGAGAAATCGGAGAAAATCCAATGAGGGACACCTGTGTGAAGAACACCTCCTATGGGGAGCTGCAAGACGTTGTTGTAAAAAGTATTGTCAGGTTTTGTTGATCAACATGGTGCATTCTATAGCCACAGTTGTGTCCCGTGATATCCTGAGAAAACCAGTAGCTCCTGTGAGAACATTGTGTTAATAATACTCAAATCTCAACATTATTGTTATTAATTCCAATGAGACTGGAATGAAATATTGTGCAGCTTTGCAGGACTCACTGAATAGTTTAATTCTCCATCTGGAGAAGCTATCTGGACACATGCTGACCTCATCCACTAAATCTGGGTGTTCTGAGGTGCAGAAACAGCATCTCAGCAAGAGAAGAAAAGGAGGACAAGAAGGACAAAGAAACCTTTTGAGAATCCTGTAGAAAAGAAAACCAACAGCATCATTTCTCTAATAGCTGCCCTGAGCTCTTCCTTTGGGAAGGGATTTAAAGCAGGAGTCAGTTTGAAACAAGCATTAGCCAATTAGCCCAGAGCAAATGCTCCAAGTCTTGAAATGACAACAAGAAAAGTGGAGGCAAACAGTCACTAAACAGTTGCAGTCATTCTCTGTATCTCGTAAGGCCAACAAATAAAGTGATTACCAAATAATTCAGAAGTCAGTGTCCAAAAAATATATTTTTATATATATATATAATCTACAAGAGCTGCCTCCTCAGGGCAATAAATTTGCTATTATTGCATCTGCTGATAAATGCATTCTTGAACCTGGTTCTGCTCTGGAGGCTGTTCTGGGAATGTTAATAACAGCATTTCAGGGGGAGGCTGCTGAATGGAAAATTGCAGTAAGGTCCAGGGAATGCTTCTTCAATTCACAGATCTGAGCCAAATTCCCAGAGTTAAGATTGGATTGCAGGGAACAAATTTGCAACAAAATCCTTAAGTTTATATTTTGTTCTTTTCTTTTGTTCCAATGAATCTAAAAGTGTTTGCAATGTTCTTCTTAACTTTCTCAATTCATAAATCTCCAAAGTGTGGCATAAATATTGTGCAGGATCTTTGGGTCGCCTGGGAATGTGTCTGAAGACAAATTAATCTTACTGATAACAACCTGAGATTATCAGTGTAAATAGCTCATTTCTCATTGTCCTGATTACATGGGCCAAACAAACATGATTTGTCTTGCGCTGTCAGGACTATTTATTTAATCCAAATGTGATATTTTTACATTCCTAAAATACAGGAGTGATTTCCCTGCAGTGACTGCAAAGGTAAACCAAGGGATTCTTGGTTGCCTGAGGCCAGTTCACTTTTTGTCTTTTCTGTCTTGGGCACTTGGGAGCAATTGAATTAAAATTTATCTTTATGTGATAAGTGCTTTCTTTGAACACAGATATCACTCTACTTGCCTGAGAGAGAGGTGTCTTTCTGGGGTTTTATAAATTGTTGGAGCATCTTGTCATATTCCGTGCTTGCTGGATTTTCCAAAGGAGTGGTCTGTGCTGCACACCCTCTCTGGAGAAGAAGCCAAAAGCAAAAGCCTTTGGAGTTATTCCTCCTCTGCCATATGGAGCAGGAGGATGCTGTGAGGACATCTCACTCGTGGTGGGGAGGGTGGCTCGGTCTCCTCTGTGACTGTGGTGTGAGTTACAGTGCTGGCAGAAGGA
This sequence comes from Daphoenositta chrysoptera, assembly GCA_013397915.1. Taxonomy (NCBI): domain Eukaryota; kingdom Metazoa; phylum Chordata; class Aves; order Passeriformes; genus Daphoenositta; species Daphoenositta chrysoptera. Next base: position 105,010 of record VZRO01004385.1, read on the forward strand.
TAAATTCCATATGGGACCGGCTGCAAGAAGAGCCTCTTGCAGCTACTTCAGGCGTGTTTTGAGCATAGACTACACCAGTCACACAATCTCAGTCTCACACGGGTTTGGGTTGGAAGGGACCTTAAAGCCCATCCAGTGCCACCCTTTTCCATGGGCAGGGACACCTTCCACTAGCCCAGGGTGCTCCAAGCCCCGTCCAACCTGGCCTTGGGCAATACCAACCAATAAAACACATGAAACACAGACCCATGGGCAGGACAAATTACAGGAAAGCTGTTGTGAAAGCAGCAGATTTTTACATCAGTTTGGAGAGTTCTGTCCCAGCAGAAGATATTTCCAGAATGCCAGAGTCAGCTGGAGAGCAGGAGCTGCAGTCAGTCTTGTTTCCTCCCTGAATTTCCTTTCCCAGTGCTGGTGTTTTATACCCTTCTCCCCAAAGAAAAGAGGATAATGTCATCTGCCCTTGATAAAGTCTAAATTATTTTTGAGACCAGGACTTTTTCTGATTTCACCAGGCTCCTTTCTTGCTTATTCTATAGAATTACCTGGTCCCAGCACAGAGCTCTCCTGCTTCTCAATTCCCTATTTTTATCTTGCTGATTCTACTGTTTCCAAGTGTTTTCCCCTGCTCTCTCTGTGCAGCTGTACCACGGGTCTCTGCTGACCCCTTTGTGGCTGCAGATATTTATGTAAATGGATAGATTTATGCTCAGAGTGTCTTCCTCTCACAAAAAAAGTGTTTCTAAATGCATTTTGTCTCACTGCCAGCTGCACTATTTCAGTGTGCTCATGCCTTGGTGCAAGGCAAGAAATTATTCACTGCCTTTTGCTTTGGCTGCTGCTGCTTTTTGCAGGAAACAGGTCCCTGCATCAGCTCTGCTCTGCTGCCCTGAGCCACTTGGGAACGGCTCAGTCCCCTGATAAAAGTGATGCTGCTCTGTCACGTGTTCAGGTTTAGATTTCAGAACAACCCCCAAAAAATGAAGACAGAGAAGATGAATTTTAAAGCATGGTGGCCATGAAGCCTTTAAAGTGTCTGCTTTGGAGACTCCCTTGAAGCCACACTTAGTGACAACGCTTCCATGTGGGACCATTGCTGGCTCAGTGTTTCAGCCTCTTTTAACTCTGTTGATTAGGAAAAATCTCATAACGTTTCAAAAGTGGAGCTTGGCTTTCTCTGTAATGCTGTGGAAATGTGCCAGTCAGGGTTATTTTCTGCAGGATGTGCTGGTGTTCACTTTGCTTTTCCTTTGCTGTTGATATTTTCCCAGCAGGATGTATTTTCGGAGATGCATAAATACCTCGGATTGTGTTTGTTTTCAATGAGTTTGTTTTAGAAGAGTGAAAGGATGTGTTACCAGAAGCTGTTTGCTGTTTTGGTTGTTTGACTGGTGTGCCAGCGTTCCCGTGACAGGGAGACTGTGGGGAAGGGCTCATCACTCCCAGGACTTTGAAGACGGAGTTTTCACAGACTCTGTTAGCAGCGTTTTAGGTGGGAGATTTTATTTGTCAGACAGGGAACTTCATGCAAATTCCTCATTTCCAATGTATTTCCTTGGCTGAAACTTCCTGTTCTGTGTTCTTAAAAGCAATAGAGCTACTTTATCTGTTTATTGATATTCTTCTGAATTAAGAAGGGGGGCTTTTATTGCTGTTTTTGATTTTCTTCTTGCAATTTTCTTTTTGAGGTTGAACTTGTTCAGTGACTGCCAGGCCAGCAGTAGAACATTAAAACTATTTGGGAACCTGTATCCCATGTGTAAAGTCTTGTTTTGGCTATTCTGTTTTCTGGTTTGATTGGTTTAGTGGGCATCATGGTATTCAGAGCCGGGACTTGATGATCTCGGAGGTCTTTTCCAACCTATAGGATTCTCTAGTTCTGTGGGAACAGGGCAATGTTCAAATTTGTTCATTCAAATGTACTTTCAAATGCATCTTTAATATGCCAACCTTTCACTCACACTTATCCGTTTCTAATGTCTGAGCAGATCTGGATTAATATTAAAAGGCTGCATCAGCAAAAATATTTCCTGGTATTCCCAAGGTTTTGTATTAATCACTTCCGAAAAAAGGCTGCTCAGGATCTTCATCTTTCACTGACTTTAATTGTTAAATTCAAGTTTTAGTCAATGGGAACCAGTTGAAAAAGGTTTTTTGAGATAAGAAATGGAAGCCAGTAGGGATCTACAACCATTTGAATGGAAAAAAAAAAATTTAAAATTATTAATGAAGGATGGGATAATGGAGTTCACTGCTCTTTTTTTTTTTTGTTCACCTGCTTACTCTTTCTTTAACCCTTGACACCATAACAAGCTTCAGTCAGAAGCAGAGTTCATTCCAGACAAAGTATTCCATGCAGTGATGCACGTCTAAGGAACAAAATTTAATACTGAAAAAAACCTTCACTTAAATCCAGTGTAGGCAAAGTCCTTATTTTAAAAAAGCAAATTTGAAAATGCTTAAAAATACAGATGCAGAAGCAAAAACAGAATGTAGATACATATCTTTTATTTGGAAAATGCAGCTGAGGTCAATGCCCTTGAATTCAGTAGCACATCCCAAATTTCCCTGTAAAACAAACTCTCATCTAAAGTATTTAGTAGCAATTTAAACTAGTTATTTAAGGAGCTTTTTAAAATTTTTGGGGCTTTACAGTCTATGTTCTCATGATAAAAGTGCTTGGAAACCAACCTTGTTCCCAGGAAATCAGTGATGAGGGTCTTACAAATGTCAAGTGGGTGTTTTACTACAAATGAACCTGGGTTTGTAACACAGTAAAGCACTTAGGTTATAAAAGACAAGAGGAAAAAAAAGGAAGAAGAAAGAAAGAAAAAGCCCTGCTTTTATGGGGCTGAAATAAACAGTTTGGTGGTGTTCTGCAGGCCTAGAAGGTTCATCCAGCTTTGGGGTGCCTCAGGGTTTAAAACAAGGCTTTAGATACCTCTTTAAATAAACTTCTCACTCAAACTTATATCCCGTTAATACCCACTTAGTTGTTTGCTGAATATCCCAAGTTCCCATGTTCCTTGCTCCAAGTTAAAGCAGAAAAGCTGGTAATTTTTAATGATTTATTATTGTCAAGAGTGCTGGAGAGGAAGAACTTTGCCAAAAGCAAACAATACTCAACAGAGTATAATTAAATATTTATATCTTTCCCCTTTTAATATGTTCTTTTGCATTCAGGGACTCAATAGAGGTTTTAGTAAACACAACTTTCACAATTAGGCTCTCTCAACCAAGCCACTCACTCTTAAATCCTCAAAAGCATCAAACAGGAGTTGTTGTAGCCTAATCACCAAAACAGATTAAATAGTATTACTAAATGGAAAGAGGCTTTATGGCAAATACCATTTATTAACTCGAAGTCAGGTCTTCAAAGCCTGAATTAGAGGCCCAAAATTCAGCCTTTAAGGCTGTCGAAGTGCACAGAGCATTGAAGAAGACTCCAAAACTATCCCCACCTGCAAGTACTTTTCCAGAAATCTGAAATTATATCTTGAGATGTAATTCATCCCAATAGAAAATTACAGGTTTTAAAAATTTAAAAGTTTGAAGTTTCAGAATGTTACCAGTAAGTTAGGGGAAAAGCCAATTCTCTTATATTTGATGAATCTGTTTATTTATTCATTCTAAATTCCAAACAAAAATGTTATATTTACTTTCTCTTGAAAAATCAAGGAAATTTATGGCCTCAGAAACTCTGACTTACACATTTTCCAGTGGTGGTTTTGGGGCTGAAACTCTGTATTTTCTCTCTAGGCTTTTGTTTTTCCATTAATCAGGGACCACTACAATGTTGTCAAGCATTTCCAGACAGCTGATGTGCTGGACACTGCCATTTCTTCATCAAATTTTCTTTATTTCATTAATTAGAACACCTGTAGCTGATTACTTTAATACTCATATTTTAAGAAACAGACAAACTTTTGGGTTCTTTTGTCTGTTTTTGTTGGTTTCTTTTGTTTCAGACAAACAAAAGAAACTATTGCAAAGGTATTGATGTTACTGCTTCTGAAAACTTCATTATTTTGAAGCCAGGAGCCACAAAACAGCCACAAAATAGTTCAATATGTTTAAAGCTGACTAAGAAAATATCTTTCTGGCATGTTTAAATAATACTAAGAGGAAAGTAATAAGCCTGTAGGTTTTATTATAGGCAGTAGAAAAAAGCAGAAAAATAAGTCTCTTTATAAACTGTGAAGCTCAACTTTTTTTATTATGAAGACAAAGCACCACCTGTGACCTTTAAGAGATTTATTTTGTTCCCTAACCCGTTCTCCTGTGCAAAGGATTAAAACATTATTCATTCCATAGCTATAAAAAAAACCTGTCATCTACACTACTTTTGATTTTCTTCTCCACACATCCATTATGTTTCAAATAAACAGGTTTTTTTTCCAACTCCTGGAGTTCTTAAATAACTTCTTCAAACATTTGGGAGAAGTGTTGACAAAGCTGTGAATAATGTTCAGCTGAATCGTATTTGTCACACAGAAACACCTCAGCTCCAGCATGCATTTCCCTTGGGACAACATGTTAAACAAGGGAAACTCAATTCTACAGCTTCCAAGGAGACTTATCTTGCCCAGGTGTGGTCACAGCACAGCATCCCTCCAGGAGGAAAAGCTCACAGCTTAGCAGTTACCTGGATATTTCCATAACTGATTTACATGGACCACACTGGGATTCATGTAGCAAACATCATCGTATTTCAGAGGTGCTTTTAATCAAGTGGACTCAACTAATGTTTATATCACTTTGAGTATGTAGTAGTCATAATGGACTTGTTATATTAGATACATAATACACAATTTTGTTGTATTCTTGCTTTTCTTAATAGTTTAGTTATCATTGAAGGATTGTTCCCCACAATTGGATCCTTTAATGTACATTGACTTGCTTACACATAGAATCATGGAATATCCTGAGGTGGAAGGGACCCACCAGCATCATCCATTCCAGCCCCTGGCCCTGCACAGACACCCCAACAATCCCACCCTGTGCATCCCTGGCAGTGCTGTCCAAACACTCCTGGAGCTCTGGCAGCCTCGGGGCCATGCCCATTCCCTGTTCAGTGCCCAGCACCCTCTGGAGGCAGAACATTTCCCAAATAGCCAACCTAAACTTTATCTGACACAACTCCAGCCATTCCCTCAAGTCCTGTCTCTCATCATCTTCAAAGTGTCATCCCATAAATGATTATTTAGGATAACTGTGGTTTCCTTCCTCTATAACTTATTCTCAGCGATTCTTTTCATCGCACTTGAGTTGTGAAGGGCCTAAACTATGGTTGTGACCAATCACAGCAAAATTAATGTGGGAATTTAGAGACACCATTCCCAGAGAAGACAGACAGCTCTCCTCTGTTTGCCAGCAGAAGGTGTTGGGCCACAGAAGGAGCAAGAGGAGCTCAACCCAGTCTCTTTTCCAGCCTTACAGTGTCACTGGCCTGCAGCACTCCTGCTTCTTTGACATAACATTATTACATGTCTTTGTCAGAGCACCGTCAAACTACTTCAAACATACTCTATGCTGCGAAAAAACTCTGCAATTACCTCCAGCTCATGCAGGATAGAGCAGGGCAATTCCTATGAAGTTTGGGCGGGGGCTTTCATCCTTCCCACTGCTCTACTGTGCACAAACTGCTTGTTGGTGTTTTGATGGGGTTCAAGGTCTTGGTCTTAATGTTTAAAGCCCTTAATAGAGTGGGTCACACTCTCTTGCTGGAGTCCTGATCTTTAGGGATCTTTCATCTTGCCTTGGGAGATCTGAGGGAAAAGGTTAATCGTTGCCAGGGGTAGAAAGAAAGGTTTAGTTCGGCTCCAAGCTTTGCGGCTGTGCCGTCAGATCTGTGAAATGCCTTCCTTGAAGAGGGAGAGGGACTACGGACTTGGGCTCTTGAAAGAGGCACAAAGGCCTTACTTATCTTTGCAGATATTGGGGAGGCACCTCTGATTCCCCTTGACTTTTTCTTTCCCCGAGGCTAAAGGTTGAAATAGAAAGAGCTTAGCACAGTTATAGCTGCACATCCACACTTCTGAGCGTGGACTCTGTGGCAGTTCCTCCTCACACCTCTGAGACCTCAGCTGCTTTCCGAACCAGAAGATTCATCTCATAGGAAGAAAATGGCTCCTAAATCCTTTATGTGGTCCTACATCCATGGTAATTCTGGTCCTTTCATGCCTTCACAGTAGGAGGTGAGCATTCTTTTTATCAGTATTTTATGGAATCACAGAAGGGTTTTGGTTGGAAGAGACCTTAAGGATAGTCTAGTTCCTACCTTCTGTCATGGGCAGGGACACCTTCTTGGAATAACTGAGCTTCTCAATTTTTCTTTGCCTCCTGGAACGTGTTTTGATCCAGGCAAAGTTTTCTTTAGGTTAAGAAATCAAGACAGTAGCCAAATTTTGTTTTTCTTTAGAGGACCTGTGTTTAGAATAATCCTGTCTTAACCCCAAGGCCTTTGTGATCAGAGCAACACACCAGCAGCGTCATTCTGAAACTGTTAAACTCAAAACTATGGTTATGCCATTCACAGAGCTGTCATTTTGGTAGGACTCTGAAGGACAGGAAGACAGCAGTATTTCTATTTCAAAACTTAATTTCTGGAGGACTTTGGAAATTTATTCTGTAGGATTTCTGTCGACACCACTTTTCAACCTGTTAGATTTGGGGTGGACTTGCAGTTTTTGTCTTCTGTTCTGGTTTTGTCTTCTGTTAAATTTCTGGAGAGGAGACTTCTGTGTGGCCCTGCTCAGAGGGCCGAGAACACACATAAACTAAAAACTGAAAGCCGGCTGACATTTGACCAGGTTTCAGTGGTTTTAGTCAAATACCTAAAATTTAGATAAAGACTTAAGCATCACTGATCAGAGCTCTGACTGTCCTGTTCCTGTTATCTGTAGCAGTTTCAAGCACCAGGGACAAGATATCCCCACTGTAAAAGGGTTTAAATTATGATGACCACTCACTCACAGCATGTTGTCTTCAGGTCTTGGCATTGAGCTGCAGTTCAGAAAAGCAGAATCCACATTTAGGAGAAGCAGAAGTCTCCTAATCCCATTTGTATGAAACCAGTCACATCACTCAGGAGCTGTATACTGTATGGATCCCCTTTTGGGGAAGCAGTTGTTTAAAATAACCAGGAAGGTTTGGTTTTTTATTCTTTATGAGCAGAATAAATAGAGAATAAAATTTTGAATGCAGGGTTACACCCACCTTGGTTCTTTATATAATAATTCCATTAATTGGCTGATAAGGCTAATTGAAGTGGAAGTGAGAGAGAAATTCTGAGGTAGTGCAAGGTTTGTAATCTGAGCCCTCACTATCCACCCAGCATTGATTCTTTGGATGCTGTTCAGATAAAATTTTCTGTCAATCCTTCTATAAACCAGCAGTCCCCACTAACTGTTTACAGTCATTATACACCCTTTAAAATTTATATGGTTTTTTAAAAAATAATTAATCTCACTTTTTTTCCTTTCCTTCTAATATGAGCTTTTTATTGACAAATTATAATTCAATTATAACTCAAATCCCTGTAGTATGTGTTACAATTCACTTCAGTCATGCACGGCACGAGAGTGTTACAGAGGAGGAGACTGGATAATATAAGGCAGCATGTAGGAATTAGTTTTATTTCTGCAAATGATGTTTCATTTCAATGAGAACAATGTTCTGAGTGGCTTTAAAATCAAGTGTATTTCTGTGGGTCTGAGGACAGAAGTGAAAGCTTACAAGGAGAAGATTGGTATTCTTTTGCCTGAAGTAACAAGATTCTCTACGTTTTAAACAAATGGAAAATAAGTGAGATCAATTTGCATCTTCTCTCCACTGAGCACAGTGCAGAGTAAGAAAGACAAATACCAGACAACATATAGAGTAGAGTCTAACATTAATGTTATTTACCCCTGGAGTTCAATACCTGGGTACACATGACAAGAGCAGTCATCCTAGAAATTATGTTGGTCTATCTTGTTTAAATAACATTGCAAACCCTCTGCTAAGTGTTCTTAATATACTTATGATCTGGGAAATTTTATTTGGTGAATTCAGCTAAATCTAAACCAGTCTGTTAATTATTAACCTAATTATTCATTCTGTTTCAGGGCCAACATTTTTTCAGACTCTTTATCTCAGTTTCTAAGAAAATAAAAAACTCAAGCTAAAAAAGGAGCAGACCATATAGACTTATTTTCTGTATCCAAGGTAATATTAGGAATTATTTGATCAGTTCCTGGCTTGGAGAGGGGATTTTTGATGGGAAAGGATATGAAACTGAATGCCCAGAAACTAGAATTACTCAACTTCACTGGAGAAATTGGATGAAAAGTTCTAAAGGTGAACAAACAGCAAGAACTGCAAATTTGAAAAACGGACTTGGGGTTGTGGTAGTCTCAGTGATTGAGAATGATTGTCTGTTTGAGATGTTTGAGATTTGCTACAAGAATCCATGGGGGCACATAATGTGATAAATGATCCTAATGGTCCTTTCCAGCACTAAAACCTGGGACAGAAATTTTCTGAAGGCCTGGTAACTCTGCAGTTCCTTCTGCCACAACACTTTTCTTTCTGTGATCATTTCCCCTGCAAGTTTAAATATCCACCAGCACATGAAATGTGTGTTTGGCAAGAACCAAGCCTGTTTTAGTGAAGGAAGCACAGAGAGACAACACTGAATATGAAGATGATATTTATTTCGGATTTCTGTAGGGATGCAAAAGCCCTCTTGATTAAATGCATTCAATATTTTGATGCCACCCCAGATGCTGCATTCAGATTAGAGTCAACCGTACAGAGCAGAATAATAGACTAAAAATCCGACTAGAACAGATCGAGTGCAGTGAATGAAGGTGTATTTCAATTTAATCATCAGAGAGTAATTTTTGTGTTCTTCCTGCCTGTGCTATTGATCTTGGCATCTCCAAGAGGTTGTAAACACACCCTGTGCTCTGTCAGGTCATGCCCTAAAGCTGTTTCTATGTAGCTGTAACATTTACATCACTGCAAGGATCAGAAAATTCTGATTTCTGTTCAAGCTCTTGAGGATTTAGTACGTTCCTGTCTGTGGACTTTCAAGGCCTCTCCCAACAAGTTGTGCTCGTACTCCTGGTGGCCTCTGTATTTTAAAAACAGCTTTCAAGTTTTCTCTCCGTAATCATAAAACTAATTTTTAATTAGCACAGTGTAGTGACAGGTACATCTTGAAAAGTTCACTACAAAATAATGGCCAATAAGAATATTCAATATACTTTATATCCTAATGTCTTAGCCATAATTCATTATGAATATCATATTTTGGTAACTATTTGCTATTGCTATTTAATATTTGTATCAATATCACTGGTTTATTATAAAAATTTTTTACCACGCACACAATCACAACATACAGTACCATGAATAAATTGAGTTAACTTATTGAGAAACCATTTCAAAGCTACAAACTTTTTATTTCTGGTAATAATTTGTTCAATCAGTGTCAGTTTTTTGTTCTGATATTGCTCTGTTTATCACAACTTTGTCTTTTTTTCATTGCTTCCTGCCTCAGTATGAATATTCCATGTAATTAAAAATTAGAATTCTCTAAAAAAATGGTTTGAGATAATGTGCAAGGGACAACTGATTCATCTTTTTAAGTGACAAAAGATTTTTCCATCTTTTTTTCACTTCTGGGACTGAAGTAATGAACAAGTAACATTACCCAACTCTTTTGCTTGAGAATAAAGAAAAACATTCATAAAGAGTTTTGAGATATTTCCTATGCATGATATCATTTGACTGTTTATGGTCATTCACTGAAAATTTTATTTTCACAAAAATTTCATTGGTGGTTTTGTATGATGAGGAGGTTAAAGGTTGAATGTAACACAGCAATTACTTAAACCCAGATCAATTTAAAGGCTCAGAATAATCAGCCCATTTACAAAAATTTAAAAATTGCCAAAGTTAAGCATACAACTAAAAATGACAGATATTTATAGGAAAATTACATACAATTACATGAAGAATGTGACATTGATGCAGTGTTAGGGTGCAACAACAGCCACACTTCTGATAACCTTGAGCTTAATGATTGAAAAAAATCTATGGAAAAGTGGCAGCTTCATTGAGATTGTCAAGAAGAGACTGTTTAAATCATAAAAAAAAAAACCAAAAAAACCAAAACCAAAAACAAAACCTGAAATGAGGGTGATGTTTCTTTTGGAATATTGAAATAGCTTTTTTAAGGGAAGACAACATATAACTAGGATCCAGTGGGGATTTGCAAATAAAACTGCATAACGTGTCCTTTTAATATTTCATTTTGCAGACAGTCCTATTATTTTGAAGGCTATGTAACAAACATATCCATTTAGACTTAAATCCCATCTGGGTTTGTATGAGGATTTGACATTGATGTAAAGCAGCATTGTAAGGACAACCTAAGGGAAAACTTACTAGAAAAATTAGCTGTAATGCTACAGGAAAGAAAATAATTAGTAATGAAAGTTATCTGTTTTACAAGGAACCTGGTCTGATAGTTAAGGAGCCTGGCCTTTAAAATTTAAATAAAACATTTAAAATTTGAGATGTGGCCTTTTCTGAATAAAATTTAAAGATTCATGTTAAAGACAACTGGATTTAGGAACAAGTTAATTCTTTTCCCCATTGCAACAACTTTCCTTGGAGAAAGGATACAGAAGAACTGAGCTGGTCACAGTGAATTATTCATAATACACATGTGAATATGTAATATTAACATAGGATTTATGCTTTGATTTCATGATTTATTCATCGTGAACAGTGTGTGGGGGCGATTCTCAATGGGAAATTTCTCTTCTCCTCATCCCTGTTCCCATGCATGGCTCCCATCCATCCTGCCAGCTGTGGGAGGAAACCATTGGAAATCTCACGGAGCAGAGTACAAGTGTGAGGGAAACCCAACCGTTTGGGCAGCAGCCCATATTTACATTCATTTTAAGCTCTTAGGGTGCAACGGCTGCTGGGCAATGATTTATGGGATTGTCTCTGGACCTTTGCAATAAAGATTATGCTCATACCCGGAAATCACAAATGTGCAAAATTCCACAGTCAATCTATTTTTCAGTTGGGTTTATTTTTAAGGCTAAACTTCCTTGCTGGTACAGAAATTGCCTGAACTAGCAGTACTTCTGTGAGAAGGTCAATAATTCAATATTAACCGAAACAGATTTTCTATGATTAAGCTCTAGAGGTTTTTATTTTGGGTACCAGAGATTCTTTGCATTAGAAGCAGACTTCATTTTGCAAAGAGAGCAAAAATTTCTGATAGTTTTTACTTCTAGCACTTCATTTGGCGGCCACCAGCACATTTATTTGCAAAGCTAAAGCAAAAGCCAGCAACATTTAGCAGGTAATTGTTCTTCAAAGCCAGAACAATACAATAAAAATTCGAGAGGAGCATGATCAGTTACTAAAGCTGAACAGACACACAGGGACAAAGGAAGGGGATGCCAAATGTCCAACTTCAATCCCTAAAAATGTCTGTATAGGTCACTTGCAGATGGATAAATTACTACTTTTCAGTTTACATCAGCAGCAAGACTCCTACAACTCCTTTGATTTGTAAGGCATTGGAAAAAGATGTCCTGGGAAGTGTCAGAGTTTCCATCCTTGGAAGTGTTTAAAACACATGTGGATGTGGCCCTTGAGGACATGGTTTAGTGGTGAACATGGTGGTGGTGCTGGTTTTATGTTGGACTTGATGATTTTAAAGGTTTTTTTCCAATCTTTACAATTCTGTGATTCCTCCATGATTTGCAGTGGGATGTAAATATGTGGGACAAAAATGGTTATGACTTAAGATCTATCTCTGGAATTTAATCTCTGGAATTTCTGACTTACTTTATAAATGAGGCTTCTCTACCCTCGGTTGTTAACTGAGCGTATTGAGCTTTTTTCAAACTATTAACTCCCCAAATATTCAGGGCTTGGGTTGCTTTTGAATGATTTCTTCGGTAATAAGAAACTTGTAGTGAACTTTGGATTTTCATCCTTTTAAAGCCATTGACTTGCAGTTAGCCTATGAAAAGTGTAATTGATTTCCATTTAGCTGTAATGGAATTTCTGCCTGGGCTGTATCGAGTGGGGTGAGGGATGTGGAGTGCAGTGAATCACTGTCCCGAGGCTCGCTCCGTTTTCTGTGACGCTCCGAGGGATGGGAGCTCCTTGGAAATAAAATTCCCGTGTTTCTCTCCAGTCGATTCACTGCTGCACTCAGTAAGGGATGTTTTTCAGCAGAAGCAAGGGCTGGATGATCGACCATAAAGCTTCTCTAATGAATTAAATTACACCAGTGATACTTTCTTATTGTTCCAGGCAGGAGTGCCTGATATCCAGCAGCCCGTGGGCAATAATACTGAGGAAGTAACAGAATCTCAGCTGATGTGGGTTATTGCTTTCCCATTTCCCCTATCAGCAAAGGATTTTAGTGCCATAGATTGGGACTACTAGTCTGAAATACATTTGAAGGGGTCAGGAGGTGTTATTGGAAGTCTCCTGGGAAAGATTTTCTACTCCTCTTAAAGACAATACACATCAACCAATGCCCTATTTCAAAGTATTTCACTTCAAAAAGGTGCTCTGAAAGGGTCTGAAAGAAATTTTTAGTAATATCTGCCATTTTAGTGTCACAGTTTCTGTTGCTGGGGTGTTTCATAGGATGTTTCCTATAGGATGTGGAGCTAAGTTTTGAATTAGTTAATTTTACTGCTGTGTTTGTGTCGGCAGTCTTCTGAGGATGTGTACCATTCTTTAACCCTTCTGGCCCATTTCCTGGTGCTTTCAAAAAAGGAATCTGGAGTTATATTCAACAGTTTCCTCAAGGAGAGGCAGACACTTATCTCTCCTCTCTGGTGACCAGGGACAGGACTCAGGGAATGGCTGGAGCTGGGCCAGGGGAGGGGCAGGCTGGAGCTCAGGGAAAGGTTCTTCCCCCAGAGGGTGCTGGCACTGCCCAGGCTCCCCAGGGAATGGGCACGGCCCCGAGGCTGCCAGAGCTCCAGGAGCATTTGGGCAGCGCTGCCAGGGATGGACAGGGTGGGATTGTTGGGGTGTCTGTGCAGGGCCAGGGCTTGGACTGGATGATCCTTCCCACTCAGGACATTCTGCAATTCCATGTTTCCTCCCTACAAGTATCTTGGACAGTCTGCACTAAAAATCTTCAGTTATTCTGGCTTCCTAAGCACCTGAGAGTGATCTTTTTTTACCAATCAGTTTTGTTTGTTAGAAACTTTTGGGGTTTTTCTCTTTTATGTTTTAAATTAAACAGGGTGAGCTCCACCCCGTCTCTCCCAGCACTGGCCATGAGGGAGAGTCAGGGCTCAGGAGGCTTTGTACTGACTACACTGATAGACACCCTTGCCTCGGGTAACAGATGATGTGTTCAGTCTGTGCAGGGATTTTGCATTTCAAAGGAAAGCACTTAATGGCAATCAACCCTTGTTTGCTGCTGCTCACTTTGAGAGGGGAATGTTATGAATACTTGACGCGTGGAATAAATATTACAGAAGGGAAAATATTTTTTTGCCACTTCGCAATGCTTACTCTTTTATTTGACCTTATAATGAGGTTTTATAAAACCCTAATGGGGTCTGACTCATGCTGATGTCAGCAGAGCTTCCTGGGGTGACTTTGGTCCTCCATATGGAGCTCGTTCCCAGCTAGAGATCTGTGGTGGGGAAGTTCCTCCATTACTGTCATGAGTCGGAGTGCTTATTCCAATCATCACCTCACAGCAGTTACACAGAGGATGGGGTTAATTTTTGATCCCTCTCTCATTTACTCCAAGACACATCGTTTTAATGTACACAGTGACACATGGAGATGGACCGTTTATGAGGGGTGATGGACTCCACTGCCATTAAGTTTTAATGCATCATTAATTTTCTAGGCAGACGTAAAACAAGACTCTGATATTCTGTTCTTCATTCCCAAGGTTGACTTAAAAGTCAGTGACCTCTCTTGATTGAGTGGTCATTAAACTGGTCTGAACTGTAGTCATTTTAATCTTCAGAGCATATAAAAATTAGCAGTTAAAAAAAAAAAATGCAGATTTTTGCCTAAGACTCCAGCTTATTAATTTCTACATTAAAATTATGCGTAGACTTCTCTTCAAATGCACCTGAAAGAACCTTTTAGATTCCTCAGTTTCCTTCGTCCAAGGTGAAATTCTATCTAAAATGACTGCATAATGCTAAAAACATTTCAGGAGCTTGATTTGCTAAGATTTAAGCATATTTGATTTTTAGGGATTTAAATTATGCTCCTGAGCTAAAATTTATGTGAAGGGAAGAAGAAAACAGGGGTGGAATGACAATGCGTCCCTGTCCCTGGAGAGGCAGGGGTTGGAACCAGGTGGTCTTTGAGGTCCCTTCCAACCCAAACTATTCCATGATTCCATGTGGATGTCCCCAGAGGTTCCAGATCCAAGGAGGTGAGGTACCTTCTGCTGGTGTAGATTTTGTTTCCTGGCCCATTCCTTGGCTGTGGGCACAGCTTCTGTCCTGGCACTGATTGCACAGCTGCTCATGGACAGAGTGGGCAATAGGAGAACCCACACAACTCATTTTTTGGGGTTACTGGTAGGGTTAACCTCCCCATAAGGAATCTGGGGTCTTGAAGAAGGTTCCCACCTTCACATCCTGCTCCACCACAACTGAGATTTTACTGTGAAATAAAAATTCCTCAAGTTTTGCCACACCACATGAGGCCAAACTGGCATTTTCTGTTCTCTCTATTTTCTCTAAACCATCAGGTGGGTTTGGTGTGAACATATGAACTTAACTTCTGCAGATGGATTACTACATATTTTTTTAATTAAAATGGAAGCAGGTTTTGTTTGTTGGTTGTTTTTAGGGGGGGTTATGTAATTTTATTTTTTACTTGGTTTGGTTTGTTGTGGCCAGCTTGTTTGTGGCTTGTTTTTGGCAGTGCTGGAATAAAATGCTGATTTTTGGCAGTGTCCAAGGCCAGGCTGGATGGGGCTTGGAGCAACCTGGGATAGTGGAAAGTGTCCCTGCCCATGGCAGTGGGTGGCACTGGATGAGCTTTAAGTCCCTTCCCACCCAAACCATTCCATATCATTATGATCCTATATCATTGTGCCTCCTTGTGAGTGACTCGGTCACCCAGTGAGTGAAAACAGAAGTAATTTTCAGTGCTAAGTGTGATTATTATTTTATCCCTCAGCATATAAAAATTATGAAATGCCTTATTGGATCTGGACAGGGATATAAGTGGGCAAATTGGAAGTGGGGGTGGTAGTTTAGTACACATTATTTACCCAAATATCTACATAAAGAGCAAAAAGTAGTTCAGCTTTTACAACTGGAGGAACATTGAAGCTTTTGCAGTGAGAAGAAAGAGATGCAAAGTGCTTTTTCTAATCTCCCCCGATATTCCAGGATTGTTATTTTACACAGACTAATGTAACAGAAGAATAAGCAGCAAAACAGCACCTCTCACAACAGTGTTTTCAGAAATTTAATAAGAAGTCTTGCTTTCTTATCCTTATCACGTTCACCAATTTAGTCTCTGTTCTTGTCCTGTTCCTGAAAAGCATCAGAATCATTTTCTTCCCACAAGTCCTATTGATTGCTATCCCGTAGAAGTTGAACACATCTGCACTATTTGTTTGGTTTTGTTGTCAGTAATCCATTTTTGTTTGTATTTTTTTTTCAATTCTGCTATAAAATTCAAGTCAGTCTTGTTCTGAAATACAGGGAACTCAGGAACAGGCTTCCCTGAGGACTGCATTGTATTTTAATAAGAAGTGTTGCATCACTCTTAGAAGCATCCGTTAATTGCCCTTGGACATGTGTTAGGGAATGTTTCCTGTGCAATTTCTAGGTGTACTTACTGGGAATTCTTCCTAAAATTACTGAAGTGTGAGGAGGCAGGAGCAGCAGAGAGGAGCTTTTATGGATTGACCATGACCCCCCATTGCCCATCTCCCCTTGGGAGAGTTTAGGAAAGTGTGTACAGTGGAAGGTGTTGTTTTAATCTGATTTTGCTTTATTTATCCAAACATATTTTAGTTGGTGATCAATTCAATTAATTTTCCCCAAGCTGAGTCTGTTTTGCCTGTGACTATAATTGGTAAGTGACCTCCTGGTTTGTTTGGGATTTTTTTAATCACAATCCATGAGGTTTTTCATCTCATTTTCTCCCCTGCCCTGTTGAGCAGGGAGATCAGGAGAGCATCTGGGTGGGCTCTGGCAGCCAGCCCAGGTCAACTTCTTTATATGAATATATTTACATATTATACCAATATTGGTATGGGAAAAAGTGCTGCTTTGGGATCAGCTTCCATAGAACACCAAGTTTTACAGCATTGTCAGGACAGATGAAGGTGGGAGTACCTCGAGGGAGCAATTAGGGGGAGTATGTCAGTGATGCAAACAGAATTTATTTTGTTTAGTGCCATTCTTTGCAATACTTTCAGGAGCACAGAATTATCCTGAATTGCATCAGTTTTAAGATCGCATGAAGATTATCATTCTGGGCAGGGAGGTTTCACCACAGCCTCCTATGATTCTGCCCGAACCTTCACTTTTTAGGAAGTGCTGTGTGATTTCATGGACAGCAATTAGGGCTGGACAGGGACTCCCTGGAGGAGCAACATAATTTCCCAAGGATTGCTGTCAGATCTTCACCCCAGGACATTATTTGGTGAACACTGAGTGGACAGGAGTAGCTACCTACTCACAAATATTTATTTACATGTTAGATTACTAATTTGAAAGCTTGAATTTAATTAATTTGGGTTGTGTATCTGTAAACAGAACAGAATGGTTTTGGCATAAGGACTTCAGTTGTGGTCAGATCTTTTTCTGTGTTTGAATAAACACACAGCTCCACATGATTAATTGCTCTGGTTATAATATTCTTGTTTCAATAATTATTACATTAGATAAATAAAACCTTATCTTCATGTATAACATCCATTCTAAATTAAAGAAAAAACAAAACACAAAACCAAGCAGACATTAAATTTTGTAGTAGCTCTTAAATGTCTAATTTCAATGATTATTAAGGAATTAATTCCCTAAGCTGAGGTACTGGCACAGTTTGCCCGGAGAAGATCTGGTCTAGTGGAAGGTTCCCTGTCCATGGCAGGGGTTGGAATGAGATGGGAATCATTTTAACACATTAAAAAATATGAAAGAAAAATACTTATATAGGTCAGATGGTCACCCAAACTGAGCACACAAACACTTGGTGTTTATTTCTGAATCTCAGCAATGAGTATTTCCTAATCGTTTACCAGTAAAATAAACTAAAATTTGCTCCCTTAAATGTATAAAAAAAAAATTTGAAAATGTAATACTTCTTTTCCATGAAGATCTGTTTCAGTCAATAAGTTCCTTGTGTAGTGACAAACCCTACTGCAAACAAGAAAGCTGCTTAAACAAGGTGTTTATAACATGCATCATATTACAGCATGTTTTATGATTCATGTAGCCTAAATATGAATATAAATTGATGATTTTCTTATTTCTTGTGCTCGACTGGAAATGTAAGTTGTTTTATTTTTGCTTTAACAACCTACCAGTGAGTTTTCAGAGCAAAGAGTCCTTCTGTGTCATTGGACTTTGCCTACTTGTAAATATGTAAATTTTACTGTACGTAAAAAATATTAGCATTTCTCTTGATTGAAGGATGTAAGTATGGCTTTGGGGAATATGAAGGTGGGAGATGAGGAAAGGGAGGAAACAGGAACAAGGAAGGTATGGTACAAGGTTTTCAAGTCCAAAAGCTGAAACTCGATTTTTAGAATTAAAATTTGTGGACTTTTCACTCTACTTTCAGCTTGTGCCCATTTTTAGGCTTACACCCAGTCTAGATTTGGAGTTCCAAATCACTGAATTTGGAGTTTGTTTGTTTCATGTGGAAAATTCTAGAAATTTTTCAAATATGTAAACCCTCTGGTAAGGTGTGTGTGCGTAAGAAAATTCTAAATAGAATAAAAGAACAAAAACACCAGTGGGAAGTGGGAAGAGACTTGTCCATTCTTCATCTGAGTGCAAACAGTGGCTCCACGCTCCCAAACACCTCTTCCTTCGTGAAATGTGACTAATTTTTAAAATAGGGTCACTGCAATTACCCGAATATCTATGAATACTGATGTTTTCTTTTGCATATCACAGAATCCCAGGATGGTTTGTGTTGGAAGGGACCTTAAAGCCCATCCAGTGCCAGCCCCTGCCATGGGCAGGGACACTTCCCACTATCCCAGGGTGCTCCAAGCCCCATCCAACCTGGCCTTGGACACTGCCAGGGATCCAGGGGCAAGGCATGTGCGTTTTACAGGTAGAAACAGAAAGTGGAAAAATTATGCTCTTTACAATAAAGAATTCAACAGTGCTCCACAGATAGATTAATTTGCCTAAAAATATGTAATTTTCTGTAAATATTTAAGTGTTACACAAATGAGTTATTTTAACATTGTGTTATCTTATTTACTTCAATGGATATAGTGAGGTTAATGTTATTTATACCTCTAACAAGCCACAAATAAGCTTAACTTCAACACTGTGAGCAACAATATCCCTGCCCTCAGCAGGGGGTGGAATAAGATCATCTTTATGGTCCCTTCCAACCCAAACCATTCTGGTATTCTAGGAACACCCTGCTTTGATATTGTCTGTTGCGCAAAGTATCATTTGCCAAGTCAGTCTGGAGATGGATTCCAAGTAATTTGTTTTAGCATGAAATACTTTATTAGGAAGACTTTAAGAGCATTTGGGGACATGTAAGAAATAGCTGATACAAGCTTGCAATGGGAAATTGGACTAAAGGACCTCTAACAGTCTCTAGAAGCTGTGTTTCCTGTGATTATAATTCTTTGTGATGGTCTTGAAAACAAAACAGAGCAGTCCTACCTGGCTTGGGAGACCTCGGTTTGGCCCAGTGTCAGGTGGCACAGAAATTACGGCTACACAGAGTCATCTGTGGGCTCCTGTATCCAACAGAAAATATGGTTTAACCTCTGCAGTAATCACAGAGTGAAAAGCCTGAAAAGGCTTCAAACACCAGCGAAAATTTGCCAGGGGGCTGTTGAATTTCCTGACTTGGAGATACTCCAAACTGGAGCAGGCAAAGCCCTGAGCAAGCTGACATCCACTGGCCCTTTGCAGAGCAGGGGGTGGAATGGAGACTTCCAGAGGCTCTTTCCAACCTTTATCATCCTGTGATGCCGTGATTTGAAAGGGCATAGGAAATTAGTCCCCACTTGGTTCTGGATTCTGATGTCTGAGGAGGCAGGATCCCAGGTGCTGCAAGGGACAGGGATGACATTGCAACAATTATGGATTTCCTTCCTAAATCTGCAGCAAGAGTTCATGGGAACCTTGCCTCAAGGAACATCGTGTCTTAGGGAAACATCCTGGCCTCAAAATATTTCAGACAGACTTTCCTGCTGTGTTATTAGGTATTAACTTAGCAAAATATAATTTTCTTTAAAACCCTGTTTGCTGAGCAATGAATTCTTGTTTGGTTGGTTTAGACCTGCTAAAATAAATACTTTTTAATGAGACCAAGACCAAATAGAATAACTCCTACTGACTGAGATTTTTAAAATCATTTTTATACAGCATAAAGTTAAAAACCAAACATGCTCTGTGGTCATATACATGGATATACAGGATATCTCTCACTGATACACTGAAAATACACTTCCATGACCAGGAGCAAAGGTGCTGGATCACTTACAAAAACATGGAATCATAATCATAGAATCATAACTAAAAGGTATAGAGGGCTTTGTATGATAAGCTACATGAGCCTTCTTGTCTGATTTTGAATGTCTTGACAGGAAAAATAGTTTTATTCATCTGTCCCCACAGGAGAGTGAGTGAGAAAAGATAGTATAAAATGGGTAATTTTCAACTGAAATGTAGGATTGGCTCACTTGATGTTGAAATATCATCTATAAATACAATCTTTGCAAAGTAAAGAAAACGTTGGAAAGAATGAACCTTTAAAGACACCACAAAAAACACTGGGAAAATTACTTTACCATACGAGATTTAAAGAATATGACCTATTCAGTTTTTCTAAAAGAAGACTGAAATACAACTTCATCAGAAGTCAAACCCTTTCCAATAACAGATACTTTAGAGAAAAAAAATTTAGCAGAAAAAGTCATAGTGAAAACCAGGGCTTGAAGCTCAGGGAAAATGGATTCAAACTGGAAATTTGCTGGGGATTTGGAAAGGTCCAGAGATTCATAAGAGCAAAAGTGATTTATAAAGGAAACACTCTGTCAGGAAAAAGAGAAGAATAATAGGTATTTTTCATTTCAGCGTCTTCAGGATAAGTGTTTCAAGAACATATGGTTCAGTTGAACACAGAATTTGGGACTCAAAGAAGTATTAAGTCAAAGTTAATAGTCTGCATTACTGGTAAAAAATTATTTCTCCCACCCTACAAATGCACAGATGGAACAATAAGCATTGTATCCATCCCATGCAAGAAGTTGAAAGTCTTTCATATATTCTGAAATGGAAGCAATTCCTGTTCCAGGAACTCTAAAGAGATTGAAAAAGGGAATAAATGTCAGGGGAAAGCAATGCCATTTTCTACTAAAACACACACGAAGAAATAATTTTGCTGGAAAATATGTGGAAATATTTCACACTTGTGTTTTTCCCTCCCTCTTTCTAAAACAATTTAACTGTCTAAAAGATAGATTCTTTCTGTGATGCTGATCAGGAAGAAATTATTTGGGTGGGATTTGGTTTGGGGTTTCTTTGCTGTTGGTTGTTGAGGTTTTTGCTGTTGTAGTGGATTCTGGAAACTAAAACAGACCTCTAGTCCTAGAAACAGGTCATTGCCCTCATCAGTTAGCAACTTTGAGATATGTCATTTATTGTGCTCACCAAATTCTTCTTGCAGACAACATCTGGATGATAATTTAGAAAGCAACTGCATTTTCTACCAAAATAATTTTTAATTGAGACAAAAAAATACCCCAAAAACCAAACCACCCTTTTAATCCTTAGAATATTACTTGCAACTATATTTCTTCTTTCCTTTGGCATCCTCTTTGAAAGACAAGGATGAAGCAGCACTTCCGATGGAGCAGTTATTTTAACAGGATCTTTCTTTAATGAAATTAATTTCTATTAATGAAATAGCCACCCTATAAAGGATGGATTTCCTTCCCAAGCTGCACTTCCAGGAAATCCCTCTGAAAAAAGGGCCTCTGAGTTATGGGGCTTTTTCACAAATCCTCACATGAGAGGTTTGACATTCAGATTCTGTTCTTTGCTTCTCCTCATCACGTTGTTTGATGTAGTGGGATAAGGGCAAGATCACAATTGATGCCTTGAGAGGCTACCTAGAAACAGAGACTAGACAGGAATAAGGGAATAAAGGTGGGTATTTATTTGAAAGGCCTTCAAAGGGGCACCCTGGGAGCCAAAGGCTACATCCATAAATGGATCCAAAGATGGATGACAAGTCACGAGTTCCCCACACCTTTATAGGTTTGGTCCATTTGCATATCAGCATAAATTTGCCAATTAAAACTTCAGTTAATGATGTAATTTTCCCTCAGCTTGCCCCCCTTCTAAGATGCTGGTTACACATTTTCAGGCCCGGGACAGCCTGGGTGTCCTTGGAGAGCAGGCCCAGAGAGGCTTTGTTATGTCTAGAGAGCAGAAGTCAGCAGGCTACAAGAAACTTCAGAGTTATACACTAGGCAAGAGAGAATTTGAAAAATATAAAACTTAAAACCTGAGGCATCACAATGACATCCACTCATAATAAACAGAAGTATTTCCACATCCAGGAGTCCGTGTCTGACATTGGATCCTTGGGGGCTGGCTGATGTGAGGATTCAGAATCAGAGAATCCCACACTGGTCTGGGTTGGAGGCAACTTAAAGCCCATCCAGTGCCACCCCCTGCCATGGGCAGGGACACCTTCCACTGTCCCAGGGTGCTCCAATTTCTGTCCAACCTGGCCTTGGACACTTCCAGGGATCCAGGGGCAGCCACAGCTTCTCTGGGCACCCTGTGCCAGGGCCTCCCCACCCTCACAGGGAACAATTCCTTCCCAATATCCCATCTAGCCCTGCCCTCTGGCATTTTGAAGTCATTCCCCCTTGTCTTGTCACTCCAGTTCCTGATGAATTGTCCCTCTCCACTGTTGTGGTTTGGTTATTTTGGATACTGTTAAATGGTTTGTTCCTGGTTTTCCCCTTTCCCTGTTGGTCTCACCCCGGACCCCTTCCTTGCCTTCCCCCCTGTCAATCTAATTGTCAATCTCTGTGAGTAGTCCCCTATTTCCAGAGAGCTCTCCCCAGTTCGGTTCCCCATTGAATGGTGCTGTTGTTCCTCCCCTTTAGCCCTCTCTGGTTGGTTCTTGCCCTGAGTGGCAGCCCCTGGACCCTCCTGGCTTTTGTTCTGACTGGCCAGTTTTTGTATATGCCCCTTGTTCCCTCCCCTCTTTTTAACCCTGTGAAAACCTCAGATGTTTAGGATTCGATCCCTGACTCTCCTTTCAATAAACCCCTGAGAGCCATATCGGATCTCCGCCTCTATTTTGCCCTTCTCCTCTGGCGCGACTCTGCCATCCTCTGCTGAGGGATATCCTCCCAGCCTGCTCAGCCTGGCTGGAGGCTCTGCTGCCCATCCCGCTTTCGGGGACTCCCCGACTGCTGGGCGAGACGACTGAGGGTTTCTCCTCTGATTTCTCCGGGCAAGGGCTGAACCCTCAAGCTGCCACGCACCCAGACTCCACTTCTCTGCAGCCCCTTCAGCCCTTGGAAGTTGCTGTGAGGTTTCCATACAACCTTGTTTTCTCCAGGCTGAATGTTCCCAGCTCTGCCAGCCTGGCTCCATATGGGAGGTTCTCCAGTCCCCTCAGCAATTTTATGGCCTCCTCTGGACTTGCTCCAACAGTTCCATGTCCTCTTATGTTGGGGACACCAGGACTGGAGACTGCACTGTAGGCGAGGTCTCACCAGAGCAGAGCAGAGAGGGAGAATCTCCTCCCTCAAAAGAAGGCAGGTGTGTTTTTTTCTTAAGGGAAAAAAGGGATTTTTTATCTTTGGGGACATGATTTTCTTTTCTTAGGAAGGAAGAGACTGACAATACACAGGGAAATTACAAAGTGAGTTTGCTTTGGCAAAGGAGTGAAATGTCCTGTCTGGAAAGATGGACCAGTAAATGAACCAGCAACTTGCTCCCTGTTACGCCACGAGAGTGGGAAATGTGTTTTCACCTGTCCATGTTGTTCATTAGCTTTTTCTGGTAAAAATGGGGTGGAATTAGCCATCTTTTTAGAGCAGCTGTTGCAGTGAACTCCAGATGGTGGCTGTACTCATTGCATAGCAATGTGATAGACTAAACCTAATATTTTAATAATAAGGAGTGTAATAGAAACGTTGCCTTTTATTGGCATGATGAATAAAAGGAATGATTCTCTCAACAATCTTTGATAATAATCTGTCAACACTATCATATCTATCATCTCACGAAAGATTTTTTGTCTTTACTAACGGAAAACCTGAGGGTTTGTACAGACCTCAAGTTCTCAGGATTTCTGGTTTTGTCTTAGACTGAGAGGATTTTAGATTTGTCAGGTTTGATAACAGCTGTTTAGCAATCAACATTTTGGTGTAGTTTTACTTTGGTTTATAGAGATAAAGAGTAATTTTTCTATGTGAATTGCATTGTCTTTGCCATCCAGGATAAACAGTTGTGGGGAAGGTTTTGTAGACATGCTGGTCCCAGGAGTCTCACTCCAATCACAACCGTCAATCTGTGGTTGTTAAGGGATAAAACCTCACATCCTTCAAGTAAAACCACTTTCAAAGAGAACAGAACAGCTGGATAACAGGGATCAAAGGAAAAGAAGGAGCATGTTGGCAGACTCTGCAGGGAAAAGGTTCGCAAAAATCCAAGTAAATCCCAAGAATATCAACATCCTCCTTCTCCTGGCAGAGGAGGAAGATGCCATGAACACCCCACTGCCCCCATCAAGGCCTCAGGGTGCTGAAAGTTCCCCACACCTGAGCAAAACCTCATCCAGAGGACCTCTGATTCCAAAAACATGGTCCTAGGAGGTGGATGCACCTTTAGTGTATAATGTAGCACCTCAAATGGAACCTACCAAGACAAGGCTCGTGGCTCTCTGATGTATCAATGAGGTGGTTCATGTCCTAATATCAGTGTTTTTCATCAAATCCAGTTTCTCTGGCTTACGTTTCTTGACAGGATTTTATGCTACATCCACTGACTACAGTTCCCTTGTGTTTGGCTGGGTTTTTTAAAATCTCTTTGCTCGAGGAAGCTCCAAGATTGTTTTAAATGGGTGCCACCAGTGAGCTGCTGCTCGGTGGTTAAACCTGAATGACTCAGCCCCGGGACTTCAACAATGATCCATTTGTAATTCTTCAATTACCCTGCAAGAAGCCAAGTATTTAATTGCCTTCTCCCTCTAAACCCATTGCCAATGGAAATCCACTTTCAAGGGAGAATAAGAATATTGACCTTTACTTTTCAGGTAATACCAACTAATTATGACACATTCAGACCACTTAATCGATGTATTATAAGATAATTGCTCTCTGCAAGGACCAGGATGTGTTTTGCTGGAGGCAAAAATATTCAATAACTATTTAATTACTTAAATTGTGGCATTTTCAGTTCTTGATATGTCTGAGCTGAAATGCAGCCCCTAGACCATGGACAAGGAGTAGAGCTGGACTCAGGAGAGGCTGGATATGTCAATTACAAACCATTGGAGCACACAGGGCCATGACATGTATTTAAACCCTCTGACAGAAAATGTGCCAAGCAAGGCAAGTGGAAACTTTAATTAGCTGATCTTTAAAGTTGTATCTTATTTCTTGCAGAATAAGTTCTAATCCTCGTACTGTTTTGACAGTTTTTCTGACCTGAAATGAATTTCTTTTGCTGACATGCTAATCCGGATTTCATTTAAAATTATCATTTATATTTGCTCATTGTTCCTTTTGCTGAATTTAATTAGAGTTTTGCCAGGATTGGCTGAAGGCTGTTTTAGGGAGGGAATTTGTACGACAAGCTGTAGCATGCTGGAGAAATTATAACCTTGGGCTCTTTTAAATTAAATGAAAGTGAAGGGTAAAAAATTAAAAGTATGCTGCAAAAGTATTAATCTTACTTCACACGCAGAAACTCATAAACTCAAACATTATGCAAGTCTTGTTGAAAGCTAGAGCAAAACAGCATAGCCTTATTACTGCTCCTGCATTGTTCTGTCCTTCAGCTATTTCAGATTTAACTGAGCTTTTTGTGTCTGCAGAGAGGCTTGAATTAGAAAGCTACCAAACAAATAAAATGTATGGTGGCAAAATGTCTTTCTGCAGAAAAACCAGTGCTAAGAATGCTCTGGAATCCACACTTGACTGAGCTGTTGACCTCTGTGTTAGAGGACAGCACAACACATTGCAAGCAAAACACTGATTTTTACAAGCACTTTTAACTGCGGAACAGATTTTTATTTGGGGTTTTATTTTTTCTCTGTTACTACAACATAGAATCCAGATGTAGCACAGTAACACAAAATCATCTGAATCAGTAAGTTTGCCATCCTCCTGAGGTGCCTGACTAATGGGTCAGGTGAATTTGGAGATTTAAAGTAGACTGTCCTCAATTCACCAGCTAAAATTTTAGTCTCACCAGCACACATAAAAGGAAAATTCCCCCATTTTTCTCAACACCATTGAAAGTTGAGGTCATGTAGGTCCTTTTCCACAATTGGAATGCTGTGGTGTGGACAACACACTGCTTGGGGAGGAAAAAGAGCCTGCTTTGGCTCTGCAGAACAGTTTGACCTGCGGAAGATCCATCTTCCTATCGCTAATAGGATGTGAAAATTTGAGCAGGCCTAGGATCCCACAGAAATGAGATTGTGGTGATGAGTCCTGTCACACTGTATGGCAGGAGGAGAGGGAAAGACCTCCACTTGTGCCAGGGAAGGTTTAGGTTGGATATCAAGAAAAATGCTTTCACAGAAAGAGTGTTCCAGCGTTGGGACAGTGGCTGGAATTACCATTCCTGTAAGTGTTCAAAACAGGTGTGGATTTGGCACTTGAGAACAATTTGATCTTTTTAGGAGAGGCAGCAGCTTAAACAAAGATTTCCGGCACTTTTGTGTTTCCTCAGTGTGGCGGAGACCATTGGAGGAGGAGCAGATTTGAAAGGGGACCAACCCAAAACTCTTGTCCTTTCAAAGTGACAGCTGAAGACAAGCCATTAACTTGCCCACAGTAGCTGCATCACCCCAAATAATTGAGTTACCTGTGTTAGGGGAACCCCACCATTTGTTTCTTTGGAAATGCAATTGCAAAAATAGGCCAAAAAAGCAAGTGACAGGTATTATTAGTATCAGTAAGAAAGTGAATTAATGGTAAATATTTTAAAGGTTTCTGGAAAAACTGTCATTTAGGTGAGCTTTCTGTCACTTTTAAATACAATGAATATGGAATTGGTGTAAGAGAATGTATGTATTGGCACTAAAAATTAACTTCTGGATTTTTTTTTTTCCAATTGCTGTGAGCACAGAAATTCTTTCTTTATAACTTTGATATCTTTCAATTTTCAGTGGGAAAACTGCAAGTGTTTGGTCTAACATGCGCCACTCACATCTCCAGCAATTTACCAAAGCACAAGGCATCTAACCTTAGAGCTGACTGCATTTATTTTCTATTGTAATAACATTTAAATAGAACAATGTCAAGTTCCTGGTACCAAAACACCTTCCAGAAACATGTTTTGGTAAGTAGTTTTTGGGATGGTGTCAGAGTTATGGCTTTTTTTCCTAAAATATTTCCCATGAACCTGCTGCATGGAAACAGCTCTGCCATAAACCTTCCTCCTGGACACCAAAGGTTGGGCATCTGTTTTCAACTTTATAGCAGCCTTTGGAGGCTGATTCCTGGGAAATTTTCTTTCCAAGAAAGGAGAATTTTTTTTGTTTTAGGAAGGTTGCATGGATGACTGCTTGGGAATCCTCATCTTGAGGGTGTTTTCTGAGTGGATTTAATTATGATGCTGATCACTAGTTGTGCTGAAGTTGGAAAAGTCCATTCTCCTATGAACCTTCCTGGTCAGAGATTCCAACCCATTGGAGAATAACCGTGAAATTATTCATCCTTCAGCTGTTGTAGGTGTTTGTTCTGTGCTCCTTACCCAAACATGGCCACTGAGCAGGGTGTAAAAACATGGAATTATAAAGAAATTTCAATACAAGTTTATTGGGTCATTCTAGTTCAAAAAAACCCTTGATAATTTAAGGCACTTTGATAAAATGAAAGCATGGGTGTATATTAATGAAAAGAAAATTCTGATTGCTTCCTGAAGCTGTTTGTGAAGCCCTGAAGAAAATCAGCATTGGTCAACCTCTGGGAATCACGCAGGATGTTATGAACTTTTTCCAGCATTGATAACGACAGAGCTGGTTTTGTATAAAGGAAAACCTCCAGAAATAGCTTCCACCCTCAGTCTATTGAACAAAACCTACACATATTTCAGTATTACTCGCATAACCCAAAATACATTTCTGTTATGATGGCTCAAGTCATTTGTCAACACAGTATTTTTAATAAATACTTATTCCAGCCCTTTTTTGTCCCTGAACCCATTGTAATTGTTGCAGCTCAAAGTTTTAGGCTGCCATGACCTCTTCCAAAAGCAGATCACAGAAACATCTGTCCTAGGGCAGGATTTGTCCTCTTGACCCAGTGTAGCACAAACCAAATGAAGTAAGGAAAGTTGAGTCCAGATCCAAGTTTCCAGGCACACCTTGAAAGAATGGTAAATAAAAATAAACCAGAGAGTATGAAGAGGAAGAAAAACTGGTAATGAGTTGAGTAACTCAGTGTTGTATTCTCGGGCTTATTAACATATTTTATGATGAAGGGGAATTAATTTGTAGTTCTATTTATCTTTTAAAAATTGTAAGAGAAAACATTGGGAATATCAACAGTCTTCATATACTGTAAATAACCAGTTAACTGCTGGTTAAACGGACTATGTGTTTACTAATATTAACAATAATAATGCATGAGAAAGGGTGAGAATCTCTTCTACTCAAATTTTAATTTATCAGAACACTGTGGAAGCTAAGAAGGAAGCACTCTGTTCTGTTTAGCTTTAATCTGTGTTTTTTGCAGAAAGATCCTTAGATGATTAGTTTTGTCCTCTGTCCTTCAGTAAACCCTATACAACATTGTTTTATTAATATGTATTCTTTTCACTGTTGAATTTAAGTTTATGTATTTTGCACTAACAAGCATAAAAATGAGTCATCTTTGGTGTCATATGTGCTTCTGCAGGTTAATACCAAGCATAAAAGGTCATTACTGTGTTTTGTAAATTCACAAGCATTGCTTGCATTCCTGGGACAAGCTTGTGTTACCCCAGATTTTCAAACCTCTGTACATTTGTATCTCCATCCAAATATCACTGGAATCTTGGATGGATTTGTGACTGCCCCATCCCTGGAAGTGTTCAAGGTCAGGTTGGGGCAACCTGGTCTAGAGGAAGGTGTTCCTGCCCTTGGCAGGGGGTGGAATGAGGTTAAGGTCCCTTCCCACCCAAACCATTTTATGACCCTATGGAAAAGGGAATAAATTTCCAGGGTCTCTCTCAATTCATTTCTTTCTAAATCTAGAGCTGGGGGTCAGCAGAGAGAAAGAAGGAAATCTATTTAACCCCCTGTAAAAGAGCAAAACCCATTCCTGTAAAGCCCTTAATCACACAAGCCATTTCAAAGTTTAAATTTCCCTAAATATCCCAGGGCATTAACCATAATTTCACAACACTTACCCAGAAAGAGAATTTCCAGCTCTACATTACTATGGGTCAGTTTTATTTCCTAGCAATGACCCGACTGGTGGTTATATGAATTTGTAAATTTGTGTAAGTTTCACAGATATTAAAAATTTTTATAAATCATATTCAAATGGCATGAAGACTGGATTAGCAATCGAGTGTTCCCGAGCTCTCTATGATGATCCATGGAAGGGTAAAAATGTTCTGAGAGAAGGATCTTGGGATGACCCATGTCTCTGTCAAGGCTGTTACTGATTCCATCCTTAGCATGTAATAGAATTAAACTGTAATGCTCAGTCAGACCATCTGAATGAAAGAGGATTGGTTTTTGTTGGACATTGGGAAGGAATTGTTCCCTGTGAGGGTGGGGAGGCCCTGGCACAGGGTGCCCAGAGAAGCTGTTGCTGCCCCTGGATCCCTGGCAGTGTCCAGGGCCAGGTTGGAAGGGGCTTGGAGCACCCTGGGCTAATGGAAGCTGTCTCTGCCCATGGTAGGGGTGACACTGGATGGGCTTTAAAGTCACTTCCCACCCAAATTATTGTGATTCCATGATTCCATGATGATGCCACCATTGTTGTGCAGGGGGTGGAAATGAGATGATCTTCTGGGTCCCTTCCCACCCAAACCATTCTGGGATTCTCTGATTCTATGATCTTCAGTGTGGCTGAATTCTGCTATAGATTTTATTACACTGTAATGTGCTGCAGCATAAGAAATGAGGAAAAAAAAATAGATGCATGCTCTAAGGTCTTCTTCATTCCAAAAATGTGCCTGAGTTGAAAAACCAAAATCCATACTTCGTTATTTTATCCCATGCCGCATTTATTTTTTTTACCCACCTCATCCTTACTGGCTTTATCCAGTTGTCCATATTATGTATTTTGTTTCCTCATTCTCTTGCTGCTATGGAGTTGCCTTTGCCTCACAGCCATCCCAGGAAACTGTATTTCAGCATTCACACTGAGCTGATCTGAGATACCTTAAGTCAGTGAGGCACAAGGGTTACAAAAAGGCCAGCTCAGTTTATGATGCTTTCTCAAACAGATGTCTGGATTATTTTTGAGTACGTGATTTCTTTGCAACTTTTCCATCAAATTAATGATTAATTTTCCTGATGGCTGGTAATTTCCAAGTCTGAATAGTGAGACAGAGTTTTCAGCACAGAACACTTTCATTTCTGCTTTCCAGCTTGACCATTTGACAATGATTTTTCCTCTCCAAGAAGATAATAATTAAAATAAATTTTAGATTGCCTTGAATGACATTTTAATGCAACCAATTCTTGACATTCCACCTGTTGTCCGTATTGCTTGCTTCTTCCACTCTAAAAGGAAAATGTAAAATCCAGTTTGGTGTAGTTACAGAAGCAAATCCTGTCAAAGACAAGGCTCTGTAATGAAGCACGGGGAAGATTTGTCACACATTAAAGAGTTCTTGGAAATGTCAAACTTGCCAGTGCTAAATCCAGGATTTGAACACGAGTTCCTGAGTAAGCTCCTGAATTGAAAGAAAGAACTGGTATAGCACCGACTTCAGAACAATATTACTGAGAAGCATTTTCTCCAAATTGTCTGTCTTTAAATATCTGTCACAAATATGAATCCTTTCCAATTAAGCTCGGGAGGTTTTCCTTTCATCCTGTTTTCTTTTCCAGAAGGTGTCTAACAAGAATGATTCTACTGGTAGTTTCTGTAAGAAACTCCTAAAATGCTCCTGGGCACTTGTATCTGCTGAGTGTATTAATTTTGGGCAGACTCTCAAACTTGAAATATTTGACTAATTTAAAATTGAGATCCCAGTTCCACATGTGCTGTGCCCTTCACCTGTGGAGGTTTGTGCCCATCGTTGATGCCTGACAGAAATACCATTGTTACACGTGAGCAGTTCTTTTCTGCACTCTCTCTGACACAAAATCAATGGGCAGAATAAAACCAGCCTAAAGAAAATGTTGAGATTGTTCATTCTGTTAACAGTTCTCCTCGAAACCACCTCAGGAATCAGATTGACTGATGACAGGTTCTCCCAAATCAGATCTTCAAATTATCTCGCTTCTCCTCTGATTTGTGTCAGTTGAGCTGCATTAAATAGACAAAACTGCATGAGGTCAGACAAAAATGGCTCCTAAAGACATTAAACAATTCTGGGAATTCGTGGTCACGTTTATGTACTGCTGCCATGATACACCGTGACATTTATTCTGGAATTAAAATATCTTTGGGTGTTGCAGGTATATTGGAAGCTAAAAATGGCAAGGGAAAACAAGCTTCTTCAAAGTCTCAATAATACTGTTTTTTATATGAATTTTTAATGTGTTAATAGCTCTGATCTCAGGACACTACGTATGTATAGAAGTCACAGGCAACACCAGGTTGGGTGGAATGTGGATCTGCTGGAGGGCAGGAAGGCTCTGCAGAGGGACCACAGGTTGGACTCAGTGGTCTTGGAGGCCTTTTCCAACCTTAATTATTCTGTGAATCTATGTAAAGTCACTCGTTTTCTTCAAAATTGTTGCATTATAACTCATGAATCAATCACAACATTCTTTTCCTTCATAACTGTGATAATCCTGAAAATGAAATCTGAAGATTTTACTATTCAATACCGACTTTCCATTTGCCTGTTAGATATAGAAACTTTTCAAAAACCCCTTTCTTTGCAGTGTTTAATTCCCAAATGACACCGATATGTACATTTATTTATTGCAGCACAGAGTAGGCACATTTTCAAGTCCCAATTTAGGGAGGGATTTGTACAAAACAAAGCAGAATTTTGATGTATTAATGCCAGATTTCTGGCATTTTCTTCATTCTCTCTGTTCCTGTCAAGATGCCTTGTCAGAGCCTGGCTGGAAAACAGAGTTCTGAAATCTATTGTCATGTTCAGACTTGAAACGCTTGAAGACTTCTGATGTCCTGTAAATCAAAAATTATTTTGAAGCCTTTGGGTGGTTGAGCATTCAGGGAGGGTGAGCAATTCTTGTCTGTCTAGAAGCTGGGGAACAAACAACAAAGAACTCTGATGAGGCATACACAAAAGTCTGCTCTGTTCATTTAAATGTGTGTATTTTAACCAAATCGTTTAGTTTATATATGCTAGAAAAGTGGGAAAACAGAAGATTGTGCATGAGAAGCTTTAAAAAGGAATATATCTTTATCCAATACAAATTCACAGTCTCAAGTTCAATGGAAAATCTGGTTATCTCAAGATGGACAGACAAAGGAAATTAAAAGAACCCCATTGCTTCCTTAGCACTGTGGGTGCTTCTTTTCTAAGTATTGAGAACTTTTCTATTAAATGGCAAGTACAAAGAAGCAGTTTGAGCTTTTTCTTCCAGTGCATTTGAGATACAGATTCCCTTGGTTTGTAAACCACAGTCCTGATACTTATTTTATTTTATTTTCAGTTATTTTTGTTTATTATTTTATTTTATTTTGTTTTGTTTTGTTTTGTTTTGTTTTATCTTCACTTTCTTTGGAATATCCTGGGCTGGTTTCCTTAGTCTTGGTTGTCATATATGCCTTATCATTATGACAATCTCTTTGTACCCTACTTCTTTTCTCTGTTCTCCCACTGAGAATGGCTATTTCAGAATCTCAGACTGGTTTGGGGNTGCCATGGGCTGGGACACCTTCCACCATCCGAGGGTGCTCCAAGCCCCATCCAACCTGGCCTTGGACATTTCCAGGGATGGGAAACCCAACAAAATAATCTTCTGATTAAAAACAGGAAGGTAAATAAAAGACACGTTTCTATGGACAATATCTCTGTGGACTTGCCTCTGTACATGATCATGATGATTGGATATATTTTTGTCTGGTAGCTTTGTGGTATTTTAACCCTTATTCTTGATAAAATGATACCACTGCTTCATAAAATTACGCAGGCTCAGACAGTACTTTAAGGGAGAGATCCTTAAAATTAATAGCTGGAAAATAATTCTGATGAGAAAACTTTGGTCTCAAAACTCTTCCAAAGCTGAAAGAGCATTCAGGTGTCTGAATTTTTGATTGTTGTTTTTCCTCAGTTTTTTCACTCTTTAATTTCAGGCTTCTGTGAACTTAATAAAACCAAGTAGTTTGTCATGAAAGTGCTTTGTTTTAGCAAGATAATCATTGTATTCCCAATCTCATTATTCCGTGTGAAGCAGACATTTTATTCTAAGGCTCTTTTGATGAAATTCCTCAGTTCAAAAATTTGTGACAATGATCACTGAATTTCCAGCTGCCACACTGTGACTGGCCAGGGGTCAGCTCACCAGGAGGGAAGCTGACGTGCCTGAGACAGTGGCATGTGGCAGCCTGAGGTTCCTTGCAACAAGGCCAATCACCGCAAATTAGGCTTGAAATGGGGTTTCTAAAGTCCTGGCCCTTTCCCAGGGGAGATGCAAAGATGCCACAGTGCTGAGTGAAGTGCTGGGACAGTGTTAGCTCTTCACCAAGACAAGTCTGGTGTCACACCAATGAAAGTGACAGTGGTAAAACATCAAATTGGTCCATAAAAACGGTAATATTGGAGCTGACCAGTCCAGCCCAGCCCAAAGGCCATGTCTCTATTTCGTTTCCTAACTTGTCCTGAGTGTCACAATGAGGCTTTTTCCTTCTCTAAGTGTTGCTGTACATATGTCTAAACTCAGTTTAATCTTGACAAGATGTTCAGAATCACCAGAGCTTCCTGCAGTTTCTCACCCCTGGCCCTTGTCCCTCCTACACTCAATACTGAAGCACCTTATGGAGACTTTGGTGCTTTCCTAATTCTTCTCTCTTGCAGAAAACAGCAAGGCACAACAGGATCATGTTGAAATATTTATGCCAGATTTAACACTGTGATGGTCTCAGTCACTCACAAATATTTTTGGCAAACGTTTTAGGGGAGCTGCATTTCTCTCTGAGTTGGCTACAACAGAAATAAAATCTGACTTGGAATCGGAAGTGCCGCACTGAAATATCACAGGTTTTCTACCTATTAGTGATGCCTTAGGTTTTAACTCTTATATTTTTCAAGCCTTGTGTTGCTTGGTGTGTAACTCTGAAGTGTCTTTTACCCTGCTAACTTCTGTTCTCTAGTCATAACAAAGCCTCTCTGGGCCTGCTCTCCAAGGACACCCAGGATGTCCTAGGCCCGAAAACGTGTAAACCAACATCTTGGAAGGGGGGATGAGCTAGGGGAAATTACATCATTAACTGAAGTTTTAATTGGCAAATTTATGCTGATATGCAAATGGACCAAACCTATAAAGGTGTGGGGAACTCGGGACTCATCGTCCATCTTGGGGTCCATTTTCGGATGTAGCCTTTGGCTCCCAGGGTGCACCTCTGAAGGCCTTTCAAATAAATACCTACCTTTATTCCCTTATTCCTCTCTGTTTCTAGGTACCCACTCAAGGCATCATTAGGAATGGAATTCCGCAATCTCTCTGTTCCCCAGAATGTTTTTTTGCAAACAGTAGGGATGACTCTGATCTAGGCTTTGCCCCAGCTTTCCGTTTAACATCACTTGGGAAAGCAGCAGCACTGAAAGGAGACATCACAGAGGATTCAGACTTGATGTTCCCCTTGAGATCTGCTGTGGCTTTGGTCTGTAGTGACTGACTGGACTTTCAAAAGCCCACACAGCTCCCATTCCTTGGAAAAGACTGGTTGGTGTTTTATACAGACACAGGAACTTTGATAGCAGCAGCTTTGTTATTTCCTCCCAAGCTTGTGGTAAAACAAAATCTTACACTCCAAAGCTTGGTACAGGCAGAAGGAGCACAGCAGACACACACCTCAAAATGAAAAATTTATGGTTATTTTGATTAATGTTTTAACAGTCTAATAATGCTTGAATAGTCTAAATGTTTTAATAGTCCAAATGATCCTATCAGTACAGAAAATCTCATTACTTACATAATGAAAATCATTATATAAAATGCCTTCCTATAGAAAAAAAAAGAAAATAAAATTTTTTTTTGGTATTGTGTCTCTGTCCTAACGTTTACCCTTCAGTCTTCCTAGAGGAAAATGGGATGAGTTGGGCAGTCAGGCTTTACCTCTCCATGTCATATTTACACCTCAGTGTCTTTCCTGGGAGGGATGAGATGTTCCTTGTCGAGAGGTTTCCTTTCCAAGTACATTGGAAATCATTTTCAGAAATCTTCTCATTGTTCCCTTATGGACAACTTCTCTCTCCACCTTTGGCTGGCATCAAGGGCTCATGTTTTTGCAGAGGTTTGTTGCTCCCAGAATTTAAGGCAAGAGAGTTTAGACATGTGGGAAGTTCCCCTTGACCACTGGGAAGTTCTCACAGCAGTCCAGACCAAGGCCAGCTCCCACAAACCTCGAGGTTTTGCACTCTCATTGCATGGACACAAAGAGTTTCCCACCCTGGGAGGTTTTGTTTCCTGATTGCTGCCTTAGCTGAAGCCACAGCTGGGTCCCAGCTGGAAAAAGCAGCAGCATTGCCCAAAAGTGGTGAAGGAGCCTCTTATTGGAAAAGGCCAGATATTTTAGGACATTGTCCTGAGATAATCCCATTGCTTCTCCTCCTTGGGCTTCAGCCCACAACTTTCTTTCTACTGGTGACCCACTGACCTGTGACACAAAGGGCAACTCTGAGCCATCCCAGAGACACTCTGAAAACCTGGCCCTCAGGGGGGAGGATCTTAACTTTTTTTAAATTTATATTCTTGTGTTGAAGCTGAATTTGTGTTTTATTGGGATTGGCTTCTGTGCATCTGACTCCAAAATCAGCTGCCTGCAATCCTTCCAGAAGGGATAAAAAATGAAGGAAAAATTGGAGGTCAAGTCCCTGCAGATTGTGTTTCCAAACAGATTTCAAGGTAAATAAAGTAGCAAATGTGCATTTTCTTAAACATTATATATTTTTATACTTTTGGGGGTGGGATAATATTGTCTGTAAGGATAATCTCATTACTGGCAAATAACCGTGGGTTCTTTTCATTTTATTTCGTTTATGTTTAATTTTAAAATTTTATTTTACTTGTTCTTATGTTTTGTGCTTAAATTTTGTAAAAGATATTCTTTACCACCCATAGTCAGCATGTGTTTTGCTTAATGGATTTGCTCCTTAGACAGTAGAATAGATCATTATATTATGTTATATTATATTATATTATATCCTATCCTATCATATCATACCATATCATGGCATATCATACCATATCATATCATATCGTATCATATCATATCATATCATGTCACATCATATCATATCATGTCATGTCATGTCATGTCATATCATATCATACCATACCATATCATATCATATCATATCATATAATATCATATCATATCATATTCATTATACTATACCAAGGAAAACAGTTGAAGACATAGATTGCTTATCCCCTTCTACGCCCATAGAAATAAAAAAAATATAGGATATAAGTCATTTTTTTGCAGATATTGGCATTTTCTACACCAGTATCTTAAAATGGATGTTTGCTGAGCTTTTCCTAATTTCACAGTAATGAAATTAACATTTCAATAGTTCGTAGATATGTGTTCAATCAATAGATAATGACAAAACTATTTGTCTTCTGCACCTTGAAATCATTAAATGTTTTCCCTTTGCTTCTCCAAAATTCCTCCAGCAGAGGCGAGCACACAACAGTGACTCATTCAATGAAGATGTGGTGGAGTTATTGACAAAAAGAGCTCCTGTTGTTTAATCTAAATGAGATATTTGGGGAAGAATGTGACACTCAAACCCCCATTGTTGTCCTGTTTATCGCTGATGGCAGAACTCGAAGATAATCATCTTTATCTCCTTGCATATGCTGATAAGCCACAGACTGGCCTATCTCATTAATAGTTAAGTAATTAGGGTATTTACAAGCATTTATAGTGCCAGAGACAGGGTTTTAAAATCCAGCAGGTTGTCATAAATCCCTGATCCTGTGGGACGTGGTTGCAGGGTGTGGTTGATAACGACTTGTGGGTGATAGGTCCAGACAGGAGAGTTCCCAGAGATCCCTGTGCTGATCATTCCCTGTTATCTGGTACCAAGCACAGGGCACTCACTTTTCAGGAGCACAGCAACTAATTCCTGTGGTAGATACTCTAGTATTTAATATCCTGTGGTTCCAGGACAACAGAAAATGCAAGATATGTAAGAAACCAACTGATGGGCAAAATTAAGATCCAAAATTGTGTGGTTTAGATTGAAGGTTATTTTTAGGATTTTGCATTCTTGTCTCTTTACACCCACCTGTAGTTTCTACTACAAGGTGAAACCTTATTTTTGTCACCTTTGGGAAAACTAGCTCTTTCCTGCAAACATTTTTCATTTTTAGTGAATTAAAACTGGCAAATTTGTACTTTATTTATCTTGTCAGTGCATGCCTTCTTTTGGGAGCAAATGTTCCAGAAGCTGCTATCAAATAATGGATGTTATCTGCATGCTTGAATGGATTACTACACAGGGATTCATCCTGCTTGACTGGCTGGAAATGGATTTATTTTGGTAGATCAGACAGATTTGGGCACAGAGTAGTGGCAGCACTTGTATTTGTAGAGAAATGAGCTTGTTTCAGTAAGACTCCAAATATAGATTTAATATGAGATCATTTATTAACTGTCCATTGTCTTGGTTACTACAGAGTGTAAAATCTGATTATTTTAACTGATAAAACCTTATGTAACTTCTTTTGTTTTCTCAATTTTCTGTGAAAAAAGATCAAGCAGTGCATTTATATGAATTGCCTCCTGCTCTCACCCTCCTAACATCTCTTCGCTTCTTGGAACATCCTTCATCCTGTAAAAAAAAATAAATATATATTCTGTGTAATAAATGAGAGCCTATGACCATTATCTTTTAAAGTGTCATGGGAATATGACATGGCCATAAGCTGACAATATTTGGGTAAGTTTTTCAGCTAATGATCTTAAAGACCTTGAGGATTCCAGAAAAGTCAGTGGTGCTTCACTGTATTTTTTTTTCCATAGGGCCTATAAATGCAGTCTGTGAGGTGTCCAAGTGTTTGGCAAAGTTCCTCTTTATCAGGTGACAGAAAAGTTGTTTGAGAAACTCATGATAACAGGACAACGATTCACTTGGTCGTTCCTGCTCCATGAAGAAAATGAATGTTTTAGGACAGATCAGCTCATTTTCAGAGTCCTTTGAACTCATGCAGCAAAGGAAGAGAGCAAAGACCCCCAGCAGCTGTCACCTGACGGGTCTAAAGTGGCAGAAGTGACACCTGAAGAGCCTTCCTGAAGAGATCATCCCTGCAGAAACCTGACTTCATGTTTTTCCGTGTTTGTACTGCTCTCAGAGCATAAATTGATTTGGGAATGATGACGGACTTTGATGCCACTAGCACAGAAAACAGACATCAAGAAGAGAGGAACTGGTCTCTAGAAATACTATAAACTATAAAGCTCCAAAATAGCAGCATAGTTGGTGCTTAACCTCTCCCATTCCTTCTGCAAATGTGCAAATACCTCCCCCTGTACTTAAACTTAACAGAAATGCTTTGATTGACTTATTCAAACATTTACAAAACTAACATTTATAGAGGATCAAGACCTAAGCCATCCTCATGTCCCTAACCACCATTTTTACTCATTTAGCTGAGGTAATATTCACAAAGGAGCCTGTTCTTTCTTGCTTTTGGAGCTATATGTTGAAGAGTGACACTAATATGGATTTAAGCATAAAAAGTATGGAATAGATACTGGTTTCAAACCCTTTAGTTTGAACTTTAGTTGCTGGTGTCACATGCATTATGGCAGAGAGCTTTTTCTTCCCTCGGCATTAGTATGTGGAGAATGGGGTAAGTTCAAAGTTGCCTTTTTCTGGCTGGGGTAAGTTAAATATATCTATACACAATGTATTTTTTAAAAAATAACTGTGATTTCTATAGGGCAAAATAAAGAAGCACAACACTTAAACACAAATCCCATCCAAGACTTTATAAAATGATTAATAAGAAGAGGCTG
The DNA here is from genome assembly GCA_013397915.1 of Daphoenositta chrysoptera. Taxonomy (NCBI): domain Eukaryota; kingdom Metazoa; phylum Chordata; class Aves; order Passeriformes; genus Daphoenositta; species Daphoenositta chrysoptera. The sequence goes on from VZRO01004385.1 coordinate 143,801, forward strand.
ATCTTGAATCCCGTGAAATCCAATCACAGCTGCTATCAGAAACAGGCTGAGCAACTCAAGCTGAATTTCAGCCCTTCTAGGCCAAAAATGGTCCCTTTTCTGTGGCTACTCTTGGAGAGACAAGATTTTGCTTGTTTGCAGTTTTTATGGGGAGAAACAGGACTGATTTATTTTAAAGATGAAGCTCTGGTTGGTCACTTCTAGAAACAGGAGGCAGAAATTTCTGCACACGTGTATAAACACGTGTAACCGAGGCATCTGAGAAAGAAATGCTATGTGTTTGAGCCTGCTGTGTCCCCATGAGTTACTGATCGGACTGTGCAGCTGACACAGTTAAAAATAAAGCTCCTTCCACACTTACAAGATGTGATACAAAAGGTGAACACAAGCCTTGCCACCCGCTGTGTCACACAGAAGGAAGAAAATAGTAGATTGTGCTGGAAGTGGTCCAAGAAGTCAATTTAACCCTTGTCCCATTGACACACCTGACCTTATGGAGCACGACGTTGCAAGCCATGTCCTTGGTTCTGTTTTATAAAGCTGGAAGAGTTTCAGTCACACCATAAAACTTGACTAGAAAATATCCTCTGAGTGATGCTCGGGGCAGACAGAACAAGGCATGGCAGTGCCTGTGGAACGGCACCTGGAAATAAACCCCACCATGGACACAGAGCTTACAGTGCAAGGGAATATTTACACTAGCACAGTCACTGATTCCTTGTGGGAATCCTGAATGCAGAGAATATTTCCCTGCCTGTTTTGAAGGGTTCTACCCCCCTGGACAACACTGTTTTTGACCTTTATCCATGGAGAAAACTGCCAACTCTTTGGGAAGAACTAGAATCTACTCTAGTCAGAACTAAATAATAGAATGTTATGTAAGGTTATCATAGGGTGAAAAATTTAAAGGTGCTGGGTTTAATAATGTAGTAAATAGATAAAAAGCAGAAACTCCAATATGGAGGATTGTTGTTGTTTCTAGACCTTCTTCTTCTTCTTCTAGTATGCCATATTCTGCAGTAGAAGATGTCTAAAAATTATTGGATGAAAAATTCCGCAGTTCCAGTACATGTGACAAAAGCATTTGTCTAGCATTGGTAGAAAAGTGAAAATATCTTTCATTTTAAGTTTTAATTGGATGATTTAGCTTTAAGAAGGCTGTGTTATCTTGATAAGCAAGCATTCTCAGCATTCTTTCAGAATTCTAGGAGCATTCTGCTGCATTTCTCTGTTGTGAGCTGTGTCTGGGTCATGCTAGTGACCTTACTTCTCTGATAAGACTTAATAAACTGTCTTAAAGCAGAGAGTGCTGAAAGTTTCTTTAAAATCACTCCCCCATCAGGGGAAAACCTGGCTTAAAGACACAGCTAAGTCAGGGTCTGGGGTCCACAATTCCTGACTGCTCAGCGCCCACAGCATGCTGAGGGAGCAGAGGGAAAGCCCAAAGTCATCCCACTGGAAGTCAGGTTTTCCAACAATAAATCAGATGATAGGGAAATGATTTTATTTTATCCATTCTTCTACAACACCAAATTTGAGGGTTGGAAAAAAATATGCCTTTTGCATCGACAGATTTGTTTCTGGTAAAGACAATTTCAACTCATCTGATCCACCAGTGTGGTCAGAGAATCCCAGAATGGTTTGGGTTGGAAGGGACCTCAAAGTTCATCTCATTCCATGGGCAGGGACACCTTGCACTAGAAGGAAGGTTCTTGAGAGAGTCTTAAGAGCTGTCCAGTAACAATAGGCTTTTTGAAGACTTGTTTTCACCAAGGTTTGAAATGTCATGGCCAATCCGGCCTCTTCAGTTAATTCCAACAAAATTGCCCCTACTTGAAAACATGAACACAGTGTCCTTGTGCAAATATATAAATGAGTCCTGGACAAGGACTACCAAATTTGTCAAAGCACTGGCACTGGAATCTGCCCATTCTCACAGGCTCTGGGGTGTCTATTGCAGGTTAGATGGTCTATTGGGAAGGAATTGTTCCCTGTGAGGGTGGTGAGGCCCTGGCACAGGGTGCCCAGAGAAGCTGTGGCTGCCCCTGGATCCCTGGAAGTGTCCCAGACCAGGTTGGACAGGGCTTGGAGCAGCCTGGGCTAGTGGAAGCTGTCCCTGCCCATGATAGGGGGTGGGAATGAGATGATTTTGAGGGCACTTCCAGCCCTATCCATTCCATGATTCTATGTTAATCCTGGCATAGATGTTAGAGCAGGATTTTATTTATTACAGCCCTAAATCATGGAAATCCTGTTCTTCCATGACAACTGTGAGCTATTACCAGGTTCAGTTATCAGCAGTGCTCACAGAATTATTTTTGGCTGGTTATCAGTCTTACCCACCTTAATTCTCTAATGAATGCAATAAAGCACCGGTATTTCTTCTTGTGGCAGTAACAAATTTGATTTGATGCATAAAAGATTAAAAACCCCACCAACAAAATCTTAGTTGTCTTTTTATTTTTTTTTTTAATATGAAAGTTTTAATATTTTAAAATCATTTAATTGCAGCTACTTCAGTTGCAAGATCAACTCATCATAATCACTACTGGAAAGGGTAATTCCTTACAGAAATATTTTTACTTTCTTGGATGGGGCTTGGAGCATCCTGGGATAGTGGGAGGTGTCCCTGCCCATGTGATGATGGCACTGGATGGGGTTTAAGGTCCCTCCCAACCCAAAGCATTCCATGATTTTGTGATTCTATGCAATGTTTTCTACACGACTGCACACACCTCACATATGACATTTCTGTGTTAAAATAAAACCAAGACAGTTCTTTATTTTTCACAGGTGGAGGGGAGGAAATTCTCCTAAGACACAGAATAACTTAGAATGTATTTATTCCGCTTTCCATGGCAATCACTGAATACCAGAGGAGTAGAGCACTATAAATCTTCAGGCAAAATCAGCTTGCAAATGTTTTTGAACAAAGCCTAATATATTATATTTATGAAATGCTTTATAAAATCAAAGTAAATAAAATAAATAAGCAAATTCCTTTCTAGTTACAGCTTTCAGTATATTATACAATTTCTCATGATAACTTCATGCACATCCTCTCACTGAGATTTTATTTCAATCTTAAAAATCAATTAAAAAGTTAAAAATGAAATTTAAAGTACTTCTAGGCATGAGAAAAACTTTAAAGCATGCTATCTGTTAACCACTCCATCAAACCACGTCACCAACACCTAAATTTTGGAATACATTTCCAAATAGCTCAACCTGAAATATGATTTTGCTGGTATTTGCTTACTGATGTTTGGAGATTGGCAGTACAATACAACAACAGACACACATACAACAACACAGATTCCGAGGCTGTGGAGTTGAACTGCAGATAACTGGGGAGTGCTAATGCCTCCTCCAACCAGATCTCCCATCAGCCCTGTGCCTGTTACATCTATTTGCTCAATACAACATGATTTTCCTCATTTAAAGTTTAATTACCATCTTTTCCCTCAGATACCATGACTTTGGCAAAGCATCTACGTGAAGATACCACTTCCCCTTCCTGCACCTCTTGCTTATGTGGTAACAACCCTTAACAGCTTTACTAATCCTCCATTTTATGGAGATCATGCAGGAAATAACTGGTTAAAGCAGGCTTTGTACTGGATTTAAAGCTCCTTAACCCCTGCTTCTGTAGGCTCTGTCTGGATAACATCCTCAGGCTTCTGTACATCTTTATACAAACATTTTCTGCTGCACGTTATTTGCTCTTATTCAGCATATCCTAAAGAACCGGGTGTCAACTTATTTCTGTCCCAGGACGTAAGGACAAGAGGATACACAGGAATTTTGTTGAGAATAGCTTTGTAGGAGGATGTAGACTCAAGAACATCTACATTTTAGCCTGGTTAATCGCTGCAGGAATTAGGTTTTGTGCTCTGTTAACAGACCAGCCTTGTTGCTGGGTAACTGAGATGTGGATGTGGAAGAGGTGGCACATCAGACACAGAACCAGTGGTTGAGAATAACCACTAAATTTGACCAACTCCAGCAAATTTAAGGGCTTGACCCTTGTAGCCTCTTTATCCTGGGATAAAATCCTATAATCTGGACCAAAGATACTGCTTTAAAACTGTTGTCATAATTTATTCTTTTTTCTGCCCCAGAGGATTTGATATTTCTGATCTCCAGCAGTTCCTTTAAAACTAGAAAAAGTCCCTCCGTGTTTTGTAAGAGGCAGGAGAAAAAAAGGAGTTGAGTCCAGAATAGATGGTGTCAGGAAGATTCCTCAGAAGAGCTGGGAAAAGTATCAGTCCTGAAATCCTCCAAAGAACAGGGTTGGACACAGATTTAAACATTTTAGTTCTGTTTGTGGCTGCTCAACCATCTCATATGGGTCATCTCTGGGGTTTACAAACATCATCTAGAGAGGTGATTTTGTGGCAAAAGTATTAAAGGACATTGTGCAGACCAGAGAAGAATCATTTCCTTCACCCTCTTATGGGCTGCACACTGAAATATTCCTTGGTTTTGATAAGAATGGGAAATAATTTTCCATCTCCAAAGTATTTGACAAAGTAATCATGTTGTTTCCAGCACTATAAATAAATATTTAACTCCAGAATAATACATTCACTACTCAAATGAATTTTAAGAGTTAGGTCTTCAGTTCACTTTCTGTTTTTTACCTGAGATTTTGCTTTTATTAAGTGCTTCAGGCTTGCTTACCATGGCATTTTAGGCATTTGAAGACCTATTTTAGCAAAACAATAGACTGAAAAGATTTTCTTCACAAGAAATAGCTGCTATCTATTAACTGCTAACCAAGGTTAAATTAAAACGTTACCCAGCAAACAGGAGTTTTTACAAAGTCTGGCGAGCAAAGCACAATTAAACCCAACACTTCCTAATTTTACAAAGACAACTAAAATTGTTATGCAGCTTTAATGGACACTCTCTCTCTGCTTCTGGATTTGCTGAATGTCCAGTAGCAAATTATTAATTTATAATTTTTTCCCCTATTTATATATTTATATATTATTATTATTAACAATAATAATATTAATAATTTCCTTAATAATAAATCTTCAGTGTTTATCAGAGAAACTGGAAGAGCAGAATTGGCTAAGACCTGCTTAAAGGACACTATTTAACATTATTTGGGTAGCCACCACCCACAGCAGTATCAATGGCACCCAAGAGAATCAGGAAATTCACACGTTTAGCTTTCTCTGGAGATTATAATCTGACGGTTGTACTCTCTGGGAACTCCTCCCACAAATTTAGGGGAATATCCAATAAAATTACCATTTTTGGGAGACCACCAGAGTGATACCATTTACATCAACTTTTTGACATGGGAGGACTTCTAAAGTCATTAACTTCAGACTTGCAGCCTAAATTTGCAGCCTAAAACAACAATCAGCAGTCCCAACAATGTTTTAGTTCACAGACTTGTTCACAGGCTTTCTCCTACCCATTTGGAAACTCCGTTTTGCAGCAGATTGTAAAACAAGAGCCTTCAAAATGCTGGTGTTTAAGGGAAATACACATTCACTTCCATCTGGGTTTATTCTATTTTTGCAAACAGGTGCACACACAATTTTCTCACTTTCAAGTGTGCTTGATGCAGCATATTTAGTGCACAATATCGAATAAAAACATCCAAGCAGACAATTTACTTTAATTGGAGTGAAATTATTTTAGAGTCATAAAACCCCAGTATCCCAGGATAGTTTGGGTTGGAAGGGACCTTAAAGCCCATCTCATTCCCACCCCTACCATGGGCAGGGACACCTTCCACTCATCAGGTTGGTCAGAGCCCAACCCCTTCATTTTTCTTCCTAAAATCACAGGTGTTTTAAATTTATTTTTAATAGAGGACTGCCAAAAAAAAATCTTACCTTGGCAAGGAATTAGTAGCTTTTTTTTCCCTCTGTCTTTAACTGGAATATTTTGAGATACGTATAATTCTTCTGGAATGGTTTCACTGGTGGAAAATTTAGGACTTGCTGACACTTGATGTTCAAAAGAGGAGGTAAAAACCTTAAGTTGCACTCCCTCACAGAGAATTAAAATTGTCATCAAAGCATGTGATGCAGAGTAATTCAAAATTATACTCAATATGAGTGTTTTTAGAGGTAATTACAAGTTAACTAAAATTTTAGGAATTTCATGGGAGAGTGGTTTCTCTTTATTATTTATTACTTTTTTCTCTGTCTTAAAAATACTTCATTGCTGACGAGGCTGCACACATTTCAATTAATAAATAGAAATGTGTTGCAATTCTATTAATTTTTATATTTAACTCAATCATCAAAGCCTTCATGAAACAAACCCAAATGTATATTACCTCATTTCATAGATGGTTATTAGAATAATATTTTCTCATTAAAGCATAATTTTGTATTAGTACAAAAAAGGCTGCATTTTGCTCATTTCCTTTTTCCTTTAGGCAAGAAAAGGTTCGTTAGTAGAGAGAAGGTTTAATAGATTTTGAAAATGCATCTGTCATGTAGAAAGTGATCCATAATTATTAAGATAACATCTTTTACAGAAGCCTGAATGGGCTGAATGGAAACCCAATCAGAGCCTACAAAATTTGCTTCAAACCTGTAACTCAGCACCTTTTCTCTTGTTCCTAATTTATGGATTTTATTTTCCCAGTGTTGTTATTTCAACTTGCTGTATAAGATTGATGCTGGTGGTGTTTTCCTGTTATCACAAAACTCATTTAAGACAAGAAAATGTGCATTACGTCCCTGTAGGACATGGCAGTAACCAATGTCCCTTATGGAAATTCAGAAATGAAGATTAGTTGTCCTTATCCAATGTTCTTTGTCATGTTAATGAAGGAATAATTCAGTAAAGCATGTAAGAGGTGATAAATACAAACCCGAATTGTAAATATAAACCAAATGGTAAATAGAAACGAAAATTCCTTATATGTTTTAGGATTTTAGTATGAAATAGATGATGCCCGAGGTGTGCCATTTCTGGGCAGTCCTCACTGCTTTAGAGACATTTAATTTATCCCCTCCCAGTCCAGTTCTGCTCATCCTGAGGGGCTGACGGAGGCAGGGAGAGGGTGGAGTCCAGGAGCTCCTTTTGCTCCCTCAGGTTGTCATTTACCTCACACTCGAGCATCTCTACAATCCACCACTTTCCATGTGTTTCTTCTTCATCTCTCCAGACTCTTTATGTCTCTGGATAACTGCCAGTGTTTATTTACCCATCAGAGAATGTTCACTGCAAATGCAGCAAGAGAAGATGAATTCAGAAAAAGATCCTCTACTCAACTTTTACTGGTCCTGTATGAAAGGCGGGGAAGGATGGAATGACAACGCACGGCCTTTGGAGAGGAGAGCTCTGCTTACATGAAGAAAGGAGGACATCAAAATTCTTGACAAGTTTAATTTACTTGAGAATGACAAACTGATCCTGAGGACTGACCTATTCTGGGGCAAGATGATGTTCTGAGTGTCTCTGCACACATTAACAAAAGCAGGAGGGTTTCCTCTGAGGCTTTGTGTTAAATGGTTTCTGATGATGCTTTCTTAGATAAATTCATTACTGTAAGTGGACCTCTTTTTTAATAATGGATGATAAATGGCGTGCACCCTTGTGTTTGCACTTATAGTAACAGCACCATGAGCTGTTTCCTGCAGTTTTTATCTGGTTGCATTTTAAAGCAAGGATGGAATCATGGAATCATGGATGGTCTGGGTTGGAAGGGACCTCAAAGCCCACCCAGTGCCACCCCTGCCATGGGCAGGGACATCTTCCACCAGCCCAGGGTGCTCCAAGCCCCATCCAGCCTGGCCTTGGACACTTCCAGGGATCCAGGGGCAGCCACAGCTGCTCTGGGCACCCTGTGCCAGGGCTCTCCCATTCTTCCTAATTCTTTTCCTTGTTCATTTTGTAACCGTAATTGTGAATGCCGTTTTCCTCCTGGATCTGCTGGAGATTGTGACAGAAGAGTAAACCACCCAACTTCAGCATTCAAGCTCTTAGTTCAGAGGTCTTTCATTCCATTTGGTTTGTTGTCTTTGACTGAGAAATTTTTGTAAAATCACAGCTACTTCAGTCTCTTTTTGTCATCATTTTGCTCTTAACAATTAAGGAATTTAAGAAAATTTTTTACTCCACACTTGTTGTTCCTGCTGCAAATTTTCCCATGAAATTGTCCCTTAAGCTACCCTGAGAATATGTTTCCTGTATGCAACTGTTTCTTTGGGACAGCCTTGAGTTATGAATTTATTTAATTTTCCGTATGAAGTCTGAAATTAGGGATTAAATGTAATCCACATTTTTTATGACATAGGTGATTCACAGGATGTGGAAAACCTGGCACTGAAGAACTCTGAAGACCTAAGGAACAATTATTAAGTCATTTGATGTCCAAGGATCAGCACTGTACCTGAATTATGCAAATTGAATTATTTTCATTGAATTAAAGTTAAAAAAAAAAAAGACAAAGAGATATTTGTCAGGAATTACTGCAAACATCCTTACTCCAAATAACTTTGCTTCAATCATTTGGAATGGAATTTCAAGGAGAAACCTCCCCGGCACATCAGCAGCCTTGCCTTGGGCAGAACCCTGGGTGGGGATGTGGCCAGAGGCTGGGCAGAAGGAAACACTGTCCTCCCAACCCCAGAAGGGTCTTATTCCTAATTTACCAAGGAAAAAAGAGAAAAAGGCAGCATCCTGCAGCTGGCTGGATCTCCTTTTTCCTTCTTCATATGACTGTTGCCTTTTGTTTCCTTTACATCTATTATGCCAAGAAAAATTTATAAAATTCTCACCATCTAATATAAATCAAGATTTTTTTTTTTTTTTTAAATTCAAGAAAAAAGTCACAAACAAGGTGGAAAGTGGTATTTTGGAGAAAACTATTCTTTTTTTCTCACCATCATTAATTGTGTTGTGGTAAGAGTAAAACAAAACCAGAAACAAATGAAATCTGAGTTCAGATCTGCTTCATTTCATGGTTCTCCTGACTCCAAGTGCCAGAGACACCAAGGAAGCAAAAGCTCTGCTTCCCACCGTCTTTAGGGCAGCTAAAATGAAATTAGAAAGGCAGAGTCGTGGCTTCTACAGTCTCCCTGTATTTTCCTAAACTCCCCTGTACAAAATAACTTCTCAAAAAGAAGTCAGGAAGTGATTCTTTAGGATGTTTACAGAATTATTTTGTGCTGCTGTTAACACAGATGTCTCAGGCTTCATCATGTTGAAAATCTGAAAAATTGCCCTTTAAATTCTATTAATTCATGCTGAGGGGCTTCTTAATTTCCCTCCACTAATAGATATCTGAAAATGTTATTCATTTCCATCCTGTGTTGGCTGAGGAAAAAGCCCCATCAGTGGCTATGTGTAGTACAATATTTTTATATAACATTAGACAGAGAAAAATAATGCAGTATTTTTGATGTGAAAATAATCAGAAAAAGTGTCTTAATTTAGAAAACTTGAGTCATGCTTTGTCTTCCAGAAAGAGCTGAGTTACCAGTGAGGATGAGTGTGAGAGACTGGGAGTCAGCTTCAGTGTTGGATGAAATAACTTTTAATAAACCTTCAATTCAACCCAAATTCTTTAGGTACACCATTTCTTGCACCGTGAATCTGTCACAAGGTTTACCAGGTGTGATGTTTTTGCTTCAAGCACTTTAGTCACTGGAATGACTTAAGAGATGCTATCTCTGGGTTCTTCAACAACATAAAGTGTGTGGACTGTTCTGCTTCAAATTCAAAAAAAAAAAATTGTTTGGGATCTGAAACCTGGGGTTTGGGCTCCCGTTTTTCAAAGACCGGAAAAAGCTTGTTCTTGTTCAATGTGATTGAAGGAAATTCAGATAGTGGAAGCCATCTCAGTTATTTGCTTCCCTTGAAATTCTCTTCCTGTCTTCCCTTGCCTGAGGAGATCAAGCTGCATTCCCAAGAGGAACGGCCAGAGCACAGGCTGTGGATTTTTCTCACACAGTAGCACATTGGGTCAGTGCCGGCAGCTCACAGAACAAACCTCAGCCTGCTAGTCACCCAGAAATCACTGTAAGAGTCACTGGGTCAGAGTGGGAAAGACAGAAAGTGAGGGGGAATATGGAGCGCAGAAAAGAAGGAACACAGCAGCTTCCCATTCCAGGAACTCCATGGAATTATGAAGTTCAGTTGATGAAGTCATTTAGAAATGACTGCTGAAGAGCCATCCAAACTATGAAGGAAGGCCTGTGAACAGCGATAAAAAGTGTTCCACCAAAGTCTTTGTACACAAATTTAGTTTGGTTTTTTGCCATTTAACCAGTGTTTTCCCTCCCACTTTTCCATTAGTACCATGGAGCTGCTGTGATGCCAATAGAATGGAAAGACCTAAATCATCTAAAGTTGCTGTCTAGAAGAGACATAATTATGGTCTTTTCATGCCTTAATAGCCTCCTCCTCCTTCAGCGATACCCACATGCTGCCACACACGTGGATTTTACCTCTGGTTCTCCTCTAATCCTGATTTGTTTGGCTTTTTGCATTTCCCTGGATTCAAGAGAACTGGTGTGCCTTTCACCCAATCCATTTCAAATCCAGCCCCTCCTGCACATATTTTTCTGTGATTTCAAAGAGGGGAGAACATCAGTATAAGAATCTCCAGTTAGAGATTTTCTGACTTGGAGAAATTGCTGAGCTGACTACTTTTTCCCCTCTTTTTAATTTGAGGAGAGTATTTTATGAGAGGATAAAGCCCATTAGTCAAGGTCAGCATGGTTTTCACTGAGCTTAAGCACATGATGTCCTTGTCAGTGCTGTTCTCTTTAACTTGGCTCCTGTTTATCCAGGTAGAAGCTGGTGATGATTTAACTCAGGGAAAAGCACATTCCATCTTCCATCCTTTAGGCTGACACTTTCTAAGCTCTCATTCTGTACTTGAGTGGTCACTCTGCATTTTAAAATCATATTCGTGAACATCAACACCAGAACTACCTTTGGAAGCTCATACAGACATGTCTCAGAAAATATATATGTTTTAAACAAAGAGAAGGATGATAGATATAATAAATATTAAACATATTAAATATTGTTAAATATTTTAAAATATATATTTAATATATTAAATATTAATTTTATATATTAAATATTATTCTTAAAAACCAAACTCAGCTCTAAAATGATAAGAAACAAAACTTGATTTTTCTAACGAGCACTTAAGTTCAAAATGACCAGGGATACAAAAGCTTGTGCTTTGGCGAGGTTTAATGTATCCACAGTTCAGTAGAGATTCCGTTCAGAAATGGACATTTTTTTGTCATCCCCTGCCAGCAGATTCCTCATCTTGGGATTTTAAATGGATTTGTTTATATGGAAATGAGTTCTATGCAAAATTGAGATAATTCTTCCGCACAGGGTGGGATTGTTGGGGTGTCCTGTGCAGGGCCAGGAGCTGCATTGCATGATCTCTGTATGTTCCTTCCAGCTCATGATATTCTGTGATTCCATGATTTCTTCACGCTCTCAGAAGCATAATCAAAAACTGGGAACCACAGACGTGTGGTTGCCCTAAATAAACTTTATAGGTTTATAGGTTAAAAAAAAAAAAGTTTAATAAAAGGAAATGTATCCAAATGCTTTGGAGGAGAGTGAAAGCATTTTTTTTTAATGTGATATATTTGTATAATCGGTGTAATACAAAAGAAATCCCTGCTAGCCAGTGAAGTGAACAAAGCTCAGCATGTGATAATTAAAAGCATTATTTTCTGACTATTTTAGCTCTCAAATTATAAGCAAGGAGAGTTGTTTAAGCCAAAACCAATTTTTTTAATAGAATCTTGGTACTTTATTTATTCTCTTTACGTTGATTCCAAACTGTGCAAAACCTGGCCCATGCATTTAAACTCCAAAGAACTGCCCCACAAAACAGGACTGGAAAAATGCGTCAGGATATTTTATATTGCTGTCACTGAAAATACATATGGAACTTCAGCTTCCACTACAAAAATAAGATGAAAATAAAGTTATTTGCTCTAAAAGCTATTACAAGGGGAGACTCTGAGTGTAATAAATTTTTCCCTTTCAAGAATAAACAATGCATGACATGACTTTTATTTTCTTTAGGGGAAGGAATGTAATAGGCTGAGTTATGTGGCAGCAGTTGCTAATACTTGTTTTAATTATGAATCAACTTTGATTTAGTAATGTGCTGCCAGACAAGGTTTCCAATCCACATCATGGAGCAAATGATAAAATTCACGTTTGGAAGTGAAACAAGAAATTAACAAAGTGCGATTTTTTTCTAGAAAAAAGTCATTTGTGGAAAACTGTATTAATCAGGAACTTCGTGGTATATAACCAGAAAAACATAGGGTAAAGAACTTCACCGTTTATATTAACCTTATTGTAATCTTAACCAAATTATAATTTCAAATATACTTTTACCCAGAAACAGACACTCTTAGCATATTTTTGATATTTTTTGGCAAAACACTGAATCACATTTTGAAAATACATTCTTTTTCATAGATTTAGTGATTAAATTTGATTGACTTTAAATTTCATAGATACCATGGCTTAAACCCATGTTTTTCATTTAAGACAGATGCACAAAAAGCTTGTGTATCTCCATCTCCAAGCAAATGCAAGGCGGCTCTAATGTTATAAATAAAGGATTTGTTTGAGGGCAAATGGACATAAAATATAAATTTGTTTTTTGGAGAACCAGAAACTGCCTCCCTCTGATCGAATCTTTAGCCCTTTTAAACTTTTTTTTAAAAGATTTTTATATTTCTTATATTGTTCTATCAGCTATGCCACTGCATCCTCATATTTTCAACACTTTTGGGCCCATTCTCTTCCCACTTAGGATGCGACATGCTTGTATTTTTCCTTACCCATGCAACTACTATGGGCATCTAAATTAAGTTCATTCCTGAAAACCTTTCCTATTTTTCCTTCCCTGATATTTTATTATTATGATTTTTGAACAGTTCACATTTTGCCATGGATGGTTTCACTTGTTTTTAGAAAGATTCCCATCAGATGAACCCTTTGCAATATTTTGTATCTCCACATTCTGGATTAGGTTTGGGGGGGTTTTCTCCTTATTTTTTTACTTGTGTGTGTGTTTGTTTTTGGTATTTCCTGTTTGTCTCTTTGGATAAGTTGGTTTGGAGGTGTGAGTGTGTGATTGGTATGGCAAGAAATATCTTGGCCCTTCATCAGTTGTGTTATTGAATGGATTTTGTGACTGCAGCACTCAGCATCTTTGATCTTGTTCTTTAAAGAAGTGTCTGCCCAATTAATTCCTCATTGGAAAAAGGTCTAAAGAAGCCGGTTAAACATCTCTTTTGATTAATTTTTTCTGACTTTCATTGTTGGCCGCAGGCACAAACGAAGAGCTGAGCAGAAGAATAACCACAGTGTTTAATAACTAGAAAATTAAACAGGCAGAGGACAACAGTGACCCCAAGGGAGCCTCGTGCCAGCCCTGCTTTGGCCGGGGCTGTGCCCCACGTGCTCCCAAGACTCCCTGGGACTGACACCTTCCAGAGCGCAGAGTACTTCAAGTACCTCCCAGAACATCCCTTTCCCTGTATATTTATGTTTAAAGGTTACAAATACTCACAAATATAAAATATTTTAACATATATGTTAAAACAAATGGATGCAGACTTCTATCTCTCTTTTACACATAAGTACATATTTATACAAGTGAATAAAGAAAAATGACTTAATAATTGTGGATTAAATTAATGATCAAGGTTTGAGTGGGAAGAGGGAGAGGGAAAGGAAGGGGGAGGGGAAGGGGAAGGGGAAAAGGGGAGGAGGAAGAGGAAGGGGAAAAGGAAAAGGAAAATTGTTTTCTTCCCCTAAGCTAATGTTGTAGTTTTATATTTAAAATTTTGTTTTTAAAATTTCAACTCAGCATGGAGAGTTTCATCCTTCTCATACTCCAAGTTCCTGTATTTCTTTGGCATGCTGGATTTCCATCTGAGTAAGGTCCTTTCAGCTCCCAGTGTTAAATATAACCTGATTTGGCACTCAGATATCACCAGCCTTGGCAGCTGATGATATTTTTAACTGATACTGTCAATGTGCTTCCTAAATGGGCTTGTTCAACTTCATCCAAACAGTTATCTGGAGTGCTGCTTTATAAAGGTGATTAATAACCCAGGGGTGACAGCAATTCCCAGAAAAATCTGTTAGGACCTTTCACTTCTTTTCACGTAAAAATGCATGAGATATTATTTTAACAGCTGGGTAAGACATATCTCCTTCATGTCACAAGACTATTAAATATCTACTTAATTAACCTCTTCCTCTTAAATCCGGAGTTTGTCCAGACTTTCTGACAGTTCTTAAGAAATAAAAGAATAAAGTACCAATTTGTAATGGTCCAATTTAACAGAAACTGCACTTCTCTGGTGACTCTGGTGACATTGCACCTTACTCTGTTGCGGTGTGAAAATGGGAAGGATTGCCATGTATTAATACTTGCCTTTATTTTTCCTTGTACAGGTTAAGACTTGGATGAAGGAAAATATTCTTACTGCAAGTCTTTAAAGAAATAATGCTTTATGTCTAAAGCACTAAGCACAACAGTGGTGGCATCGTCATGGAATCATGGAATCCCGGAATGGCTTGGGGTGGAATGGACCTCAAAGCCCATCCAGTGCCACCCCCTGCCATGGGCAGGGACACCTCCCACTGTCCCAGGTGGCTCCAAGCCCCGTCCAGCCTGGCCTTGGACACTGCCAGGTATGGGGAGGAACAGGGATGGGGATTAGAAACAGAAGGTCCTCTAAGTTTACATCCTTCAGCAAAAGGAATATGCAAATTATATCCACCTCATGCCTAGACTTGTCTAATGACAATGTTTGAGATTAGATCCCCAAATATTCACTCCCAGGTGTGTGATGACATTCAGGTCTCCTCCTTGGTGGCCGAGCACAGCCCAGGGCCTGGGATAACAATTCCTGAGCTGTGTTTGAGCCCTCCAGTGGCCACTGGTGCTGTGCGTACTTGAGAAGTGCCAATTAGAGCCTCAGTGTTTATTAAACCAGACCCCGCGGCTTTGTGTGCAGTCACCAATATGTTTCTGCGAACCTGATCTGACAAAATATTTTGTTATTTTGCCTGAAAGAGCAAGGCAATCATCTGTCGCAGCAGCAAAGTCCATGCTCCCAATTCTCCCAGAGTATCACTGTCAGCACCACTACTGCATATTTAATGTTCCTTCTCCCAGCACCCACAGGATGGGGCTTTTCTGGATGCTGTGGCTGGAACAACCCTTCCCCAGTACAGCAGTGGCTCCCTCTGCCCTCCCTGCTGCACTGGGATGCACCACACAGCTCACCTGGACAGGTATTTACAGGGGATGTTTGTGCAGCTGCCATTCACATCAGACCTGTTTCTAAGCTGCTTTCTAAGCACAGAGGGTTCCAAAAGCTCTCCCAGTCACGTTTCCCCCTGTTTTTAAGAGAAGCAGGGCAGGTAAGTGCTGTTCTTGTAGTGCTGGGTTTGTTAATGCCTTTTTTCTGTTTGTGGAAAAAGCACTTTTCTACATCCCTGAAATCCGAGTGCTTGGGCACAGGAGTAATTGCCAAATCTGAGCAAACTGACTGCGTGTGCATCCCCCCAGGGCCTGGGCAGCTCTCATTTCCTGCTGCTTTAGGGCTCCTTCATCACCGTGCTGAGCCCCCTCCGAGCTTTGGGGACACAGAAGTACCTTTTTCTACAAATGTGGAAACAGGACTGGAAGAGCTCTGCAAAATCTTCATTCTCTTTATAACTGGAGGCTCTCCAAACTATCTTATACTATTATTTTAAAACAGACTGTCTTTTCCTTGCTGTTCCCCCCCCCCTTTTTTTTCTTTTCCTTTTTCCTTCTTCTGATTGCCTGTTATTCCACAGTTCAGGAGGCAATAATGTGTTTCAGAAGTTACAATAAAATGGATATACATTTAGTAATCTTTCACCTCTCCACTTATTTCCCATGAATGCTTTTAAAATGAGTACCAAAAAGCCATGAAAGGAAGAAGAGACATTTTCTTTTCCTCTGAAGATGGGAAAAAATTTATCTCATCCCTTTGTCTGCATTATAAGAAGGAAATGAAAGCTTTCTCTGCCTGCAGATCTAGCCTGGAAATCTCCATTTTTAACTCTATAAAAGTATAGAATCAGAGAATCCCAGAATGGTTTAGGTTGGAAGGGACCTAAAAACCCCTCTCATTCCACCCCTGCCATGGTCAGGGACACCTTCCACCAGCCCAGGTTGCTCCAAGCCCCCTCTAAAGTGACCTTCTGCCAGTTCAATCTGAAGTTAATGAAGAAACCTTTGAAGGGGGAAATATTTATATATTGTGCAAATGACATTGTTTTAGAATAATATTTGTGGTCATTTTTATTCAGCCTAGGAGAAAAATGGAGAGAAACTTTTTGCAAGGGCCTGGATAGGACTTACTGTGATGGACTAATCTACAAGAGATATAATTCTCATGTTGGGATTCCACGACCAACTGCCAGGATGAAGAATGTCATACGGGCACCCACCACACCTCCATGACCACTTCCAGGAGACTAAGGAACCAAAAATAGATTTAGGGATGTATGAAAGCACTTCTAGCTCCTTCCAGGTTAGTTTTTATACCGGTGAATGTTAGACATTCTTATTTTTAATATTAAACGAGAGGAACCTTCCACACGATCACCTAATGCAGTATTTGGTGACTTGGGGATAACACAACAGATCTCAAAACTGGTGATAAAATCACAAGACTTGGCAACATTTCAGTCCATAAAGGTAGCAGGACTGGAGGACTCTATTACCCAAAATCTAATATCATTCAATACCTGTAAGATTATGCCATATTATCCAATTGTCTATATCAATGCAACTTGAGTTTCCCAATGAAATCGTGGAATGATTGGTTTAGATTGGAAAGGAACTGAAAGATCTTATAGTTTCAAACCCCCACCATGGGCAGGGACCCCTCCACACCATGGGCAGGCATTAGAATGAAATTATCTAAATTCCAACTAAAATTATAATTGAATTATGGCTGTACTGTCTGCTACTGTGGTCCAGAGCCAAAGTTTCCAGATCTGTAATCTGCAGTTTGTGGTATTGGCCAAAACACAGGGATCTGACCACACCCTATTTGATATTTGTCTCAGAATATTTTGGGAATAATCACCTCAATTTGTAGGATAAGGTGGAATTGTTCTGCACTGATGGGCTTCAACACAGTAATTTTCAAACACTGTATTGCACAGAGCCAGAGCAGCAGCCACGTATAAATTAGAAGTTCATCAATCAGGATATAATTAATACTACTTTGCCTTGGAGCCAAATATTAGCATCCTAATTTATTACAGTGTAGCAGCACTTTGTAAATGTTATGGCAAAGCCAGACACAATGTGGGAATATTTCAAATACTCGTGTGAGCAGTGGAACAACCAGAGGCACAAAGGTGTGTGTGGGTGCACCCAAGGGGCAGCTGGGAAACAAGCAGCTATGAGATAAAGAACAAGATAAGCAAAGAGGCAGAACATCCCACCCAGTACCCAAGAGACGGAGCTGCCAAAATCAAATGTAAAATAAGCAACTAAAGGAGTAGTCAATGCACCTCTTGAGGAGGGACAAAAGCATGAATGACACAAAAAGATCAGGGAGTGAGAGAGAAGTCCAGCAGCCTGTTGCAATTCTTACTCCTCCATGCAAGAGCTCTCAAGCCTCATCACCCTGACCTCCAGCACTGACTCCAGCCAGGACTGTCGGGGTCTGTGCTGCCCGCCCCAGCTCAGTGGTGTTGGGGTTGTGAGGGTTAAAGAGTAACAGCTTTCTCTGCACAGTGATGTTGATTAATAACTCTAAGTACTGGTAATTAATAAACGTAAGAACTAACCAGTCAAACTAAATGTGTTGTAAATCATTGAATTTTAAATTGTTTAAAGTTTAAAGCTGGCCTGAGCTCTTGGTTCTCTCAGCACACCATAGTGCTCCAACTCCCCACTGATCTTCCTTCCTCCTCAGACCAAATCTTTTCATCCTATAAAACAATCAGGTTGATCAGGCCTGATTTATCTTTGGCAAACTTTATAAGTCCACGTTGGCTGCTCCCAGCCACCTTCTTCTCTGCCTGGTGTCCAGAAACATTTCCATGAGGATTTTCTCTTTGATTTCCCAGGGAGCAAGGTGAGACTGACCCTCTCACTGTTCCCTGAGTGTCCTTTTGGCCCATTTGAAAGGTGACTCTAACTCTTCCTTCTCTTCAATGGTGGAACACCTCCCCTGATCTTCCCAGTCTATCAAAGGTGGCAATGAATGGTATTGAAAGGACAACTTCCAGGTCTCCCACTGACCCCAGATGCAGCCCACTGACCTCCACAGGTCAAGAAATCTCAAGTAAAACACAAGTCTGTCCCCATCCATTGCTGCTAAATCTTCCCCCTGAACTCCTGCACCAAACTCAGGATCTGAGAGACCTTTCTGGTCCTGGCTGAAGGCAAAGGAGGTGCTGAGCACCATGCCTGTGTCCCCTGTCACTAAATCCTCTCACACCACATTTAATTCTCCTTGGATGAGGTAACACTGCACTCTGGAATTCCTGATGCATCTCAAGAACAGTTTAAAGCAGAAAAATAACAGTAGGATCCAAACTTTCAAGGAGTATTACAAAACCCGTGCAAATATCAAAACACTGGATTTTTTTGTCACTTGAGTCTCCCAGAAAGTTTGCAGAAGTAGTGTCCTACTTAGGACTTCAGGAACTGCAGATTCATGAGTTCGTGAATTATCAGAGTCTGGGGTCTCCTGCTCTGACTTACATAAAACAGACGTTCCAGTGAAAATCCACTTGTGCTAATCCAGCACATTCCCCCTACAGAATGGACAGTCCTTTCACCTTCGTCTCTTGGCTGCCACTTCTGTCTCTGACCTTTTGCTTGGAGCTGATCCAGTTTGATAACCCCATGATTTAATTTTGCCAGGTCAGGTTTTATTTTTCACCAGTCCAGCAAGTTGTACTGATTGTGCAGGTTGTTGCTGACACAGAGGGGAAAGTAAGAGGAAAGAAACTCCCACTTGTGAAGCAATAAATTGTGGGATGGGCAAAGCCGGTCTGTAGTGTCCCAAATTTCATCTCGAAATTCAACAAAGACACTCCAGCACCTAGCAAAAAATCATAAGGAATTTGTATCATCTGCAATTGCTGGCAAATCCCGTTATCTCAGCCATGTTAACTGATCTCCAATTAATTGTCAGCCAGCTGCTTAGAAAGGTCACAAGCAGATGAGATGCAAAAGCCACGTGAGGCTCCTCAGTGACGTTTCACGGCACGTCAATAAATATTGCAGCTGCCAGCTCAAAATGCTCATTGCATTGTAAACACTGCTGAATCATTTATTAAAAATTAATAAATGAAGCCAGTAGACTTTTCTGCTGTATTAGACAGCCCTTGCCTGTGACACTGAGGATTCTGCAGTGATCACACAGGCTTCTTCACTCATTGCTTTTTCTTCCCTCCTCTCTCTGTACTTATCAAAGTTATTATTCCTTGGTGTCACCACTATCCCTCCTGGCTCAGTGCACATCCTCTGCTTTTGCTTTTGATTGGATTCTTACCACAGTAGGGTCTTTTGAATGCCAACATATGATACAGTCCACACAATTTGTAAGTTCACTTTTTCCCATGGCCAAATTGGAAGGAGTAGGACAAACATCCAATCAACCAACTGAATGTCTGCTCTGGCACTGGGAAAATTTGGGGTTCAAGCTTTTGTCCCCCTGCAGTTGGGTTGTGTGACTTTGGCACATCCCTTATGGCACAGAAGACTACAACCAGGAGTAGCAGTACTTACCCAGTGAATGGCCTCAAACTGACAGAGAGTAGGCTTAGATGGGATATTGGGAAGGAATTGTTCCCTGTGAGGGTGGTGAGGCCCTGGCACAGGGTGCCCAGAGAAGCTGTGGCTGCCCCTGGATCCCTGGAAATGTCCAAGGCCAGGCTGGACGGGGCTTGGAGCACCCTGGGCTAGTGGGAGGTGTCGCTGCCCATGGCAGGGGGTGGTACTGGATGGACTTAAAACCAAACCCAACCCCTTCCAAGCCAAACCATTCTGGAATTTTGTGAAACTCAGTTGATACCACTGCATGTAGAGCTGAGGAAAGCTCTGCCTATTTCCTACCCATGCAGACACACATGGAAACAGATGGATCTGTTTTCCCTTTCACATTACCACAAAAATGTGAATCCATTAGAAAGAAACATATTTTTCTTAGAGATTTTGGGGTTTTGGTAAGTTCCATTATTGGCCATATCAGAAAATTTTGAGCACTGGCAGCTACTGGGTCAAACACCACCAAATGTTACTGTGCATTGGAGAAAGATTCTTGTAAAGACCTAAAATTTGGCTTCTGAGCCCCTCTGAGTCATTTGAAAATGTGAACCAGTTACTAGTGTAGCTCCATGTGCTTGCTTAAAAGTTATTTACATCAAATATTTTGAAGTAATATCTGGGAAAACCTATGAAGTGCTAAAAACTTGGGAGTGGATTGAGCAGCAAAGATTTGTAGTTTGCTGCATAATTTGCTGCACTGCTCTCTAACTGAGAACCAGGTTTCCTTCCAGAGGTGATTAAATAACAAATGACACTGAACTAATTAGAAGATTATGCCATCTAGTGACTCGAGCAGCTACGTGGAGCTTTTTTTGCACTACCCTTCAGCTGAGGTTTGAGGACATCCTTGTGGGCTCAGAGCAGCAGCTGACTCTGATGATCAAAACCCAAGTTTTCCTCTCAGTACACAGCATTAATTTTCCTCTCTGGAACTCATTTGGTGCCTCTCCAGCATTTGTCTGCTGCAATTGCTGGCAGTATCTT
Source organism: Daphoenositta chrysoptera (assembly GCA_013397915.1). Taxonomy (NCBI): domain Eukaryota; kingdom Metazoa; phylum Chordata; class Aves; order Passeriformes; genus Daphoenositta; species Daphoenositta chrysoptera. The sequence goes on from VZRO01004385.1 coordinate 164,619, forward strand.
TCTTTATTTATTTCTCTCTCCATAATAAGTCTCTGGAAAACAACCAACATCTCTTTGCTGCACCTTTATCTTTAACCTGTCTCGCTCTTTGTTTTAAAATGTCACTTTTCTAGGACAGGTGCTGACAGACAGGTACCAATGTGATACTAATAACATAACTATATGGCTGGAACATGTTATTTTTCCCTCATGTTGAGTTCAAATAAGACATTAGATGACAGGTGCTTTTGGATGATTGCTCACTCTCCATTTACAGCATTTTTTTGGCTGTGATGTTTCTCATGGCTGTGTTTCTGAAAACTGAAAATTTCTCTGAAATTATTTTCCAACTCTGATCTCAATATTTCCTCCCTTCAAAGCCCTCCTCACCGTACCCCCAGTTTTGGGCTTAAAAATCAGTCATGTCAGCACCAAATTTGTTTCTTCAGTGAGAAGTTGGAGCAATTTCCTCCTTGGAGATATTTCTTATTTTGCTCTTGTAGGTCTTAAGAAAAGGGAGTTTGATCAATGCATTCTGTTAAATAGAAACATCTGAGAGACCAAACCCGCATTTTATAAATTGTCGAATAAAACTGTAGCAAAAGGTGCTTCTATTTCTGCAGTGTTTTTAAATATCATCCAAATTTATCATAAGTAAGACAAAAAATTATTTTGAAAAACTTTGATGACTTTATTTCTTAAGTGTACTGGTTGCTAAAATGAAGTCATGGAAATTATGTCCCACATCATTAGCAGAATCTTGCTAATTGGATTATCTTACTGATATTTTATGACAAATAGAGCTCAGCTTTTTGAACATATGGAGAAATAAGATGTCATTTAAACTACCTCAATACTGGGTTTGCAGGAGTGACTGGCATTATGGAATTAGGGGATCCCAGAGAGGTTTGGGTTGGATGGGATCTTAAAGTCCATCCCATTCCACTCCCTGCCATGGGCAGGGACACCTTCCACTATCCCAGGCTGCTCCAAGCCCTGCCCAATCTTACCCTGAAGCTTCTTGTTCAGGCTTCATATTGAACAGGGACACTGAAATCTGGTGAGTTTGCAACTTTTCTGCCAACTGAAGCCCAAATTAGGGACTCGGGTCAGCCTTGGAGTCCATTTTCACAGCAAAAAAGGAACAGACCTGGGCATTTCTGGAGGGGAAAAGCCACCCTAAAGATGGTTCTTGAATTATTTTAATATTGTTAGCCAGAGCGCTTTTGTGAGATGGATTTCCAGAAAAAAGCCTGTAGCTCATTGCGTGTATTGTATCATTTCGTGTTGGACACCAGAAGGAATTTCCCCATGGAAAGGGAGGTCAGGGCTTGGCAGGGGCTGCCCAGGGAGGTTTGGAGTCCCCATCCCTGGAGGTGTCCAAGGAAGGCCTGGACAGGGCACTCAGTGCTCTGTGCTGGGGACAAGGTGGGGATTGAGCACAGCTTGGGCTCAATGGTCCCGGAGGGCTTTTCCAATGTCAGTGATTCTGGGATTCTGGGATTTTGATACACCATTGTCACAGCAGCGCTGAGCAGTTAATTCTAATCTATCATGCTCGGGCTGAAGCAGCTGGCTGTGATGAATATGTGTTCTGGTACTGCTGGAGATCTATCAAAATAATAAAGCATCCTCAAAAAGAATCCGAATCAGATTTGTATTTAGCCTATGTTAAAAAAAACCACACACAAAAAAAGGATGAAAAAAAAAAGAGTACTGAAGTGAATCAAGCATTTTAACCTGGGTCTTTTGCTGAAAGGCAAATCAAAGAACACCGTCAGAATTAGAAATAGATGCTAATTTCTGGAGGACTGTGCATATATTGTTATTACTTGTTTTGCCAAGAGCTGACCCTGCTCCTGGAAAGCTTTCATTGTGACGACTTTAAAAGTGCACCAGTGTGCAAGCAGCAGTGGTGCTGCAGCAGTTTCCCCAATGGTATTATTCAGATGCTTATTCCAGAAACTGAATACTGAGGAGCAATAAAAAATACCTCTTGTCTGAATCCCAGAAGTGATGAAGTGGCAACTTGCACGGGGAATATAACAGGAGGCAATGACAGCATCCTGCAGCTGCTGAGTCTTGGAATGAGACTTTCTGGCCCACTCAGGAGCTGTTTATCAATGGTAGTGCTGAGGTTTTCAGAGAGTAAAGTGCAGCACCTGAGGAAAAAAACCCATTATTGAATACCCAGGTGCTGTGCTGGGTTTGGCTGGACTCAGGACTCCTGTCCTGAGTGAGCACCAGAACAGATGGAGCTCAGAGTCATGGAGTAAATTAATTCAACATACATTGTGTGGCCAGTTCATGGTCATTTTGCAGGAGCGGGCTGTAAACTAAGGGAATGATATCTGTGCATTAGTAGTAAAGAGGGGAAGGGTGGGGGGGTTGGGTAAAGGAGTTGTATTGAGCAGTGTGGGATCTGAGTGAGACATAAATGCTGGGGAATGAGGGGTGGAATGGGCAGGGTTTGGGCTGGGCTGGGGTTAATTTTCTTCCCAGGGGCTGCTTTAGGGCTGTGTTTGGGTTTGTGCTGAACACAGGGCTGATAACGCAGAGATGTTTTTGTTATTGCTGAGCTCGCCCAGAGCCAAGGCCTTTCTGCCCCTCCCGTGGTGACCCCAGGGATATCCCAGGCCGTGTCACTTCATGCTCAGGATACACAGTGGAGGAAAGAAGGAGGAAGGGGGGTGTTTAGAGGGATGGTCTTTGTCTCCCCAAGTCACTGTTCCCTGGGATGAAGCCCTGCTCTCCTAGAGGTGCTGAACACTTCCCAGCCCCGGCAAGGGCTGAAGGAATTCCTTGTTTTGCTTTGCTTGTGTGCTGGTTTCTGCTTTCCCTGTTCAACTGCCTTTATCTCAACCCACTCCAGTTTTTACCCTCCCGATTCTCTTCCCGATCCTGCTGGTGGAGAGTGACCGAGGGGCTGTGAGGGGCTGCCTGGGTCAAACCAGGACAAATGTGTGGCTCATATAGCTTTAAAAGAGCACAAATTGTGAGATTTTTGTCAAACTCCCCAAAGCTGAACAGTAAATTTTTCCACTCATGATTTGCAAGTGGACTCTGAGTCTTCTCACATTATATTTGTTTTTAAAAATTGCCTTTCTACACAATTGTAAAAGTAGACAAGTATAATAATATACAAAAAATATATACATAATGTATATGTGTAACAATATAATAGTGTATCATTATATAATAATGTATATTACATAATAATTTATAATAATATTATCATTTATAATGAAATTCTTAAATAATAATATACAAGTATGATAATAAAACACTGGACTTGCTGATTAATAAATAAATAATAATTAAAAATAATAAAGAGATACTTAGATATTTCAAAGTTTCTCCTCCAATACTGGAATTTCTTTTGCTGACATGTAGTAGCTGCCTGCTGAGTGTTCAAAATGCACAGGGATGCATGTGATATCTTACACATCCTTCCCCAAAAATCAATTCCTCCCGCCACCCACAAGTATGAGATGGGAAACATGCTGTGAACTACTCAGTCAAAAGTGTTTCAGCTCATTGGTGTACCGAGCTATTTGCTCAGTCTGTCCAGCTTGTCTAGCTAATGGTCTTTCCTGATTTTTCTTAGCACTTACAAGCATCAGTTGTGGAAAATAAAGTGTTGGAAATAGTTCTGTACAATCATGCTTAAATGATCGTGGTTATTTTTCAAAGCAACAGAGAAATGTTTAATAAGTGCAGGTCACCTGTTCAGTGAAATGGAATTTTTTGAGAACAATTCTAATTAGTAAGCTGTCATCTGTTATCAAGTGCAGATCAACCAATATTCCTTAGTTAGACTGTGAAAAAAGGTGCTCTTTTGATAGTGGAAATGAATGGAGACCTAAATGCTTAATAGTGTGATCATCCAACCTTCTAAAAACAGGTCATTACACCCACGAAATCAGAAGTGTTGCAAATATCAGTTCATTCTTGCAGCACTAATAAGAAAAGTTTGCATTAAAAGAGAAAAATACCTTCCAGCTAAATAGAAACCTGAAAATAGTAAAAAAAGTACATATTACATACATGCATTCAATTACTTTTTTAATTCCTTTTTTTTTTTTAATATCTGTGGCCTGGAACTGCCCTTTTCCTGTAGGTTTTACTGTGTAATCACCCAAAGGGATCTGCCATTCCCACTGAGGAACTGTAACATCAACTCTATTCATCTGCTCCTACATTTGGCATATTCCCACTTGTCCAAGGATTACGTCTCCTTAACTCCCTCATCTCTGCTTTTTTCCTGGCCATATTTGTACCCTGTAGAAAAGTAATTTTCACTGTCATTGGCAGTGAATTTTTAAAGACTCTGTAGCTCTGCCTTTCATGTTTTGCTCATGTTTCTTTGGCTAAACCACAATTTTCAATTGACATAGAAATGAAAAGCAATTAGTACTTAGTTGAACAGAGTATTCATGGCTAAGAGAATGCTGTAGGGTGAGGAATATAATCGCAGTGGGATTGCAGTTGGGTTGGAAGTGGGAACACAGGATGGTGTGGAGAAGAGCACAGGGATGGGGTGATTAAAAACGGGGCTCAGATTGGCTCTAGAGACCTCAGGTCTACAAAAGGTCAAAAAAAGAAATGCTGACCCAGGAGCTGAGCAAAAACTGTTTTAGAGGTAAAAAAGTAGGCAAAGATCCTGCACTCAGCATGCTCAGGGCACTCTGCACATCCCAAATTCAGCTGTAATGCAGAATTGCAGATGAATAATGAAAGGTCAAGGAATTGGACATTTGTTGCCTAAAAATGATCCCTATAGGTGCTTAGAGTGAGGAAGAGCATCATATTGCTTCTCGTGAAGGACCTGGGGGTGCTGGCAACTTCCAACACTTGTCCTTCTCCCAGTGTGAATTCACCACCTTGGGAGCCAGAGGTGCAGTGGAGGAGTGAATGTAGGAAGGAAGGCAGGCAGGCAGGACACAGCCATGCAGAAGAAGTGCAAACCGTCATTTTACAGTTGAAATTGCTCCCTAGGAATTCCTCTTTTTTTCCTTTATGTTCCTTGCTCTACAGCATTGTTAGTCAGAAACATTCTGCTTGAAATAGACTAATCACTTCTCACTTCAATATGCCTTGAATATACATCCTTCCCTCCTTCCCTTCTTCCCTCCTTCCCTCCCT
>VZRO01004385.1:169753-193716 GCA_013397915.1 Daphoenositta chrysoptera
CTCTAATAGAACCGGCCCAATCAAAATTCCTGACAAGGCTTCAGGCACACCACTAATAAATTCCCAACCTGTAGGAGGTTTATTTGCTTTCTGATAATAACAAAGATTTTAAATTTTAAAAAAACCCAAACAAACAAACAAAAAACCAAAACAACAAAACATTGCAGGACTTCTCATTTTTGAGGAGTATTGTGAGGAAGCTACAGCAAGCAGTACTAGAGAAGCAAATACCTCCTCAGCTTGCCTATACTATCTTTATGATAGAAAGTTATATAGTCTTTACTACATTTCAGAGACTTTTTTATATTCTTTCCCAGAGGCTCAGTCTCACTCTTCAACTCAGAATTTGTATAAAGAGAAAATGAAGCAGTGAAGGAGTAGTTTGTGCTGCAAGTACTAAAATTTTCAACATTTGTTGCTAACTCAACTGAAATGTTCTTCCCACAGGTGTATAATGAAGACAATTTCTATGTTCCAGCCATACTATAGATTAAATGGCACTGGTGAGGGTGGAATGAGAGAGGGGAGAGCTGAGAAAAGTTGTTAATATGCAATGCAGAAGGAGATACAGTTATGCATAAAACATTCCTATTCAACTGTGGCTATGAATATATACAATGTGCATATAGAAGTGCAAATTTATACACACACACACATATGTATATATAAATGAATAATTTAGATGCGTGAATTAATATTACTGAAGAAAATGATGAGAATCACTCAGTCTCAACCAGCTGGCATCCCAAGGTGTTTAATTAACCCTGCTTGGTTTCAGAGAACACTTAAAAATAAACAAATCTGGTCAGGTATTGTGCAATTTGTGTTTTTCAATGCAGATGTAGACTGAAAGGAAGGTCCATTTTTCTGTATATTCAAGGTAAATTGAAGAATGTCAAGTAACTGGGACAAGAAAAAAAAAAAGAGGTTTAGAAGTTATTAAATTGAAGGGTTGCTGATTAGCCAGTAGAAAACAGTGATTGCAGTCAGAAATCAGTGAGAGATGCCACTGACATCAAGACTCTCAGACACTCACTCTAAGAGACAGAAACTTCTTTCAGTCAGGAGAGTGGGACTGGAGTCAGGAAAATCACCAAGAAAGGAAACAATTTAAGGATGGCTTTGCTAAATGAGAGTTTCACATTACAACTTTGACAGGTTTTCCATTAAAATAGCGTGGCTAATTATATCACCCCTATTTTTATTCCATAGCCTTCAGTTTGTGAGCTATTCTGTTAAAAGTCCTGGGGAATATTCCTCATCCATTTGGTGATGGGAGAAATCTAAGAAATTTTAAATAAGCTGCAAAGCATACTAAAATGAGATGAGCTCGATACTGCACAAGATAAATTAAATTTGGGGATAAAGAGCTGAAGCAACACCTCATATGTCCCTCAAGCTATTTTGCTGATACTTTTGGGCAAAATTATCTGATATTCAGTTTATAGGTTGAAGGATAATGGTTTAGGAACTATCTATCTATCTATCTATCTATCTATCTATCTTCTATCATCTTTTCAGCTTCTGCTTTCTTTTTCATGCTGATTCTTTGGGTTGAGACGTGTTTCCTCATCTCAAGCACAATTTAAGCTCAAAAATAACCGCAGAGGATAATTTATTTCACAAAATCAGAGTGGTTTGTGTTGGAAAGGACCTTTAGGTCATCTGGTTCCAATTCCCTACCATAAGCAGGGATAGATATTTAGGAGATGTGACAGCAGGAATATTTATGACCCCCAGGACTACAAATGTTTTAGGTTAGGTTGCTTTACAAGGAAAATTTAGAACATTTTAGCTAAACTACGTTAATGCTAAGCAATCGTCAGCTCTATAATTATGCAAACAGAAAATCTGCCTTCCTCACCTGCAACAATCAAGTATTATTTTTATTAATTATGGTTCATTTGAGCTACGTATTTTGCCAAGAAAAGCCCAGGACAATTGATAGGTGGGTCACCACAGGTTGTTTTATGAAACCAAGGAAAAATGATCTTTTTGTAATGAAAAGCCCACCTTTATTGTGAATTTCTCTCACTGGTGATCCAAAATGTCAAGAAATAGCTGGAGAGATTCAAATATCTAATATCTGTGTGTTTCTAGTGCAAAGTGCCCCAAAATCAATGGCGAATTTGCTCTGAGGATATCATTTAGAAGAAGACATGCAATTTATATCAACCCAATCCTTAGGGGAGGTTTACAGTCGTCTCTGTAACACAGCAATCCTACCTCAAGGAGGAAGAAAATATGGATTACGTCCTGCTTCTTCCTTTACTTTCTCAATCACTGACTTGGGTATGAATTTAGTATTCAGTAAATATTCAGGGAGAAAATTGACTGAGATGAGGAGATAATATTATGCTCATGAGTGCTTAGAGGGTTTGGAATTGGCAGTCACAGGAGGAGTTCTGAGATGCTTTTTAGCACAGCCACCTCCATTATATCTTTACATTACAGGCTGTTAAAGGACCAGGCTGCTCCAAACAGGATAATTCAAACATCTGATGGCAGCAATGTGTGCAAAATGCACAGTTATTGGTGTTCAGGAGAATGGGGATGGGGATCTCTCTGTCAAGCAGGGGCCCCAGGGACCTTCTTGGCTGCCAGATGTAGCAGGATACTGCACATCGGAGAGGGGAAAGTGCGGGAATGGAGCACGGGGAGAAAGGGAGACTGCCTTGTGAAGCAGAGGCAACGATGTGCAAATGTAAAATGTGATGGATAACTGGCTGAGCATGAGTTTCAAGCACAAGACTTCCGTCAGTTTGGTCCTGGGAGCCCACATAGGATGAGGGGAAGAGCAGGACCGAGATGATAATTTTGGGTGCATAAACCGTGTGCTTAGCTCTGGTCTTTACAGTTCAGGAACAGAGTGGAAAAATCACCTGAAAATAGCATTTCTGAATTTCAAAATGTGCCACAGTAAAAACATCTGGGAAGGTCTGACTAATTCAAGAGGAAAACAAAGCAGTTTCATATAGAGAACCCCTCCAAGAGAAACTGATGAGATGGAGAAAAATTTCTTGGCAGCACAATCATGGGCAAAGTCTAGGGGGTGAAGACAGGGAAAATGAACCAGACAGAGCTGTGGGGATCAGTGGGGTCTCCCAATGACTCCTCCCTTAGCAGTGAAGATTGGGTGGAAAGGAGCAGAGAAATTAAAATGTGTTTCTGAAAGAGTTCACAGCTCAAAGGAGATGTCACACAACAGAATCTCAGCAATGATTCAAGAACCAAATTCCAAGGTTATTTTGGTGCCTGGAGATGACATTTATTGATGCGAACCCATTTAGCCAAAACCCCACTTGATATTTTGAAAATGAAGAGGAGTTAACCACTCGTTGTGTTTCCTGGTTTAGTATTGATGACCTTCCCAGCTTCTAGACAGCCCTGCAAACTCACCAGCAGCACACAACAGACACAGAGAACATTCACATCTTTATTCCATCACTGTGCAGATTAGGTTCAATAAATTACTCTATTTTTTTCCCAAAATTTCAAATATATTTTAATTCGACAAACCCAGACCATAATGGATGTTTTGTTAATGTTTTGGATGGCTTAAATAAAACTTTTAAAGATAGCACCAGCCAAAGTCAAATTAAAGAGTTGAGACACCCTGAATAAACCAGCTTTAATATTTTAGATTTTCCTGCCTTGAAGGCACATTTGATTAGCAGTCGCTTCATGCTCTGCTTGATAGATCAGCCAATCCACCACAGTTTCTGCAACCCAGAATACAGATTTATGGGGTTTTTTTTTCTCCTAAGGTTTTAAAGTATTCTGAGGGTGTTTAATAAGAAGTAGCCATGTATGCTCAGAAAGATTGAAGGAATAAATTCAAAATCTGTGGTTTTTACCAAATATTCTAGATGAGGATGGACCAAATTTCAATAAAAATTGCCCCGAATTTGGGGGAATCTGTTGTTATTCTGTAATAAAACACTGAATTAATAAATTGTTCCAGAGACCAGGTGTTGCTTGGGTAATTCTCATAAAATTAAGAAATTATAGTTATAACCATGTGCCCTGTTTAATTAGGAATTAGAAATAAACTGAGAGTGTAGTACTTAATAAAATATGACATTCACATAACCTGAAACCTTTTCCTGCAGTAAAACTGGTATATAAATAGAAATTTCATAAATAAGAATGTTCCAATATGATTTTCAAATAACTTCATAATGATCGGCCTGGGACAGAGCTGCTCTGGTCTCCTGCCTCTCCTTTCCTTTGATTATGTTAAAATAAAGCAGTAGATATAATGAAAGAAAACATAATCAGAGTGATCTTTTTATGTGAAGGACCAACCTAGCACAGGGTGGGATTGTTGGGGTGTCCTGGGCAGGGCCAGGGGTTGGACTGGAAGATCCCCATGGGTCCCTTCCAGCTCAGGATATTCCATGATTCTGTGAATCAGATTACTTATTCCCTAGCCACTCTTTTGTCTCTGCTGAATTTTATGGTTCTGAGATTTTAAAAAGAGATGATTTTCGAAATGTAAATGATTTTTGTAGTTTAAACTCCAGTGTTTTTAATTAAACAGTTGTTTCTAAATTGCCTCTCTTGTTTTTCCTTTAAGTTTATATGGTAAGTGTTTTTAAAAATTTTCCAGCCTCTCTGATTTTCCTGTGAATGAAGGTGATGTTCATGTTGGTGTTTTCTATTTAAACAGCAGATGCTGTGCCTCCTAAAAAAAGTCTGAATCCATTTCTTCATCCCTGGAGTGGAACACAACTGCCCTTAAATATTTCTCAGTTAAACCAGAAACAGAGTTTATGGCAGGAACTTATTAATCGTGTGCTGCATCAAATCTGCAGACAGAGCTTCAGAGAGCAAATTTTTAATTGGAGGAATTGGGATATAGCCAGGACACAAGGTTAATAAGCTAATTCCTCCAAGGGGTATTTAACTACTGTGCCCCATCAATACTCGGGCTTTGCATTCCATCTGAAAGATGACCCCCAGCAACAACAGAAATTCCTGAGTGCTGCCTGACACCTCTTCCAGAACTGACCTGCAGGAGAGTTTTCTCAATGACATTGGCAGAGGGCATTGTCCAGGCACCCAGCACGGTGACCTTGCTCGGCTGGTGAGACGTGCGGGTGGGACTGCCCTGCACACACCACCCTCACCGACCAGTGCTCATCAGGAGAACGTTCATCTCTTGAAATAACATTTCAAATAAGAGGACAAGTCTTTGCGACCTGCTCTCTTTGTTCCATTGACACCACACATTTTTTTTCCAATCAAGATGCAGCAATCACAGCTGTGGATGTTTTGCTCCTTCCCTTTTACTTGTGACGGTCTTCTGCAGTAGAAAATCCTATATAATGATAATGGAGTTTTCTTAAAACCCTCTCCTGGTTTCTGGTTCTTCAAAATTTCTTTCATCACTTTCATTTCATCATTTTACTAATTTCAAAGCACACCATATGCAGGTAGGCTGAGAATTAAATCTTACTGCAAAGCAGTAAGGCAGAATGACAGAGAGAGACTCCATCACTTCCCTTTCCCCAGGGTGGTGGTGGAGTCAGCATCCCTGGAAGTGTTCCAAAAACACCTGGATGCTCACAGGTTACTGCTCTGTACATCTGCTGATGGGAAGCAGGGAATGAATTCCTTCTTTTGCTTGGCTTGCATGTGCAGTTTTGATTTACCTATGAAACTTCCTTTATCTCAACCCAGGAGCTTCTCCCCAACCTGCTGGGGAAAGTGAGCCAGGCTTTGTGGGGCTGAGCTTAACCCACAGCAAGGGCAGAGCCTGAGCTGTAAAAAGCTCAGAGGATCTCTCCTGTCAGCTCAGTCATCAAAGGAAAGGCTAGACTGCAGATCTGCTCCTCTGGTTCCTCAAGGAAATCAGTGCAGGACAAAATCATGGATCCATCTGTGCTGGATATTTTAACAGTGTAAAAAGGTTTATCCAAAGCTGGGTGTAATTCCAGCAGGTAAAATTGATGCCTTAGGTTTTAACTCTTATATTTTCGAATCCTGTAGTGCCTAATGTGTACCTCTGAAGTTTCTTGTAGCCTGCTGCCTTCTGTTCTCTGGTCATAACAAAGCCTCTCTGGGCCTGCTCTCCAAGGACACCCAGGCTGTCCTGGGCCTGAAAATGTGTAAACCAACATCTTGGAAGGGGGGCAAGCTGAGGGGAAATTACATCATTAGCTAAAGTTTTAATTGGTGAATTTATGCTGATATGCAAATGGATCAAACCTATAAAGGTGTGGGGAACTCGTGACTCGTCGTCCATCTTGGGGTCAATCCTGGGGTCCAGCTTGGAGCCCTTGGCTCCCCAGGGTGCACCTTTGAAGGCCTTTCAAATAAATACTGACCTTTATTCCCTTATTCCTGTCCAGTCTCTGTTTCTATGTTACCTCTCAAGGCATCAAAACGATGCAATGCTTCTTTTCTGAGATTTATGTGAAAATGCAAATCATTGATTCAGGGGTAAAGCTCACTGAAAGGGGAAAGCAGCAGCAGCTCCCATCCTCATGGAAGACTGTGAGGTGATCAATGAGCTGCTCCTTGGACTTTAGGTGGGTAATTTGAGAAGGATATCAACAATTCAGTACCTGGTTTACTTCCTCAGAACACCCAATTCTGCCAGTAGGAATGGCAGAGAAAAATCTGCCTTCTTCCTCATCTCCTCCACTGGATTGTGTTCCATCTGCTGTCCAAAAAGTTCTGGATATCCTGTGCTGTGGAGTCTGACCACAAACGCCATTCCAAACTGCTTGTGGAGAGACAGTCTAGTCAAAGTACCTGCTTTCCTCAAATTTTCTGCCCTAGCAGTTAGAAAAGTTTAATCTCTGGTTTGGGGACTCATCTAGCACAAGCTGTGAGGACAAATGTTATCATTAGGAAAGGGTAATTAAGAAGTTTATGTTATTTTTATTCCAAATTCAGACTATGGAAACATCTGGAGAGTGGATTAACTGAAGGAACTGAGCACAGTCATAGAACATTTTTGTTTAAAGTCAACAATTTATGTCCACCTAGATCGTAATTACTTGGTTCTTTCTTTCTCTACTGGGGCAAGTAAAATTATGCAGATCTTCCAGAATCCTACTTTTGCATTTCTTCTCCCGGTTTGTCAGTGACTATTGGAAAACATAGGAACCTGTGAAATGAAATATGGGTCTTGATAAAAAATGCATGTAGGCAATATATTAAATAGTGATGGAAAAATATTTATTAATTCTGCTCCAATTAATAGTAATAAAAAGAAACTCTTCCTAGGTGCATGCTTACAAGTATTTTTCATTACAGTGTCAGCAGTTTCTCTAAAAATCCTGAGATATAAAAACACATTAAACACATTCTGACGATCTTCTCATTAGTTGTCAAAATTTAAATATACCCATGTCTTCCTGGATAGAGGAGGATCCTATTTATAATGAGAAATAGTAAAAGCACTGTGCCTATAATCTAAGGTACAATATCAAAGACGCAAATTCTTCCAACTCTCTTTTGTGTGACACTTTAACAAGTTTTGCCTCAGATTAAAAAGACCCAACATTCAAACTGACAGAAAATAGATTTAGATGGGATATTGGTAAGGAATCTTTCCCTGTGAGGGTGGGGAGGCCCTGGCACAGGGTGCCCAGAGCAGCTGTGGCTGCCCCTGGATCCCTGGAAGTGCCCAAGGCCAGGTTGGACAGGGCTTGGAGCAGCCTGGGATAGTGGAAGGTGTCCCTGCCCATGGCAGGGGTTGGCACTGGACGGGCTTTAAGGTCCCTTCCAACATAAACCCTTCTGGAAATCTGTGATGTTAGGGCTGTGCCTCAAAAAATGGCACTGAATTGTCTCCTTCCCCCAGTGTGAGACTCACACATGCTGTGGGAAGTCCATGTTAAAGACCTGTGGAGATAAAATTGATAAGGACAGTGAAAATCAGTTTATAATTCCCAATAACCACTGCTAGCATAGCAAACTGGCTGGCAGCAGCTGCCAACACCTCATTCACATAATGATCTAATATTTGTCAGCTCTGACAGGATGAGGAATTTCCTGTTTGCTGCGTTCATTAGTGTAAAGCTGATGGTAAAACCTAATTATGATTTGTTAAGTCATGTGTACCTCAATAAAAGGAAGTTGCAGGACTGTCCTCTTACTTCAGGGGCAGTCCCTGTTGTTTTTTCCCTTCTAGAATACCTGTATTTCTTTGGGATCCATGTATTTAGAAGATCAGAGATTATGGCATTTGTGGCTGGAGGCCACACAGAATTTTGCAGTTTTCTGTGTATCTGGGGCTTCAACGTGTACACAACCCTTAAGGTTCTGTGTTGTCATTTCTGCTCTCTGGTGGTTTATAATAATTATTTGAGAGTGGGACAAAGGAATTAATTCAGTATTCTGTGCCCTGAGGAGTAGGTGGGAGCACTGGCAGTAATTACAACAAGACTTAGTGCCTCCAGTCCTTGCTCTGTCCTGGCCTCTGCACAAAGCGCTCCAAGTGCAGCCTTGTGCTACAGTGAGCCCATGTTCCCCACAAGAAATGGCATTTTCACCATTTATTTCCTCCTCTGGTTGCAATAAGCCACCAATATCTGCCTTGGCCAAGTCACCCCGAGGTGAATTCTTTGTCTCTGCCCATATTTAATGCCAACCTGTTCTCTGTCACTTCTTAGGTCTTGCAATGTGCCAATAGGCAGAGTCAAACTTTCATGAGTGCAGTATGTCTGAGAGAAAAAGAAGCTGAAAATAATGAGGACAAGATCTACTGTATCCTGCTGCTTTGATTAGCATGAACGTGAAACTTGAATCAGGGCTCACATGGAGAAATTCTAAAAAATAAGAGGAAAATGTCATAATTTAAGATAGGAACTGCTATTCCTAAGAGACCAAATCTCTTTCTTCCTACAAGAATGTGGAAAATGTTTGAGTTATCAGAATGAGTTGCAGTAGTTGAGGGTTTTTTTCTGGAGAGTTGAGGGATTTTCTTGGACATTTGACAATCATCTGTTCAAACAACCTGCTCCAAACCAGACCAGCTCCAACCCTAGATCAGGTTCCTCAGGGTGATACCCAGCTGAGTTTTTAATAAACTCAGCTGAATTTTGAGTAGTAACTAATAACTCTTTTTCTAATTTGCTAGAGGAAATTTTTAAGGCTACAATTAAGAGATTCCAAGACCTAGTCCTAATCACATTGAAATCAGTTGGATGCTTCCTGATTAACGGAGGTTTGATTTATTCTCACCCAGGTTCTCTGCACAGAGTTTCCTCTGACTTCTATAAGTAGAAGACAATAAAAATAGGGATAAGATGGAAGGAAGTCCACCAACAAGTCTTTCAGCATCATTCATATCACATTTTTGATTGGCTCAGGAGCTTACCTGGTTTTTAAGCAGCATCAGACATGGGACGTGGCACCTGTCAATTAAATAATTTCCGGTGCAAATTTAGCTCCTGTGCCTCACTTACATATTTGTTTCCAATTTCAACACTGAAGCTGCAACAAGCACAAAATGAAGGTGATCTGGTCAGATTTTGCAATTCTTTTGTACTGTGTTTCTAGTCTTCTGCAGAGACTGTTGCTTTGTGCAGAGCAATTTTAGAAATAGATCACCTGAGGAAAAGAACACCTCAGTTTGAACCTCACTGGGGAAGGATATAGATTTCTGGAAAACAAAAACTACTTCAGGTGACCTTTGTTATTACTTTTTCCTACTGGTTTTGGATGACAAAACACTGCCAGTTCTTGGGAGTGAGAAGGGTTTCCCACGGGGTTGATAGCACCAGTTGGAATGAAATGAAACATTTGTCTACATCCATGTGAAACTTATGGAGAAAGAAAAGAAGGTTGGATTTTGTGTTACCTGGGTTTAGTAAAGGGCTGGTTTTTTTAATTTTGCTATGGTTTGCTTAAATTTTGAGATCATAAATACTGACTTTCATAATTTGGACAGAGGAGTTTAGTGAACAATGTAGTTTGTCTGGATCATTATACCATTTTTGATTACAATTGATACCAGCAACCTGTTTTCATTACCTTTTTTTTTTTTTTAATAATAATAACAATAAAGAGGGATAATATTTGTCTTGAAGAACCGTCAGTGCAAACGGCTGATGGAGTGGAAGGGAGAAATGTGAAATGATCTCAGGAACCAAAAACTCCTTACAGTCACAGAGAAAGTTCATGGTTATGCTGAGACTTCCTGATCTCAAGACATCAGGGATGTAAACAGCAGAATATAAAACCTGCTATTAAGAAAAGGCCATGAGGCTGTGCTGAGGGAAGGCATGGAAATATCTTCAGTTACTGAACCTGTCTTTTAAAGGCTCTTTTATTCTGTGGCCACTCCTTCTGTTGGAAGTGTCAACTGCTCATTCCTGCTCAGGTAGATTCTGCGATCCAGGCCCATCCAGTGCCTCCGTGTGCATCCAGCAGCTCTGAGGTGTGCCCTGTGTGCATCCAAGCATCACTCCCACCTGACTGGCAGCAGGATGGGGTGCTGGTGATGCCTTTCCCTGGTCTTAAAATTAAGAGCCAAACACGGTTAGAAGGGAAAAAGGTGTTTTCCCCTGGGTATTTATGGAAGGATCCTTAGGTGCAGCACAGGCAGGGGCAATGCCCGCAGAGCACACGGAATGCACACCCACGGGCACTCGGGGATCACATTCTGGGCCTTACAAATGAGCACATCCATCAAAGATTCCCCAAGGAGAGGCTCGAGTGAACCCCCCGCCCGAGGAACCTTCCCCTGGCTGGGCCTATCTCAGTTTACAGAATGTGTTCTGGAGAGGCCCTTGGTGTCTGGGGCTTCCTGACCCCTCACTATGAGGCTTCCAAGGTGTTTGGTCTCTTGGCTTAACAAAACATTGGGTCTAGGAATGTGGGCTAGAAGCACTAAGGATATAGAAAAAGTATATAAAAGGGGTATAAAAGAAAAGCCTAAAAATCATCATGGCATCAGTGGGAATCTCCTAACAGGAACGGAGGGGCAGAGAGGGAAAACGGTGCAGGGAAAAGATGCTCAGGCACAAAGCAAGAGGAGAAATGAGAGACCAGAAGAAATGGGAGACAACAGAAAACTAATGCATCAGAAGTATCAGGAGGGAGAAAACCTAATGAAATAATTCCACTGAGGCTTATTAAAGCAGCATGTGAAGGTTAGCACTGAAATGCTTCTTTCGAGTGTAATAATACAAATGTAATCAACAACAAATACATAAAAATGACAAACAGGGAAAGATCTGCAGCTCAGGAGAACGGGAGTGTTGCTGAATTTTGGGTATTTGTACCTTTGTGTAGAAGCCACCTGAAATTTAAGTGGTGTTTGGAAGATGAAAAGCAGATTATAGCTTAGAATAGAAAGGAAATGTGCACTGGGAACATGGTGAGAAACAACAGGAAAAGGAGATTACTGTTTCCAAGTTTTTAAGGTAAATTGAGTGGTATTGACAGTAAAAGTTCAAGCAAAAATATTCTGAAACAAAATATTTATATAGCAGAGGTTGTGAATTCACAGGCATCACTTTAAATCATTTTCTAATACAACATTTACAGACCTCACCCTTTAGACCTTGCTGCCAGTACTGCAAAAATCTGCACAGGCGGCAAAAACTAGATAAAGTTTCTTTTAAAGCCACTGTTCTGTAGGTTTTTATGCATTTTTAACCTTCTGAAAGATGATTAATGGCATCTCAGTGTTCTCAAATAACATTTTATGGATAACAGAACAATAATATTTTATTCTTTCCTTTTATAACTCCCTATATTTTTATGACATTTTAGTCTTTTTCTTGATTTTTTACCAATTTTAAGAGTAATTTTTTTATAACATACTGAGTAAAATACAATTAAATTTATAATAATTCTAGAAAATTCCATTACCTAGTGGATGGAAACAAAGCAAGAAGTGATCTTCAGGTAGAGAAAAGGGATTATCTGTTGTGAATCACCAAATCAAACACAACATTTCCAGTGTCACAAATGGAAGTAGCAATGTAATTGAAATAATTACTGGAATTCATCAAGAAGGCGCTCGGCTCTCCTGCCAAATTATATTAGAAGGGGAACAGGGAATGGTGGTAACTCAGAGGGGAGCTAATGGACTTAGTTTGGATTTATGGTCACGAAATGGGCAGAAATAACCCATCAGCTTTTTGGGCTTAAGTCTGGGTTCTTTGCACTTCACTTCTGTGGTGGTGCTGTGAAAATCTCTCTGTGCAGAGCAATGTGGTGCAGGTGGATGCCAGAATTCTTGTTTTCCTGCCACAATCAAACCCCAGCTCGGCAATCCTTCACTATTATTTCTTTTTCACACAGAAAGCTGTAAGAACATGTAGTAAGAGAACAGGGATGGTTTCTTTAGGCTTCATCTGACGATCTCTTTCCTTTGAATAAGTTGTTACCTCTGTGAAGCAAAATTATTCAAATGTTCATAATACACAAAAGTTTTCTGATCAATGTATTTTTTATTATTAACTTGCCACAGTCAATGGAAATTGTATTAACTCCCTTGGATGATAAGAAATTCTGAACCTCAAAGATATTACTTCTTTTTTCTCCAGCCATTCATTTCCATTTCTTTTGTACTCGGTCTCATATTCTTCATGCCAGTGTGACAGTTCCATGTTCAGAAGGAACAAATTAGACTTTAGGAGTTTGCCCTGTAATATTTTCATTTGAGAGGATCTGTATTGGATCCATTCATTGCTACTGACATTTTTTCATTAAAAACACTTCCGTAGTTGTATAATAACAATGGTGGACAAACGCTTTTTTCTCTCTTCCCTCTGGCTGTTGCTCTGAGGAAAGTACTTGGTTATGTCTCCAAAGAGAGGCAGATTCCAGGTGAATTCAGTGGGGCTGCCCCATCCCTGGAAATGTCCAAGGGCAGGTTGGAGATGGATATAGATATAGATATAGATATATAAATACATATTCTCTCTAAAAAAAGAAGTTCATAAGACAGGGACAAAGACATCAGAAAAAAGACAGTAAACTTGAAGTACATTCCCTGAAGGAAGACTCTTTGTGAAAATGCAATTTCCTTTATTGTTTTTAAGGTGTTGAAATTTAAGATGTAATAAAACATGAATACCAATTTGGAAGCATTAGTTGCTCCTGGCAACCTTGAGAATGCATTATGCTTCATTTTTCCTCTCCATCATCTCTGCAGAGACTGAGCAAGG
Source organism: Daphoenositta chrysoptera (assembly GCA_013397915.1). Taxonomy (NCBI): domain Eukaryota; kingdom Metazoa; phylum Chordata; class Aves; order Passeriformes; genus Daphoenositta; species Daphoenositta chrysoptera. Next base: position 182,896 of record VZRO01004385.1, read on the forward strand.
GAATGAGTAACAGCACGTGCTTGCTGAACCAATATACACATCTGACCTCCTTCTCCCCTTCTCAGGAACAATAAATTATCATTAAAATTATGGCTGTAGGTCTGATAGTCTCAAGCAGTGCATCTCAGCTCAGGAAGAAATTCACCCTCGTGCCACCGTTTGACATTATAAAGCAGTGCATTTCAGCCCCAAGGCAGCCGAGCGGATTTCCCAGAGGACAGCTCTGTTTGCATTTTGAAAGGCTGGCATAAAGATTACCAAATTAATAAAATATTTTTAACATAAATCAGCATCAGTTTAAAGAAAACCCAGATTCCCTTGTGCAGAAGGGAGTAGAACAAACTGTACATGATGGAAAGAGAAGGTGAGGAATTCTTATTGAGCTGGGAGGGTGTCAAAATTACTTTTTAAATTATACTTGAAAAGTTTACTTCATTTTTTTTTTTTTGATACAGCTAATTTTTCTCCTTGTCTTCCTCTAACACCACTAGAGCTGCTGCAGCTGAGGAGTCAGAATACGTGGATGTCTGTAAACTTCAAGAAACACTTGTCAAGCCCCACTGCAACATCCAGTCATCAATTTAATTTACATTGCATTATTCATTAGATATTCAGAGGGAGCACCAGAGTGGAAAGAACTGGAAATCTGTATTAGATCTAAATATACCCATCTAAAAATTCACACCCGAGAGATTTCTAGACTGAGGAAAAAAAAAAAAGGGAGATGTATTGCCATTGATTGCTACGGGGTTCATGTATCATCCCAGATATTTAGTGGGATTTGGGGAAATTTCTCCCCAATCAGTGCACCAGAACGTCTTGCCACACTGCGTTTAGCAGCCTCCTCCTGCTCTGTGAGTTCTGCCCAGGCTGTCACCCCTGTGATTACCTTTCCATGTGGGGGTTCATGCACTGAGTGTGGCAGGAAGAGGTCTGGGTTTCAGGGATATCTCTTCAATGGCTTTCAGCATGAAAGGCAAAAGCAAAAGAGTGGGAAAGCAGAAAAAGATGAGAGACACAGAGATGCATAAACCCTGACAAAGAGCATTTCAGGGACACTCCCAGTGCCTGAAGGAGCCCTCAGGAAACATGGAGAGAGATTTCTTACAAGGGATGGAATGCCAGGACAAGGGGGAATGGCTCCCCACTGCCAGAGGGCAGAGTTAGATGGGATATTGGGAAGGAATTGTTTCCTGTGAGGGTGGGGAGGCCCTGGCACAGGGTGCCCAGAGAAGCTGTGGCTGCCCCTGGATCCCTGGAAGTGTCCAAGTCCAGGCTGGACAGGGCTTGGAGCAAGCTGGGCTAGTGGGAGGCGTCCCTGCCCATGGCAGGGACTGGGTCGACATGATCCTAAAATCCCTTCCAACCCAAACCAGTCTGGGATTCTGTGATCCTACAAAAATGAAGACTCAAGACAGAACACTGGTGGATGGGCCAGGGAAGGAGCTGCTCATGCAGAATCTTGGAGGGCTTCACTCAGAATTTGCTCCTTGACTAAAAGAAGGGAAACAGGATCATCAGAAGTTCCATAGAAAAAAGCAAACTTGAAGGATTTTTCAAGAGGATTGTGAGAGTTGGTAAAACTCTTTATGGGACAGGGACAAAAGTGGCGGGAAGGAGACACTGGGATGTAAAGAACTTAAAAAAAAATGAGACGAGGGGTGGTGAAGGTTTGCTCTTGCTCAAGTAAACAACTTGTGCATGTAAAAATGGCCAAACTTGTGCGAGAAAACTCCTGGTTCCTGTTTGGCCACGTTTGGTCCAGGGTTAGGATCCTGCTGGGAACATGGAACACACCTCTGGGGAGGTCATGGGTACACCGGGTACCTGAGCCCCGTGGTGTGGGACCTGCTGGCCGTGCTTTAGGCCTGATCAGCGGACCAGTAAGGCCAGGCTCAGGCCACTGGAACTGCCCATGTGCAGGTGAGTGGCACCTCCACACACATGGAGCCTGGAGAGCTGCAACTCATCCCTGCGTTCACAAACCCAGACTCATGTCCTTCCCGCCAGGGGAGGAATAAACACACACAGTGCTCTCACCAGTGAGCGCTGGGGAAAACAAAATAACTTTCTAATGATTTATTAAACCTTAAATAACTTCAGTGAGAAACTTTTGCATATATTTGATCAAGGCAGACAGAAATAGACACATCAATGCACTACACAGATTTTCCTCTGCTCACTAGCTGATGAGACAGAGCTGCTTAGCAGGAATCCCAGGGGACACACCATCCCTACAACACTTCCAGTTCAATTTCTCAGGCTTGAAGGGCCTGCAGTCTTAAAACTGTAACTTATGGGTTGCTGTCTCAGATTAATTTCTGAATCTATTAAAGGCTTGTGAAATACCAATCTACATAAAGGAAAAAAAAAAAAAAGGGGGATAGAAAAACCCTGCAACAGCCAGAGTGATGCTATTCCTTGTTATTCCTGTCAACTGTGGCACTTGTTTCCCCATCCATCTCTTTTCACTGCTGACACTTGGGAAAGAAAAAAACAAACAAGCATCACCACCAAAAGAAAAAAAAAGGTGTAAATTTCATGCTTATTTAGTTTGCAGCAGCTTAAACAAAAACGGAGTATTTGGAAGACAATAGGAAATTATCCTTATTACAGTTATCTGGATTTTATGTCTTTGGGGTTGGTTTTTTTGAGAATCACTGAATGATTCCTTGCATCACTGACCAATGCACCCACTTTTCTCCTAATCTTCCTTTTGCTGCTCACATCCCTTTTTGTTGCCCTTCACATCCCTTTCCAAATCCAACTCCAGGCAGACTTTAGCTTTTCTAGCCCCATCTCTGCATCCTCAGCTGGAGCTCCCTTTGGGGTATCAGGAATGTAACTACTAAAATTAATTGCTGAAGCCTGAAAATCTTTCAGTTTTAGTTCTCTTGTAAAAAAATAAAACAACCTTCTAGAATAAAGGGTATATCTTGTATGGCTGGACCTCTCTATAAGGGCTCTCCCAATATGTCACTGTATTTTTAATCTAACCTTTTAATTTTAATTTAAACCAGTAAATATAACTTTTAAAAAATTACCTCGAGGAACATCAGATTGTTTTCAGCTTTCTAGGAATCAACTTATCTTTTCTTTCACCAGAATTATCAAAATATTTGATTTAAAATTTCAGTGGTTGATCAAAGCCTGTCCTCATTCTTCCACCCAACACACAGTTTTTCCTCTAAATCAATTATTTGCCCAGATCTGCTCACAGGGTAATACTTTTTCTGGTTTTAGCTAATTAGATTTTGCCTAGGTCTTGTGCATTTGCAGTTGTTCAATCTCTATCAATCACTCTAATTGGAGCAAAGAAGCAGCAGCATGATCTTGCTATTCAGTGTAGTCAGCTAGGCTGTCAAATAAGTTAGATTGTGCTTGTTTTCCATTTTATTTATTTATTTCAAGCAATAGTGGTGAAATTGCAAGGCCTGATATGATTTAGAGGTACTGTTTTGATTGAGGAGTTACAGGCAAATTAACGATTATTGCGAGGTAATATGGAGCACGATTTTGCAAGTGTCAGCTACTTTTTAAATCTCTGGAAACTGGTCATTCCCCCCTTTATCTCTCCTGCCTGTATCCAAAATAACAGAAATTAGGCATACTCGTGCATTACATCTATTTCTACCCCTTTTCATGAAGTTTCTCTGCAATCTGACTCTGCTGAAGTGCAGCCCTGTTCTGAAAAGTAATATTCAGTCACTTGAACTGCAAAATCCTGTTGTATGGTCCCGTAGCACAAATTTTGCCCTTTTATCAGGGAGAAAAACTGCCATGAATTATTACTGCACCTCTCCATTCCCCAGGTCCGGGGAGTTAAAAGAGAATAATTGCTGCTATGCAGCTAAATTAAAAGTGTTGTGTAAGCTTGGTATTGGCACCTTGCAGCTCAGTGATTTGCAGGGGTGGTTGTTTAAAGGGCTGGTTAAATTAATTCTCTACCAATTCTTCTTCATGGATTTCCCTCTCAGTGGCAAATTTAAACTCATTAAGTGCCTTTCCATCGCCCGTGTCCATTGAAAATGGACAATTTAACAAATCTCAGGTTGACAGGGAGTTGATATGGGAAGCAGTCAGAACAATGAGCTCTTTAGCATCATCTATAAACAATATATTCCAATAAAAAAAGTCTTCCCAAGGAAGACATATCCCACTATCCTCCTAGAAAGTACCACACTGCTGCTATATTGCACATTTCATGCAAGAGCTGCTGAGTGCTAGGGTGATTAAACAACACAAAGCTCTTGCTGGCCAGATCAGTTATGCATCTAAAGATAAACAAGCTAAAATATGCTAAAGTTTGGTTGACTCCTGGAATACTTGGGGAAATTTAGGAGAAACATATGGTGAAACAATCTGGCTGTATTAATTTCAAGGAGAAGTCTTTCTCACAGATTAAATGATGTAATTCCCAATATATAGTTCCCATCAAAATTAAAATGTTTGCCTGATGCATGAAGTTCAAACAGTCTTCAAACTTCCAGAGCCAAGTCCTGGGAATTATAGGAGCTAGAGTTTCTTTATGTCACTCACTACCTCTGAATTTTACACTAAAAAAACCACTCTGCTCTACCAGCTCTGTTCTCCAAGATTCAAATTACTCTAGAAATTAATAATCTAAAATTAGCCTGTTTCTGAGCACAGTACCATGTCCACCTACAGGAAAGTGTATTTATTTCTTACTTCTAAAAGTTGGAATAAAACCATTTGTGAGGTTAATAACTATTTATTTGTTAATTAATTTGTGGGAGGCACATGGACAACTGAACATTTTTATCTAATTTATTTCTTTGTTTGGTGGTGAGGAGAAGTTATTTATCAACAAAGTGAGACTGTTTAATATTATTTTTTGTTTTTAAAGAATCAGCCCAAGTACAGTCCACTGGCACAGACCTACTCAGCTAATCAAAGTGATAAGCCAGCCCCAAACATCAAGGATCCCAAAGGACTTGACTCCTTCCACCAGCTGGATTTCCAGACCCAGGCTTGCTATTTTACTGATATCTGTTTCTTTGCTCCTTTCCTTTCCACAGTGAGGATCTCTTCAATTTTGGGTCGTATTTGGAAACCTTCCAAACCACGCCCTTGTCAGCTGTGTGACCGTATCCATGTGGGTGTCACATCTCCTCTAAATGGTTCAGCTGCCATGAAAATTCAGCTGTGAATATCTGCTCTCCCCAAGAATGGAGAGGGACTGGACAAGGGCCTGGAATGACAGGACAAGGGGGAATGGCTTTAAGCTGAAGGAGGGCAGGGTTGGATGGGACATTGGGAAGGAATTGTTCCCTGTGAGGGTGAGGAGGCCCTGGCACAGGGTGCCCAGAGAAGCTGTGGCTGCCTCTGGATCTCTGGAAGTGTCCAAGGCCAGGCTGGACAGGGATTGGAGCAATGTGGGATGGTGGAAATGTCCCTGCCCATGGCAGGGGTGGGACTGCATGATCCTAAAGTCCCTTTCAACCCAAACCATCCTGTGATTCTCTGATTTTCAAGTCTTTCTTTAGTTCCAGAGATCTTCACACAATACACAGCCCCTCCACCCCACCCAGCTCTCTGAGTAGAGGCCAGTTTTTTAATTCTAAACCTCCAAATCTCTCTCTGAAGTCCTGAGCTGTGATTGTAGCTTTTCATGGAGTCTGGTAACAAACATTTGCAGAGACAGGAGTTGGACTCCATGCTCTTTGTGGGTCCCTTCCAGCTGGGGACATTCTGTGATTTCATCATTCTATGAAATGCATTTCTGGCACTGATTTCTAAATAGTGCTTGTAGACAAATCTGCATTGTGTATTTTCAGAGAGATGGAAAATACATGAAACAAACCCAAACTCACTCATTTATAATTAGTATTGTGCTTGGACAAAAATGAATGAAGGTTACTTTGTACTAATTGGATTGGTGTCAGGAACTGTGAAGAGGATTTTGCTCCTGCTCACTCTCTACAGATAATTCCCAGAATTTGCAATACTCATATGCAATCTGAGCAAATCCTATCAGACTGGAATAAGTATTAATCCACAGAAATTATGGTGTGCAACCAATTATATTTCAATCAATTTCAAATCTACCGGTGTCCCTAGTCAGTGGATAATCTTTTGAAATTATTTCTGTAACTATCCAAACAAAGCAGTCTGATAATACACAGCATTTTCTTGCTGGACAATGGTCTCTTTTTCTTCCTGGGAAGTTACAAGGGCCGTTCAATGACTTCAGCCCAAATGAATAAACCTGCTACATGGCAAAACATCCTTTAGATTCATACAGTCAAGGAATCATGGAATTGATGCCTTGGGAGGCTACCTAGAAACAGAGACTGGACAGGAATAAGGGAATAAAGGTCAGTATTTATTTGAAAAGCGTTCAAAGGTGCACCCTGGGACATCAAGGGCTCCAAGCTGGACCCCAAGATGGACAACAAGTCCCAAGTTCCCCACACCTTTATAGGTTTGGTCCATTTGCATATCAGCATAAAGTCACCAGTTAAAAATTTAGCTAATGATGTAATTTCCCCTCAGCTTGCCCCCCTTTCAAGATGTTGGTTTACACATTTTCAGGCCCGGGACATCCTGGGTGTCCTTGGAGAGCAGGCCCAGAGAGGCTTTGTTATGTCTAGAGAGCAGAAGTCAGCAGGCTACAAGAAACTTCAGAATTACACATTAGGCAATACAGGATTCGGAAATATAAGAGTTAAAACCTAAGGCATCAGAATCATTAAGGTTAGAAAAGATCAGCAAGTCCAACTTCTAAATTCCCCATTCTCACTAAACCATGCCACATTTGTTGGCTGCCAACGTCCATCACTTTATTAGACCATCTGTAGCATTGGACAATTTGCTTAATTGGTCTATTCTACAAAACCTCCTTATCTAAAAAAGGAGACAGGACTTGGAATGTTTCTGTGAAAGATCAGGGGGAACGACAGAGTTGGGGAACAGCTTCCAGAATTGTCCTGAAGTGCAGAAAGGAGAGTGATCTGGGCCCTGACACGACAGGAGGGAAAGGAGTCATTCTGTGTTTCAGGATGACCCCTGGGGATGGTGAAACAGGCAGTTAAAGCTTAACAAACCCCAGCTTTGGCAGTGGATTTATGGGAGCTGTGGGACCTCTTATCACAGACCAGTGTGGGGTGGAAATGTCAGGGGAAACTGAGCAGGAGTATTGGAAAGCAAAGCACTGGAGGGTTGGGAGACGTGTTTAATGACATGTTTTCTCACCTGAACATCTTTGGTCAGAGTCTGGGACAACAAATATATTCAGGGGAGTGGGTACTGTTGCCTTTTTCTTGTGTTTTCCCCTCTGAACCTGTTTTTGCCCACTGCTGAAGAAACAGATTCTGTTTAAATGACCACTGAGCTGCTGCACCACATCTACCCTGGTGTTTGTCGGGGAGCTTCAGTGTGAAACGCTTCAATTTATTCCATAGAGCAGCATTTATTGCAGTAAGGCTCCATCACCATTCAGCTCAGAGTAATTATTCCTGTCTTTACCCGAGAAAGCTCAGCAATCCATCTTGGCCAAGAGAAATCCACATATTTTGTAAAAAGTGGCCCTGTCAGAGCTCAAAGCCCTTACCTACAGCAAATTCCATGTTAATGTTGCAGAGCAATCTATATGTGCTTGTGTGAATGCATTACCTATTGATTAGAGAATTTGACATAGTCGTGATGGAGGTGTTTAGAAAACTGATAATCAAACTAGTTTTAAAATTAAAAAAAATTAAACTTCATTAAATTCCTTCATGGACAATAAATTTCCTAACCAGTTGTTTGTTCTTAACACATTATTTGCCATCAGCTCTACAAATACAGACCTGTCGGTCTTCAAAAATTTCTTTTAAGTCATCTGTAGGCACTGCTACCATGGAGCTGGTACCATGGAAATGGTGGAGATGGACACAGTCCTCCAAAGTTCTTGGTCACTTGGGCCTTGAGAGGTCTGTGAGGAGAGAAGTTGAAACCAAAGTGAACCTTTTTATTTCCTTCAATGTATTTTTTGTTTGTTACATTTGTGATATTTTTATGTTTCTGCCCAAACCCCCTAAAGTGGAACCTCAGCTGTTCCTCATATTAATTTGGTTTTCTGGCTTCACCAAACATCCTCATTGTCTCTTGGTGGGGGAAGTTCTGCCCTTTTGCAGCCTCTTAAGCTCATCTTTTCCTTAGCCTGGGAATTTTATAATTTTTATTTGTTGCTGTCTTGGTGGTCATGTTGCTCATTCTTCTGTGCCAGTGTGTCTGGATTTGCTAACCCCGTTTGCAGTCCCTGCTTACACTATGTTACTACACTTACTAGTTTGTTCTGAACCCAAATATATTATTTTAATCTGTCTAGTAACAATTTACTGGTGCCACATGCCTCTGCTGTGGCTGAACGGAGAGTGACTTTTACAGCTGCTTAGTTTGTCACGGAGACCATCCTGAAATGTCCCAACAGCCACCAGAGCAGTTTTAATTCATTCACAAAATGAACTGCTTGAAAACGACATTTGTGCCTAAAACCCCCTAAGTCAGATTTCCAGCTCCAGACACTCAGGGCTTTACCTCTGGAAGTTCTGGCCACAACCTGAGCTGGTTTTGGCCTCTCTATCAGCCACGTGGAATACTTTTGCATGTGGATGCCGGGTAAATTCCAAATGATTTGAGGGAGGTATCAGCCGATCTCGTTAATGTGGAGACAACCCAACAGATACAAAGCTTGCAATTCACCTTTTATTAACAGAGCACTGGCTACCAGTCTAATGAAACACTTCTTTATTATGCAGAAACAAAAAATATAATTTTAATTCACCATTTGCAGGGTTTATCAGTCTTAGAAGTTGTTATTTTCATTATTTAGTCATTCTAAAACAATCACTTTGTTACCCAGGCAAAAGCAGGTGGAGAAACCTGTCCAGAATTATTTAAACTGATCTGTAAGAAACATTCTTTTTTTCTTTGCCATGCTGCCAGGCATGCCTGCTCTGCCAGGTACAAATAATCTGAATTTATTCCTCTAGCTGTTCTCTCAGGGCCTAGAACTTCATTATGTCTAGAGCCTCCAACTCTTACTATCTAAATTGCTAATTGTTTGGCTAATCCCTTTCTTAAGAAGTGGATGAAGATAAAGAAGCTCCTATCAGAGACTGCAATGGGATAGAGAGCTCCAGTCAGTGATGTCAGTGGCCAGTATTTTTGGAAGAGAGGGGGGAAGCGTACAGGACTGCTCTGCTGTGAAAATATATTTAAGAAGGGGGAAAACACTTGCACAGGCAGTGAGGAGTGAAGGGGAAAAAGTGAGAAAAAAAATGTGGATGTGAAGATCAGAAAAGAAGGAGGGAGAGAAGATTTTCCAGGTGCTGGAGCAGAGTTTACCCTCCGTTTCATGGAAGAGATCCCAGTGAAGCAGGGTTATCCTGCAGGATTGCAGCTCATGGGCACAGACAGGGGAAAGTGGGAGGAGGAAGGAGGGACAGAGGTGAAATATCACAGACCAGCCAGAGCTCCCCATCCTCCATCCCCTCTGTGCTGTTTGGGGAGGATGCAGAGGAGCTGGCAATGAAGGTGGGCTCTTAATTTATTTCTCACCGCCCAACCCTATTTTAATTGGCAATTAGTTGTGTTAGTTTCCCCCAGATAAGTCAGTTTTGCCCATGAAGGTAATTGGTAAGTGATCTCCCCACCTTTATCTTGACTTATGGGTTTTTCATCTTATTTTCTTCCCAAAGCTGTGTGAAAGAGCAGCTGGGTAGGTGTCTGGCAGCACAGCTGAAGTTGGACAGGCATCCCGACTGAAATAAAAGGCCCAGATTGAGAAGCTGGAGAAAGTAAAACTTTGTCCCTGTGAAAGATTTCTGCTGTATATTTCTGGGAGAAAAGAAAAGAGGAAAGAAGGAAGGAAGGAAGGAAGGAAGGAAGGAAGGAAGGAAGGAAGGAAGGGAAGACATAGTCCCCAAGGAACTAAACTATTTCCCTGATACAGCATGTGAAGAAATATTTGCCTGAAATATTAAGGCTTCCCTTTATTGCTGATTCTTTGTTTTCCTCAGCTTTAAAAACCCACAATATCCTCTTGCCTTCCAACGTTTCTCCAGGAGCTGCTGTCCATGTCACCCCTCAGCCTGACCATGTAGCATTCTGAATTTAACTTTGACTAATTCCTGTCACTGAGAGGTTTTATGATGCCCTGGCCCGTAGGTGACACTTCATTCAATTTGTCACTGTCCCCTTCTTTCCAACACTTTTCCTTATTCAAAATGAAGAGCATGGGCACAAATTGGAAGTGAAAATTTCATATAACTACTCAGTGTTTTACACCATGGATTTGCTTGTTAGAGTGGTACGAGGGCAGAGAACTACTCATGTTTTCTCACAGAAAACTACAGAGGCTGCAGTATTTAAAGCTGCTTATGAACCTGGGCAACCTTTATGTCTTCTTTTCTTGTTTCTTTTTACTTACTCTTTTTTTTTTTTTTTTTTTTAGTGGGAAACATATCAGTGCAGCCAGTTAATGCAAAGTGTTCATTTAAACAGTGCCAGAAATGATTTCTCAAACAATAAGTCAGAACCACACAGATCTTAAAACCTGAGCACGTAGGCTTTGGTTTTGTCTGCCTTCCCAGGCTTAGGAGTAAATGTAAACTGCACTTTTAGATGTTAAAACATGATTGGTACATAATGCAGTCTTTTCATTCAGTTCAATAACTGCAAGACAAGAAATGGGTTCTTCAAAAGAATGTAAAGGGGAAAAAATCACAGGGCATTTCAGCTTTATTTTAATAGACTTAAGATAATATGAGTACTTGAAACAACTCCAGGGGAAGCTTGGTAAGAGCAAAATGAGCA
>VZRO01004385.1:193726-214905 GCA_013397915.1 Daphoenositta chrysoptera
TATATCTTATATATATATATATGAATATATATATAATATATATATATATTTTAAGGATATATAAGTATAACCCTCTAATTTTCTATCAGTTTTTAAATCTGCCTATTAAAAGAATATATTGAGCTATTTCTCTGGTTGTATTTGCTGTTCATTCTAATCTATTAGTAGCCAAAAGGCAAAAGTACCAGTGCTTAATTATCTTGCTGGTAGTATGGATGGAGCCAGCTGAATTTAAAAGACAGGAATTGTTGATTTAAGTATTGCTGTGTTATTTTAATACAGCCATTTAAGCTATTTTAAGCATAGTGTAATAGGTGTTTAAATGTTAATGCTTCATTCCTCCTTTACAATTAATTTGGCATAGTGCCCCTGATGAATGAATTATTAGCAATTTAGCAATATATTCAAGCAATAATAAAAGGCTCTTTCTCAATTAAAAGGGGCATCTGATTGTTTTCTCCAGAAAAAGTGAGAAAAATACTATTGGTAAGGATGAACCTATTTCCTTCAACTTAATTTTTAATAAATCAAGTTACATCAGCTAAGAATTTTCTCCAAAGGACATTTTTTTAAAAATACCAAAGTTATTCTGGGTTAAGAGAACAGTGGAATTACATTTTCATTCTTCTGAATGGAAATTAGGAGAAAATGTGAGGGACAATAACAGCAGATCCAGTTATGTGTGTTTGTGGTTGACCCTGTGGGATCTTCTCCTGCTGAGAATCCAAGAGCCAGGTACTCCATAAGATCAGTAATTTCTACTGGGTTAAGGCCTACAGAAGAAAGGGAGGGAAATAGGTAATGGAATGGTAGTGGGCTCAAAGCTGTGACGATAAGTCACAAAAGACAGAGAGATTTCTCAAAAAAAAAAAAAAGGGTTTTCATTACAATCTCTCAGACTGCAGAGCAGGTCACTTGGATCTTGGAAGGCACCAAAGATTTCCAAATTCTTTGCAACCTGTTCAAATATTTAAATGTGATAGGTTGGGTTTTTTTTACTTATTCCCACATGGACTTTGAAGCCCATCCAGTGCCACCCCATGCCATAGGCAGGGACACATTCCACTAGCCCAGGTTTCTCCAAGCCCCGTCCAGCCTGGCCTTGGACACTGCCAGGGATCCAGGAGCAGCCACAGCCTCACTGGGCACCCTGTGCCAGGGCCTCCCCACCCTCACAGGGAACGATTCCTTCCCAGTATCCCATCTATCCCTGCTCTCTGGCAGTGGGAAGCCATCCCCGTTGTCCGGCACTCCATCCCTTGTAAGAAGTCTCTCTCCATGTTTCCTGAGGGCTCCCTTCAGGCACTGGAATGTCACAATTAGGTCACCCCAAAGCTCCTCTTTTCCAGGCTGAACATTCCCAATTCTCCCAGCCTTTCCTCTGCTCCATCCCTCTGATCATCAAATCCAGCCCCTCTAGAGTAGTAAGCCATCCTTCTTCCATGCAGCTCTTGACTGGTCCATCAGAAACTTTCAGTTTTGGTAGAAAAGTGAGGAAAACCTGTTTTCTTTCATGGCAGTTGAAGGATCAGGGTTTAAATATTTGCATTTGCCTTGTAAAGTTTGCCCCGTCACATAAATAAATGAGCACACTACTGAAAATTAAATGCTATGTTGCAACTAATTCATTTGCAAGCATTTAGCACTCGCTAGATTTTCCACTAATTGCTCGATGAGATTAATGAATTTACAGAGCTCTTTGAGTCTCACATTTCTTGGCAAAGCACATTGCAAGGAGCCAATAAAAGTGGCTCACAAGCTGCATCTGATGTGAGACATCTTCCAAACCTCTGTCTACAGACACGGAATGCCATGCACTGGAGTTTCCCTTAAGCAGGCTGCCTCCAAAAAAGTCAGTTCAGAATTTCTTACTTTTTTGAATTTTCTCAGATTTCTTCTTATTATTTTATTGGATGACTCAAGGAGAGTCAGCATATAGATCTTTAGGTATGTGCTGTCTTTCTCCCATTATCAGGGTAGAGTGCTGGCTTTTTGGAGAATATATTTTAACAGATCTGTTCATGAACAGAAACCCTGAACTTTAAAAATTAGAGGTTAAAGTCCATCTGGTAGAAAAATTAATTATATATTCAAAAGGAAAGACTGTTAGTCTAAGTTGGACTCTTCTTTCCATTGAGAGATCACTGATATTTATAGAAGTAAAACAGACAACCACACATATCCCTGAAATTTATGGCTAAATTGAGATCACTGCTTTTATTTCCATTGGAGCTTTTCTGTTGAAGTCGCTGGGGACTCATGCTAAGAAAAAGAGCTGAGGGGAAGCATAAGTTGTATTTAATGTGTGTGTGTGCATGGTGCACCAGGAGTTTTGTAATCAGAACAGCAGCATGTGGGCAAAAGCTTTGTCTGCTGGGTAGTCAGAATTTCCAAAAGGTAAAGAATATTTGTTTAGGGAAGCCTTGTAATAATGGGGTTTGTGGAGTTGTTTATTCCTTGCCTATTTGGATGTAATCTTTCATGACAAATATGACTTTCCAAGTTAAATTTCCCTGATTTCTGCTTCAGTACTTAGGCATGCTGGTTCCAAAGTCATAGAAGCACTTTTTTTCTCCCAGATTAAATGAAATTAATTTCTTCCATGTAGTTTTACAGTTTTGACACAATTAACATCTTCTGAACCATTTATACACAGGCAGATAATGCCTTCATCTGGGGGGCTTGGAGCAAGCAAGGAAGGTGTCCCTGCACACAGCAGGGGGTGAACAAGATGATCTAGAAGGTCCCTCCCAACCTAAACCATTCTGGGATTCTGTGATTCCATGACCAAGGACAATATATTTTTATGTAAATCCCCCATAGTTTCCACTGTAATTGGCCTTTCACTTTATTGTAGATTGTTGGCTTTTTGGGGGAATAGAGGCTGTAAGTGTGGCTTTGCCTCCAGGGGATGACAGTGTGTGTAGGGGATTTATAGCAACGTGTCATCTCTAATCATCAGGTCCTTTAGATAAAGATGAGTTAAGTAATGTCTAATTAAAAGGTGGGAATGAAGGCCTTAAGATGCAAAGAGGAAGCTATAGCTTACCATTCTGCATGCACTTTAAATGCTCCTGAAAGCTGTTTTACACTGAGTTTCCACAAAAATCAGTAGTTTTCTCTCTGTTTTACTCTGCTTCCTAGCAGAAGCAGCTGACAACTGAATGGCTTCATTCTTCCTGCCCCTCACCCTGTTCACACCCCTGTCTGCTGCTTTGAGAGGTATTTTCATTTATTATTGACTTCCAATTTGATATTAATTTGCAACAGAAAGAGCTGATCAAAATCATATCCAGGGAAGACTACTCCTGTCTCAGTGCAGGGTCCTGTTGCTATGGGAACTGAGAAGCACTGAGGTTTACACAATTACCAAAGTCTAGAATAATTCTGGATGTTGTCTGGTGTTAGATATGTCTACGTGCATGAACACACAGCCACAGACACACACGTACAGAAAATATCCACATCTAAGAGTTGCTGGCCACAATGTGAAAGGAAGACACTCCTGGTTGTCACATCTTGCTGGGGTCTCAATCTCTTGCTGCATAAACAATGGGCATCTCTCCCGTTTGATTAAGTATTTCTCACTGCAGAGCCCTAAAATCTGGAGGAAGTCTGCAGTGGTTCCATGTACACCATGCAGGACCAGGATTTCACCTTGAGAGTCCTGCACCTCATGCTTTATCTCACTTCCAGCTGCTCTGCACTTGACAGCTTTGAGGGATGCAGAAAATAGCCTAAAATAACAGAATCCCACAGAATTCCTGGGATCATCATAAAAAAAACCTCTGTGTTCTGGAACATGTCAGATCAGGGCAGGTTGTTTAAAATTCAATCAGGTCTCTGCTGCGCTTCCGCATTCTGTGTTTCACCTGCTGGGGAATCGTGGACTCACAGAATCATTAAGGGTGGAAAACACCCCTGAGATCATCCAGTCCAACCAACCATCCACCAGCACCACCACCATGGTCACCACTAACCCATGTCCTCAAGTGCCACTTTCACACGTTTGTTAAACATTTCTAGGGGTGCTATGAGTTAGATCAAAGTGTTTTCTGATCTTTACCTGCTCAAACAATTAATGCAAAAGAACTTGGGGTTGGAAGGACCACTGGAGTCACTGACCTCAGGGTCAGAAGGGAAGATCCATCTCCCTCCTAAGGATCAAGCTCCTCTAGACATGCAACTATACCCATCTCTTGTATGATTTGTATGGAATTCTTTCACCCCACTCCCTCTTTCCACACCTGTCTTGGGATGACTTTATGATGTGTATCCCCTATCACCACTCTATGCCCAGAAGATGAATCCTGTGCCTTTAAGACTGGGTGCAAGAGGAAAGCGAACTTTTCAAAACAATTTCTCAAGGACACACGCAGCTCTCTCTGGGCTCGGCGGCAGAGTGTGGAGGGCAGCGACCTTGCTCTTCAGACAGCTCTCAGCTCCCTTTCTCCAGAGAGAGAGAGTTTTCCTGAGACCTTTTTTGGATTTCTTCCTCCTTCTTCTTTTTTGGGACTGTTCTACAACATCGGACCACACCAGGGGAAAACTCCTTTTCCAAGGCCTCCTGGAAGGGGCCCAGCAACCCATCTCTGAGGAGGGAAGAGGCCACACCAAAGAGGACTCTGAATTTTTCCAGGTTTCTCTCCACAGTGAGAGATTTTTTTGTTTTGTTTTGTTTTGTTATTTAGTTTTGTTATCCTTTCTGTGTGTTTGTTTAATAAATAGTGTTTCTCTCTTTCACTTTCCTTCGAGGAATTTTTTTCTTTCCCGAACCTGGGTTTGGGGGAGGGGTGGTGGTAATCTGCCTTCCCTCAGAGGATATTTCTCCTCTAATTTGGCCGACCCGGCACAACACCTCATCCTCCTTGTGTACCGGGGGCTGTAAGTTGGGTGTGGGGACAGTAACAGTGTCTGTGTTTTGAGGCAGAAGATGCATTAAGGTTTGGTTATAATGCAGTTCTGATAATCACAGTAACTGTGAAATGCAAGCAATCCCAGAATGGGTTGGGCTGGAAGGAACCTTAAGGATCATCCTTTTCCACCCTCCCACCGTGGGCAGGGGCATCTTCCACTAGCCCAGGTTGCTCAGAAATTGTTTAAGTACGATGTACACCAGTGACTAACTAATTCAGCTGAAGTCATATTTCGCCATTTTTTCCATCACCACTTCTCATGGCTAGTGGTGTCGTTGCTACTTTTTGGTTAGATTTCAAAATTTTACTGATTACCATAGCTTCCTCTTAATTACGAACATTAGTTAGTGCAGTAGTACAGCAGCACTTACAGAGACATGATGTCAGTGTCATGCTTTCCTATCTGTTGTTCCCTAAAAATACTAATAGTCAATTCACTGAAAACTCCAAGCGGAAAAGCCACTAATATTACTGAGCAGAGGAATAAAATGACATTTATTTGAAGTTTTAACTGAATTTTTCCTTTCAGTTGTGTCTCTCTTACACATTGGGATGGCATTTATTTTGCTCTTTATTTTGCAGTGATATGAGCAAACAAAACACACCTCAGACAGTCAGTGAGGCAATGAAACTTAATTGAGGAGTGCTTGTAGCTCACTGCATTGCCAAAGGATTAACTTTTCATAACCTGACAGGCAGGAAGACATTAATGTTGCCAAAGACTTTTTCTCAAATCTGAATGAGTGCAAAATATTGGTGTTTTCTTCTTCCAAAGCACCAAAGACTTCCAGTGAAATTAAGCACTGTAATTGTTCATACTCCTGTCCTGTTCTCTGATTGGGTGGGAGATGGTTTGGATATGTACTGATGCGGAGAGACAGTAAAGAACAGTTCCCTTGGGACATCCCATCAGGTCCCGCAGAATTAGGGATGTTCAGGCTCCTCAGGTGCTCATGAACCTGATCTTTGCTTCCAGTAGGAGGGACTTTGCTCCCCCAGGCCCCATCCTGCTCTCCAGCCACACCAGAGGTGTGGGAACAGAGGTTGCCATTGAAGACTGAAAGACAGAATTTATTGAGTTCCTCAGCTTTCTCCTTATCCATTTTTACCAGTTTCCAAACCTTGTTTATCAAAGGGTGACACCTTCTTTGACCTTCCTTTCCTGGTTGCCAGACCTGAAGACACCTTTCCTGTTATTCTTTGTGCCCCTTGCCGTGTTCTGTTCCAGCTTTTCCTTGCTCACCCCTTCCCTACACACCCGAATTTCATCCCTAGACTCTTCCCAGGCTACCTGTTCATGTTCCCACTGCCTTGTGCATTTCCTCCTGTCTCTTTAGTCTCACCAGCAGGTCCCTCCTCAGCCATCCTGGGCTCCTGCCTTCCTTGCCCCATTTCTGGCTCCTGGGGATCACTGGCTATGGCATTCCATGGAAGATTTCCTTAAAGGTCTGCCAGTTCTGTTCTGCTTCCCCGTCCCTGAGGACAGCCTCCCAGGGGATTATATTTACCACCTCCTTGAAGAGCTGAAGTTTATTTTTGAAGTTCAGGGGCCTGACTTCACTCCTTACCTGTCCCCTATCCCCCAGGATCATGAACTCCCCCAGTATACGGTGGCTGCCTCCAGGCTCCATGTGATGCCATAATGATTTTTTTGCCTTTTCTTTATAGCCTTTTGTATTCTTAGTGTTTCTTTTTAGCCTACATTCCTAGACTTGATGTTTTGTTGAGTTAGGAGACTAAACATCTTGAAGGCCTCAGACACCAAGGTCCTCTCTGGAACACATTTTGTAAACTAAAAGATAGGTGGGTCCAGGGGAGAGTTCCTTGGGTGGGGGGTTCACTTAGTCTCACTCACTGGGGAATCTTTGATAGATATGCTAATTTGTAAGACCTATAATTCTATACCCGATCTATCGTGTGTGTCCATTTTGGGTGGGCATTTTGGGGTGGGCATTTCTATGTGCAAGTTCAGAGTGTTCCACCTGGACAGAGTGCACCAGGGATCCTTGAAATAAACACCAAGGTAAAAAAACCCTTTTTCCCTTCTAACCGTGTTCAGCCCTGGTTTTAAGAACAGGGCCAAGGCATCACTTGGATGGAGAGTGTTGGATTATTGGATTGATAATATTGTATTATTGACAACTGTAGTGCCCAGAGAACTGTGCAACTCTATGTGCAGAGCTTCACAAGCAGATACGGAGTTAGTTGATTTAAAATACCGAAAGGAGTGTAAACACACCTGAGGTAACACAGTGGTTTGAAACAAGAAGGGACTCTAAAGCTTTAGAAACTTCCGGAGAGTGCTTAAATTGCACTGAAATAACCATATCTCTTTAAGTTTTGTAATTAACTTTTTGCTGGACCTTTTGTTGAAAAAAAATACTTAAATTTCTTAGGACTGCACTCAAAACATTCAAAGACAAAACTGAAGTTAGAATCCTCCAATCATCAGGGTTGGAAGAGACTTTTAACTTCATCCAGTCCAGCCATCAATACAGCACTGCCATCCACTGACCCCTGGATCACTGAAGACATCACTCAGTGCCAAATCCAGATGCCTCTTAAGCACTGCAGGGATGGTGAATCCTGGGGCCCCCCAGCTTTCCCAGGGGTAGCTGCAAACTTACAGAAAATGGTTTTTATTTAGAGTAAATACAGGTGTTAAGCATGTTCTAAGAAAAGCTCTCTGTGTTTTTTAAAAATGCTATTTAAAGCATTATTTCAGACTAAATTGTATGAATAAAAGAAACCCTGAAAGGAAAAGAGGGTCAGACCCTGGACATCTCTGATATAAATTTGCTGTTTAGCAATTACAGGCCTGTGCTAATTGTTTTCATCCATTTTCACAACGAGAAAGGAAAGACGTGAGGTAAAGGAAAATGAAAAATAAAAGCATATTTTACAAGTTCTAAACTTCCTGGATTTACACTTAAAATGTGTTCAGTCTCTTAATCCACTTCTTTCCCCCCAAAAACATGTCAAGATCTGTGATCAGGGCTTTCAGAGTGGCCCTGCATGGGCCGGAGGTTTGGAGGGAGTTGAGCTGGGTAAAAGGAAGCTGGGAGTACATCATCTTTCACTGATTGACGTGCTAAATTCCTCAGAGCACAACAAGTTAAGGACTAAGTAAATAATCGATTAGCTGTCAGCCTTCCTGGTCATCCTCATGAAAGGGATTAGTGACAGCCAGGGGCCAGAGAAGTGAGTCGTGCTGCTACAAATACCTTTTGAACCAGGACAAAAAAGCTCCCAGGGAATGCTTCTCCCATTTCAAAGCAAGGTTTAAGGCACTGGTGGTGCAGAAAAGGCTAACTCCCTTCTCTTCCGTGCCTTTCCTAATTAATCTTTCATCAATAGAGAAAACAGACTCAAAAAATTAGAAAAAGTATCAATATGTTGCTGTTATACTGATTAAAATAGGCAAGGGCTATATGGGAAAGCAATCCCACAGATTTGGACAGCAGGATTCCATCTGGCTATGGAACCAATTATATTTGTATTTAAACAAATGTGCCAGACAGAAGGAATGGAAATTCTCCACATCTTCCTGGCAGCAAGCAGAACTTGCTGAGAAGCCACTGATTGTTTGGTTTGTCTGATGACTTCTTTTATTAAATATTAGCTGTATCCAGAAAAAACAAAACAAAACAAAACAAAAAACCCAACAACTTCGCACTTCAGGGCTGCACACATTGATCCCTTAATCCAAGTTCACCTTAATACACTGTGCTTTTTGCCATGCCCGAAATCAGACAAAGCCTTTTATCTGGTACCAGCAAAGTTACAGGAGTGGAAGAATGTGACTTTTTTACTAGACATGGCTTCTGTTACTGTCCTTCAAACCCCCCTGTCTGCCTATTGCAGCTGGGCCACCATCTCTGATGGGGAGAATGGTGCTCTTTACTCCTAGGAAGTCTTTAAAAGGGCATTAACTCACTGTTCTCTAGGCAGTCTGTGAGCTGAGAGTTCAGTGAGGATGCCCTGAATGCTGGAATTGCTCCTGCCTACCCCATGCTGGAAATTTGGGTTCCTGTGTGGTGTCGAATGAATCAGGTGATGGTGAGGAGCCAGCCATGGAATAAAACACACACAGTAATTCTAAACTAGGGTCTAACTAAAATAAGAACAACTTCATAAATTAAAAAAAAAAAAAAAAAAAAAAAAAAAAAAAAAAAAGTAGAGAAGATTGCCAGACTTATTTCACTATCCAAATTCAGCTTATGTTCAGATCAAACTGCACACACGAATTTCCTGGTATGAACTACTTCCTCTCATTTTCTTTGTTCTTCCTTCACAACTAATTCCAGCTCCAGAACTCTTCCAGGTCCCTGATCTATTATAAGACTATAAGTGAAATATCTGTGTTTCATAAGAAAAGACTTTGGCACGGGCCATCTCCTAAGGTTTCACTTTCTGGTTGACAGCCCTTCCAGTTTGACTCTTCACAAAGAAACAGTTCTTGTGGCCAGTTTGAGGAAAATCTTATTCCACAAGCTGCCTGTAATTCCAATAGTTGTGATTTAATTATGGACTTCCAAAGAGCTTTCTGGTAAGTCTAAATTCAAGAGGCACTACTTCTGAAGAAGTGTTTCTTCCAGCATCTTCAAGTACTGAGGTTTTTTTTGAAAAATTATAGAATATTTTATAAAGTTAAAATTTAAAATATTTTATAAAATAACTGTTTTTGTGTATTTCCTAAATCACTGCACTTTAAAAAATTCACACATCTGCTGTCGAAAGCATTATTTTCCGTGTGTAACAGGTTAGATTTACTAACCTGGCAGGAACACCAACCAGTGTTGTGGTTTAGTGCACTTACTTGTTTTTTGTGAGATATGAATTAGGAGAAACATACAAAGCAGGCTCAAAAGCTTTAAACAGTATAAAGATAGTTTATTATTGCTAGAATTAAAAGGAAAGAAAGAAAAATTAAGAAAATAAGAAATAAAACATTCCCCTCCTTTTCCAGCATTTCCTCCTGCACTCAGCTTGCATAAAGGATAACCATGATGGAATTTTGTTCAGTGTTAGGGTACTTAACAAGGTCTTTCTAAACTCAGGGGAAAGAAGGTCTTCTCTTTGCTCTACAGTGGTTTCTAAACTGTTACTTGCAAAAGTCCTGCCCGCCTGGAAACAGTCTGTTGCAATGAAAACATACTAATCTCTCCCATGCAAATCTTACAGTCTTTTCATACTGCAGTCATGGGCCAAACATGGGGTGTTCTCGTTTTAAGGATAAGCAAATTCCAGCCTGAAATTCACAACTCTCCTCTTCACAAAAATCTCTAAAGAAAGTATCTTGTCTTGGGGTGACTGTTTCAAACCACACAGCTCCAGTGACCTGGCGTGGGTCACTTTTCTTTTACCACAGGCTGCTCACAGAATTCTCAATCCCCCCATATCCTTTAAATGGATTAAAGAGAAAACAACAGTTTATATTACAGTTTCACCACAGTCATGCAAAGGGTCGATTTAAGCTCCACGCCGTGCACGACTCCGCCCTCTTCTTTCCACCACCATCTTTTGCTCCGTTCGGCACAAACCACCCCCTCCTTCCCCCTCTGACCTCAATATCATGTTGAACAGCTTACTCTCGTCGGGTTGCATATTGGAGAAAAAAAAAACCCTTTTCCTCTGATGCTGCCAGCTATTTGATGTTTTCCTCAGTCTGAGAAAGCTGGAATCTCAGCTCCTGCTGGGCCTGGGTGGGAAGGGAAAGCCTCTCCCGGGTCTCAGAAACCACTCTGGTGGTCTCGGCAGTGCAGCCCACAGGTGTCCTTCAGCTGCCCGGGGGGTCCTGAGGGAGGTCTCCCATGGCATTTCAGGGATCGTACCCTGGAGCCAAGGCGGGGAGGGGTGGCTCGGCCCAGCTCCCAAAAGGCCGGCCCGGAGCCATTTCCATCCCCCACCTCCTCCTGCAGCAAGATGGAACGCAAGAGACCCTTTCCCGCGCCTCCAGCAGGTTTAAATATGCAAAATTGAAAAGTGCCACTGGATTACGAAACTGTCAATCAACTTCAGCTCCAACCCACGATACTGTCTAAGTAAAATTGCAAAAATTCCCCTGTTTTCTATGAAGTATATTTAAAAAATTTCTCAAACAAAACAAACAGGACTTGCATTAAATAAAGGGTGACGAAAGGCACTTAAACTCTTGGAATTTTTAAAGTTTCTCTCTTAAACTTATATCTACAAAACTGATGTTTACTAGTGTAGTGAGCTGCAAACAAGGGAAGCCATAGGAACTGTTTAAATGAGTATAAGACAGAACCTTAACATGACCTGTAGAATTTCTGGAATATTTACTGTACAACCTGGTTGATGCTCATTACCAAAACTATTCCTGTCTTCCTGTCAGCGTTCTTCAGGAACAACAGACTGGAGATTGAGGCTTATTTTTAACATCAGAACCTGTGTTATACAAATCAGCGGCATAAAAATTGAGGCCTTGTTTAAAACCAGTTTTGTTCAGTTCTTGTCGCACAAGCTGCTCACATTTGCAGTCAGGGAGGTGCTCGGTCCTTCGTAATGATTGCTCACCTAAGTTGTTTAACAAAAACCACAAATCATTATCTTCTGCATTTACATTAATTGAAAAGGACAGAATGCAGCAAGTTTTCTTCCCTTTTTTCTTTATTTCTGTTTTTTTTCCTTTGGGTAAAGTCTATTTACTAAGAGTTGTAGAAAACAGATGTGATTCTACTTTAATGCATTCAGACTTCACTGCTTATTGAAATATTTGCATTACTTTGAATTTAGAAAATAAGCTGTTAATGGACTTTGAATAGAAAGATATAAAGAATCTCAGCCTTCACTGTTTCCTACTAATTACTAATTCTGTTTCCATAAGAAGGTTTAATGTTGGTACCTAAAATTAACCGTGCATGCCTTTTAGAATGTGTATTTAAAAGACCTCCTGCTGCTGCAGGAGAATTTTATTTTGTAGAATTCTTGTAAACATGGAAAAATTAACTTGTGCATCTGCTTTATAATGGAAAATCCTTGGTATATACAGACAAGACTGTGCACACAAGCATATATATATATATATATACATATATATATATATACATAAAATATATTGTCCACCTGCACAGACCATGGGCTCAACCCCTGCAAACTTATAATATTAAATCAATTTCAAATCATTTTGGATCACTTTATGAACTGCATTTTACTTCTCCTCTTAGCTTCCATACGAACAAGCTGTCTATGTTACAGCCGAGTTACCTGAATGTCATTTAGGAAATGGGTGTGATGGCTCATTTTCCAAGAAACGCCCGATATCCACACTTCTGTCAGCAAATCTTTTCTCTCTGTACCAAGCTGATTCTTCTTATCTAGAGATAAATGGAATGGGGATTGAGTTATGCGTCCTGTTTGTGCAATGAAAGGACCCCAGACTCCACAGTAGGTGTATCCGATATGTATTTACTCATCCAGTGCAGATTTTGGATTCAGCTTTTACTCCAAGTGTGTGAAACTACTAAAGACAATGCTCCTAAATATCTCAAACACTTAGGAATATGTTGCCAGAAAGATCCCCCAAAATGCTATTGGCTGCTCTTTCTGTCATCTGCCTTTCCCACTTGCCTTTAGCCTCTGTGTCTCACTGGTCACTGGCATTTGGAAAATCTTTAAATGATGTTTATCAAATAGACAGTGTTCCAAAATCCCTAGAAATATATGCAGCAGCCTGTGCCCAGTTTGCTTGGGTTAAGCTTACGCTATTTGCTAGGGAATGGTGTATGATCCATGTGTGTCCATTTGTGGATGTTCTGGCACATGAGGGGGTGACAACTCCACCCAAGGTCCTGCTGGGAAGTCGAGAGGAAGTTACAAGTTCCATCTCACCTAAAACCCTCCGTGCTCCGTCTTACTCTGCCTTCCAAGCCCATGGTAGATTTATTTCTCACATTTAGGTTGGATATTACACAAGGAATCCTTCCCTTTGAGGGTGGGGAGGCCCTGGCACAGGGTGCCCAGAGAAGCTGTGGCTGCCCCTGGATCCCTGGCAGTGTCCAAGGCCAGGTTGGACGGGGCTTGGAGAAACCTGGGCTAGTGGAAATGTCCCTGCCCATGGCAGGGGGTGGCACTGGGTGAGCCTTGAAATCCCTTCCAACCCAGACTGTTCCATAGTTCTGTGACTTTATGAATGTAACCCCTAAAAGGCACAAGTTCCAGGAAGGCTTTCTGTGTCATTATTTTAGCTGTGTTATAATTAGGTTTTTCTGCAGTTGCAACAACTGCTTATATACTCATTAAGTTGTTAATAACTTAATTAGGCCAGCAGCAAATTCCCAGCTTCACACACGTGGTGAGTTCCCTTTAGTTCTTAACATGATCCATGCATGTAACACATCCCAGCAGAATCACTGGGCCATCCCCAGAACTCACTGCAGTTCTTGGTGAACTAATTTCAATTAGTAATCCAGAAGGCTTCTACTCCAGAAAAACAAAACAAACCAGGAAATTTATGCTGTTTTTTGAACCATGTGAATGGCTTTTAATTTGGACATAACAGACCAACAAGAGAAATTTTTTTAATTGAAAAATAAGAGTGATTTATGATCTTCTCTCATTGTTACTTCCTGGTTTTTTTTTTCCTTTTCCACTGTCAGAATACAGAAGTCCTGAATTTAAATACATCAATACTGATGAACAATTTAGTGAATACATAGGAAAACCCATGAGATCCTTCACACTGTGTAATATTGAACAGAGCTCTGGTATTTTCTTTTCTTTTACTAAAGATGACAGTGTCTATCAAATCAGAAGAGACAAATTTTTTTCCTCTAAGGGAAAGGTTGGTTAGCAAAGAACAAAATCCTACCAGGAGAAATCTCTCAGTGAAAGACAGTTGTATAATGATCTGGGTGCTCATTTCTCATTTATGCAGCCTCCTTGTTTTCTAAAAGCCACATATGGATAATTTTCTTCTTTTTAAATATTATATCTTTCTCCATTGTTCCTAGGAGGTGTTTTAATGCAGATAATTGAATTTCAATTAATTCTGCATGTGCTGTTCCAGATTATAGCTGCTTACTACTGCTGATGTGGGCCCGTCATTACTCACACCCCGCCTCATATGCAGCTCCATGTGACCATTTTTTAAGCCTTGTGTGAACACATTCTATTTATTACTCATAGGAAGTTATCCAGGAAGCTGATATAGCAAGTTCTCTAGAGCCTGCTTCTCTTTGTGAAATACTGTGCTCTTTTATCAGCCCGTGCTGTTGTATGGGCAATAATAAAAATTATTTCAAAGAAAATTACACTGGTGGTGGTAGAGGGTTATTATATTAAATTTGGGGGTTTTTTTTAATTCTCAAATAATGAGGAATGGATGCCTAAATAAAATGGAGCATCTGAGCCCCAGGGTTTCTGCTGCCAGCTTTGCCTTGGTTAAATTACTGCAAAGGACTAAGAAATGCTAAGATGGGATCTAAAACCAAGAACTGTCCAGTGCTCAGAGGATAAAACTGATAGAAACTTTTTGGAAAACCCACAAATGCTGTAAAATATCCTGGAAGAGAAGCTAGGGCAAGAATTTAGATATTAATGGTAGAATCCATCTCACACTAAATTACATCTGGATCCCGTTGCTCTGGGATTGAGAACTCCTTTCCCCACCATCGTGCAGGGGGAAACTTTTCAGTAATTAAATGTTTTCCTCACGTTAGCAGAGAGACCTTAAAGCACAATGAAGTGGCAGTGAAGAAGAATCCACTTTCTCTGTCAGCTTAGATCTTGAAAATACCTTCCTTCCAAAACTGCTTGAAAGGGAATTGTGCCAGTAAAAAGGAGCAGAGGTGGAATCCATTGAAATTCTTTACAGTCAGAATTGAAATTCCAAAAGTAGGCTTATAACAAAGGGCACTTCTTGTGAGAGGATTAAAAACTGCAAAAAGCACTTTTGATATGACATTTCTGTTCAAAAATACCTATGGGTATTATAAAAAAGACAAAATACATAAAGTTATTATTAGGATTACAATGACCACCTCGAAAATATGTCACTCATTTATCTTATGGAAAGATAGGTGGGAATGGACTGGGGTTCTCACATTTTCCTCAGGGATGCTGTGACTCTGTGCTTGCCTCTGTTCATTATGGCAGCTAATTAGCACAGCCTATCTTGATTGGAAAAAAATGAAAGCTTTTGTTGAAATACATTTATTCTGTTCAGAACTGAAGTTATACTACATCAGAAAAAGGTGATTGCAATATTTAAGTTCAAAAACTTGCCGTTCTTTCAGGTTCATAAAATCCTCGTGGAATGGTTTGGAGTGGAAGAGACCTTAAAGCCCATCCAGTGCCAGCCCGTGCCATGGGCAGGGACACCTTCCACTAGCCCAGGTGGCTCCACACCCCAACCAATTGCCTGGGTCCTAAATAAGTTTATATATCATTCCTGCCCTGCACATAATTAAACAAAATCATTATCAAACTATCCCAGGAAGTGTCAATGTTTCAGCAGGAATGTGCCAGAATGGATTACTCCATTTAGTCTGTTCAGCTGGCAAAACTGAGACACAGAATTTGCTCAGTCATGATCAATCATGAATTGGTAGCAATCATTTAAAAAAAAAATCTAACTTGATTTCCTCTAAATCACAGACTATTAAATCTCACGAAGCTGTTCCCAGGAATGTAGTAGTCCGGATACTAGAGGCAGAATATAATTTATCCTTTGTTCTTTGTTTATAAAGCCCCTTTTTCTTCCCCTTTAAGGAGAGAATCAGTGTTTATTTAGGGAAATTCCTGTGTAGGTACAAAATTCTATTTTCTCACTTTTAAGCTGACTCAGCCTCTGACTTTCTCATCTCACTTCCTGCATAATAAGTAGCCCTAAGAACTCTACACAGTGATTTTTAGAGTAAAGGGATTTGTATTTTTTCCAGCTGTGCAAGGGAGCAATACTAAGAATGATAAACTGTGGTGAAGCAAGAGCAAGTCTGTAAGGGAAAAAACCCATTCTTCATTTAAAAACTCCACTCCACCTAAATTTCATTAGATGAGTAGTAAAAAAAACACTTGCCACAAAAAAATCCAACCAAAAAACCCAGATCCTCCTCCCAACCAAAATCCGGTTTAGTCTTAATTTTCATTATTAAAATTCTTCCCCACCCCCCCTCCATTTTATATCATTACCAGCAACCTGCATTAACATACAGCTGTGCTAAGGACACAATGGGAGCAACCTGCACAGCTCCTGCATCAGATGAGAAAGGAATTAAGTTTGATGAATGCTGTTTATGTCTCACTAACAGCCCTAAAGGCATCTCATAATTTTGTGATAAGAAAATATTTCCCTGTCAAGAGCCATTAACATCTGTTTTTTGGAAAAATTTAGTCATTACATGCTTTTCCTGACAGCTCAATGTAGTACAGCTTGATGGATAACTGAGTGAAAGGCTTGAAAGGTCTCCAAATGAAGTCAATGTTCCAAATTTAAGGAAAAAATGCTGAAGTGCAATACTGTTATAAACATGAACCATCTAATTGTAAAGCAAAACCTTCTTGGTTTGGGTAATTTTAGTGATATTTGAAGAATAAGGGGATTGCAGGACCCCAACCTCTTCTCTGCATCTCTTTGTTAGAGTTGGTTGCTCTTTCCACCTCAGTTTGCCAAGGTTTCAGCTGTTAACTACAGTGACCTTTGGAAATATCCATTGCAAAAGTAATAGGATTCAAAAATATTCATTAGAATAGAAGAGTTCCACTGTGGACTGAAATTTAACTTGTGAGTTTTGGTCCTTAATGAAGTTTGGAAGTGAATTATTTTTGCACGGCAAGAAAGAGCTTGAAGAATATATATTCCTCCAATGAAAAATAGTTTGCATTTTTAGACACCTTAGAAATTTGTTTGGCAAATGGACTCAAACCCCAGACTTTTTGCTGCATCCCAATCAAGTTTCTGTGTCCCAAAGCTGGCTCAGGGGAGCAGGGAGTGCAGGCTGAGCTCTGATGGAAGGCAGATATACCAGAGATGGATGTGAGGACAGATGACAGAGGAGACAGAGAAATCCATGGATATAAAGGGATAACGTTAGAAAAGCCAGAGATCAGCTGGAGCTGAAATTTGTAAGCGTTTCAAGGGCAAGAAGAGCTGCTACTGCTCCATCATCAGTAGAAGAATGAACAAGGGAAATATTGCCTTGCTGGGAACAGGGAGGGTGATTTAGTGTCAGAAGACAGAGAAAATAAATGCCCTCTAAGCTCTGGGGCTCACTTCCAAGGTCTCCCAGCCTTTTGTGCCTGGAGATAGAGTTCGGGAGCAGAGGAACTTCCAGCAGTGGGAGAGGAGATAGTCAAGCAGGGATCTTTTCAGAAGCTCAAGATGGGTTGCACTGAAGCACCAAGAGAAGGATGGCTGCTGTCATGGCAACTGCCATTGCTCTTTGTCATCTCTCACAGGCTTTGCTTTATTAAAATGTCTTTATCTTGACCCAGGAGGGCTTTTTCCAAGCCTTATTTCCACTCCCCCTGTCCTGCTGAGGAGTTAAGTGGAAGGGTGGTGTCCAGCAAGGGTCCAACCCACCACAGCCATCGAGCTGCTCTTGGGGTGGGCTGTGTGCCCCAGGAGAGCCTGAGGGAGCCAGGGTTATTCCAGCAGGAAGAGGGAAAGCTCTGGTGACGGGGGAGAATGAAACTGTAGTGGTGGGATGCTAATGAGAAAATAGAGGCAACTCCTTTTTTGCTGAACGATTGATAATCAATCATAAATTGGTCGTAATGCCATGATGATTTTTTGCCTTTTCTTTTATACCCCTTTTATATACTTTTTCTATATTCTTAGTGCTTCTAGCCCACATTCCAAGACCTAATATGTTGTTAAGCCAAGAGACCAAACACCTTGGAAGCCTCGTAGTGAGGGGTCAGAAAGGCCCAAACACCAAGGGCCTCTCTAGAACACGTTCTGTAAACTGAGATAGGTCCAGCCAGGGGAAGGTTCCTCAGGGCAGGGGGTTCACTCGAGCCTCTCCCTGGGGAATCTTTGCTGGATGTGCTCATTTGTGAGGCCCAGAATGTGATCCCCGACTGCCCGAGGGTGTGCATTCCGTGTGCTCTGCGGGCATTGCCCCTGGGTGTGCTGCACCTAAGGGTCCTTCCATAAATACCCAGGGAAAAACACCTTTTTCCTTTCTAACCGTGTTTGACTCTTAATTTTAAGACCAGGAAAAGACAACAATAGCAATCATTAAAAAAACCCCAACACTTTCTATTAGCCCAGGTTGCTTCAACCCTGCCCCTTTATGTGTTTGTTTGTTTTTCTTTCCTTAAACACTTCATATATCCACTGCCTTGTCTTTGCTCATTTATTCAGGAGAGTTCATCTCTGTTTCAGTGATTTTCAAATGTCCTTTTGCAGGACTTCTCTTCAGAGACACCCAAGAGCAGAAAGTTTTTGCTGAGTCACAGTTGTCTGCACATCCCCAGAAACACCCCTGCTGTTATTTTATCTTTGGCAGAATGGCATCAAAGCAATTGTTAATGGATAGAACAGTAAATCCATCTCAGTTGGTACCACACAGACTTGGTGCTGCAGGATTAGATTCCAAGAGGAAAACCCCAGTGATGAGGCAAGGTCTACATGTGGGATTTCTGCCCTTTCTTACACTTTCAGGGGGTTCAGTGCAGGACCTTGCATTGTTTCTTGTTTGCTCAGCACTCGTGGTGGAGCACAACACAAAGAGATTTCTCAGAGTGAGGCTATGGAGCACGATTGTTTTTATTTGCAGTGATTTGTAAGCTCAAAGACTCTATTTTATCAGCGGCACAGGGAATTAATGGGATTTTAAGGTGCACCTCCTTCATATATCAAGGGGATAATAGAGTCACAAGCAGACTTACATGATAAATCATTACAGCTTTAGAGGAAAAGTTAATGCTTTTGTTCACAGAAATGTTAAAAGCTTTAGGAGGCAATATTTTAAACTGCTTAAAATGATAAATCAAAGCAGATTAGCTTTCCAGATAAATATGTATGTTGGAAAAATCCCGTGACACTGACTACAGCCACATATATTGGCTATAATAGGTTGAAAAACATCCCTGTGAATCTATTGATTTTAATACTTCGGACAGAAATTGTACAAGAAGTCTCCCATACGTCCTGTATATCATGTGTTTCATATGTAGAGCCACACAATACTTGAGACACTGCTTTTGATTTGGTTTACCTTATTAAGCAAACCCTAATTAATATGCACTGGTTAACAATTTATTCCTTTACTTCTCGAGGTAAATTCCTTTCAGACAACGAGCACTGCGGTGGGTTTTCAGGATGGGAAAAATATCACAAATGTAGGGAATTATTAGTTTTCACCAACTACCTATTTGGCATTTTGAAGGATCTCTGTGCCGTGCTATTTTTGCAGGGTGTTTAGCAATTAAGAAGATCAGGACAAACAAAAAATAATTGACTGTAAGTTTGTCACAGGAGATTTTCAATGAGTCGAGGAGAAAGAAAGCTAATTTCTCTTTTGAAAAGGAAATTGTAAAGTGCAGCAGAAAGAGACAATAGTCCTCATCACAAGATCTCACAGAATACAAAGATTCAGCAACATGACCATATAAATATATATCTGTAAAATGAAAATGTGCAATGGTTAATGGAATAACAAGGTCCTCTTACAATGCCATTAGTTAAATTACAAGTTGAGAAAGAGGAACATTTTCTCCACAGAGCAGACTGAAGTCCTAATTGCCTACTAGAATGGGTTTTATGTCTCTTTCTAAAGAGGAATGATTGCTAATTGGGAAAATAAATCACCAAATCATCATCATCATCATAATCATTGAATAAGTAACTAAGTAAACAGAAAGCTGATTTCTTTGAGAAGATTATTTTTGCAGAAGAGGTTGCAGCCCATTTTTCTCAGCGTGAGAAGGGCATTATGAGTCTATTAATGTTGAAAGCTGTGGATGTGCAGACCAATGGGCCATTTTCCTTAAGTACATGGATTGAAGCCCCAGCCCAAATTTTTGCTTTCTTTGTTTTTGTTCTATGAAAATTTTCAATGCAATAATTTTCCCATTTTTCAATATTAAATTTTGACTTGATCTTAGCCTGAGAGGTCACATAGTAAATGAGGAACATGAAATATCTACATTAAAGGAATACAGGTCTTTTGAGTGAAAGATAGGAAAGGAAACTTCACAAGGAACAAGTAGAAGATGGAACTTAAACTCAGTGCTGAGAAGAGTTTGACTTTCACTGACTTTGAGAATCTCCCCCAAAAATATCTTGTGAAGAAATTTTAGCAAATTGATTAGGTGTTTTAAGACTTGTAAAGTCTTACAACATCAAATACCAAAAATATTCTCTGCTCCGTGCCACACATGTTCGGTTTCAGATGCCCCACATGCTCAGCTACACAGGCTCAGTTTGGGGCTCCTATGTTTAACGAGTTTCACTATTTTTGTTTTAAAGCAACCAAAATAAAACACTTCCATCATGAACTGCACTACAGGGGGCTAACTGGAAAAATCTGAAGCACTGAAAAGAGCCCTGACTCAACAGATATTTATTTACTTCAGTTCTTTCTCACCCAAGGCTGAATCAGATGACAACTTTAATTAATTAACTAATTAATTAATATGTAGCAAAATAAGTGTAACCCACCTAGTTTGTTGACTGGAACAATCTGACAATGATATTTGCTGACTTGAATGAATACACAGGCATCAACAGGATATGTTTGGAATAACTTGTCCATAGTGGGAATGTATAATCTGATAACCAAAGCATATCTGAAAAAAACCCAAAACTTTTAGTTTGGAAATGGAATTTCATTAAAACCAAAAGTTTTTACGAACAAGGATTGCTATAACAATTACAAAAGGAATATTCAAAAATGTGATTTCCTTTGTTTCCTTTCACTAATTTAGTAATGAAAAGGTCTGTTTGGGTCAGCTTTCTCTTAGATTGCTCCTCAGGATAAAAAGGTAGATTTTTGCTTTTGGTAGATGATATCTGGCACTATTAAAATTTTGACATTTTATATGCATAAAAAAAATTATTTCTAACTGTTGTGGGTTGGAGCTGAAGTTAATTGACAGTTTCTTGATCCAATGGCGCTTTCTGATTTTGCATATTTAAACCTGCTGGAGGCGCGGAATGGCCTCTTTGAATCCAGCGTGCTGCAGGAACGGAGCGGGGGGGGAAGGGGAAAGCTCCCGGACCGGCCCTGGGGGAGCCGGGGTGAGCTCCCCTCCCCCAAATGCCAGGACAAGGGGTCCCTGGCACGCATCGGG
>VZRO01004385.1:215777-237401 GCA_013397915.1 Daphoenositta chrysoptera
GGGAATTGAGAACACCCCATGTTTGGATGTTCAGTGCAATGGACTGTCTCCGACCAGAAAGATGATTGCGGTGGCAGTTTAGAAACCACATGGAAGCAGAGAGGAGACCTCTTTTTTTTTCCCTTGAGTTTGGAAAGACCTTTTTTAAGAGTTTTAATACTGAATAGAGATTCCATCTGTGTTACCCTCCTCGCTCTACCAGGCAGCCTGCGAGGAGGCTGCATGCCCCGGTGTGATGGGGGGTGGGGGAGGGGTGGTGCTGGCAAAGAAAGGAGTGTTGGTTTTTTCCTCTTTCTTTCTTAGTGTTTCTTTTTCTTTTAATCCTACCTAGTAATAATAAACTGTCTTTATACTCTTTAAAGTTTCTGAGCCTGCTTTGTCATTTTCTCCTAATTCATATCTCACAAAAACAAATAAGTGAACTAAACCACAACACTAATTGGTGTTTCTGCCTGTACAGAATCAAACCCGCTACACTAACAAAACTTTATATGTCTAAAAAACTTTACACGTACAAAAAATGTTGACATTTTATATGTATATATGAAAAAGCTAAAATATTTATAAAACCCCATTTTTATTTTACATAATGAGATTTTCAATGGTACTGAATCAATTCCGACTACCCACTGAAGTTCAAAACCATTCAGATTTTGCTTTCCAGAAACCTTAAATCACAGTGTTTCACATGGAATGAAATTTGTGTTCTAAATAGCTTTTTATGGATAATTTTTCTAGTCCCAAATATCTCTTCAATTTTCACCCTATTTTGTTGCTGTACAAGTTTTGTCAGTTTGATTTTGCAGGATTGTTTAAATTTGTGTCTTTGATTTCCTGTGTTTCAGCAGTGTAAGATCGAGACAATCCTCGCAATTTGCTGTCATCCCTCCCTGAGCACACACTCATTTTTCCAAGATAAAATGCTACTATTAAAAAAAAAAAACGGTTATTCCACATTTTGTCTCTTCTAAACCTAAAAATTATTTCAATCATCAAAATCAAAGCTGAATATATTGAATCTGACACATCTTTGGTCTCCAATGACACCAGCATTGGTTTTTAATGCACATTTTGGGCATGTACTAAGTCCCTCCGTTGCACCAGATTTGCAGCTCCTGGCTCTGCTTTGAATTCTGGGTTCAGGTCAGGGGAGAGTCTCTTTCATGCAAAAGGGAAATGAAATATCCTTCTCTGCAATGTCTGGAATTGAACTGATGCCTTGAGAGGCTACCTAGAAACAGAGACTAGACAGGAATAAGGGAATAAAGGTCGGTATTTATTTGAAAGGCCTTCAAAGGTGCACCCTGGGAAGCCAAACGCTCCAAGCTGGACCCCAAGATGGACAATGAGTCATGAGTTCCCCCCATCTTTATAGGTTTGGTCCATTTGCATATCAGCATAAATTTGCCAATTAAAACTTCAGCTCATTATGTAATTTCCCCTCAGCTTGCCCCCCTTCCAAGATGTTGGTTTACACATTTTCAGGCCCGGGACAGCCTGGGTGTCCTTGGAGAGCAGACCCAGAGATGCTTTGTTATGTCTAGAGAGCAGAAGTCAGCAGGGTAAAAGAAACTTCAGTTACACATTAGGCAATACAGGATTCGAAAAATATACGAGTTAAA
This sequence comes from Daphoenositta chrysoptera, assembly GCA_013397915.1. Taxonomy (NCBI): domain Eukaryota; kingdom Metazoa; phylum Chordata; class Aves; order Passeriformes; genus Daphoenositta; species Daphoenositta chrysoptera. The sequence continues at coordinate 217,400 of VZRO01004385.1, forward strand.
ACCTAAGGCATCAAAACCCCCACAACCCTTTCTCTAGGCCCTAATTTGGATTGCCAGGATGTGAGGAACTTCCTGTTAATTCACTTTAAAGGCAGGTCTGGCACATGGGGCAGGATCAGGCAGTGTGGAGCTGCTTTATTTTCACTCGGCTGAAACTGTCACTTAGCATAAATGTAAAGTGAATTTCAAACATTGCAGGAGCTCCATCTGCTCGGGTGTTACATTCCTGGCAATTACATGTTGGGAAAAGATGACAGGTCATGGGAAGAGAATGAAGAGAAAAAAATTCTTTTACAATTTTCAGGACCAGAGGCAAGAGGTCTTTGCAGAGGGCAAAGAATTCACCCCCATCTTCTTGTAAATTATAATTTATTTTACTTTATTTTTTATTTTATTCATTAAATAAATCAAGAGAAATCAAGACGTTCACAGATACTGTTGATCAGGACAAACAACGCTTTGATTCTGCCCACAAGGTGAAATGATTTAGATATGGAGGAAGAGTCTGTGCAAATCCAGTTTCATGGGGAGGAGATGGAAGAAGTGTTGGCTGTATTCCAGACACACTGAGACTTTGGAGTATTTGTCAGTGAATCTCTCTGTAACTGTAGTTATTTTGGAAATCAAATCAATTCTACACACACACATCCATAAATTAATAGAGTTATCTCTATTTTAAAAATTGGCTTTATGTCCAATAACTTCACACAGAAATCAGAGCAGCAATGCAGAAAAAGATAATTAAAATCATTGTTTCATCAGAAGTTTTAGTGGAGAACACAGAACATCCTGAACTTACTGCAATCAACTATGACATCTAATTAAGAAATTGAAACAGCTGAATAAACTCATAATGTTCCTCATTATTGTTTTAACTATTCCCCTTTACGCCCTCAAAATGTGGTTGCATGAATTCAGATCTAAGTCAAGTTGTGTTTAATCTTTTTTGATAATAAAACTGCATCAGGTATTTTTGTGAGAAGTTTTTACAAAGAGGTTCCTAGTTCTGAGCCCAAAACAAATTCTCTCCATGAGGTTGAAACTGCCCGATGACAGGACAAGGGACAACGGGCACAAACAGAAACACAGGGGTTCTTCAGTCTGATTACAGGAGGTAGAGCTTAAATGCCATCATTTTGTGCCTCCTGTCACTGCCGTCAGTCTGCCAAAACAGCGTTAAAACCAGGCCATAGGTTTGAAGTTAAGCTTGAACTAAATCCATGTGGGTCCTGGCAGTTGTGCTAATACAGCAGTTGTGCTGTATCATTGGGAATAGGAGGGAAAGAAAATAAATAATCAGAGAATCCCAGAATGGTTTGGCTTGGAAGGGACCTTAAAGCCCATCCGGTGCCACCCCCTGCCATGGGCAGGGACACCTCCCACTGTCCCAGGTTGCTCCAAGCCCCGTCCAGCCTGGCCTGGGACACTTCCAGGGATCCAGGGGCAGCCACAGCTGCTCTGGGCACCCTGTGCCAGGGCCTCCCCACCCTCAGAGGGAACAATTCTATCAAGGAACAATCTATCTGCCCTCTGGCAGTGGGAAGCCATTGCCTGTGTCCTTTCACTCCATTCTTTGTAAATTGTCTCTCTCCATGTTTCCTGTCAGCTCCTTCATGTCCTGGAAGGCCACACTGAGGTCTCCCTGAGGCTTTTCCTCTCCAGGCTGAACAATCCCAATTTTCTCAGCCTTTCCTCAAAGCAGAGGTGCTTCATCCATCTAATAAACTATTTCATTTTGATAAAGTTTAATGTTATTTACAGGTTCTTAAAATCTTCTATTCCACTGGGGATGCAAGACTTTTATTTAGGAAATTGAAGCTTTTTCTAGCAAGGAACAATATTTGTCTTAATTAAGGACTGCATCAATCACAGTCAATTTTTCAACTTCTTGATCCTGTAATTCATAATGCTTAATCTGTGAACTTGGTTTTCCAATCAGCTGCAGAGTGTGACTGCTGTTTCATGCTTTCATTCTTTCTTTTCCATCTTTACATGGTTTTAAGCCTCATTTTAATTTATTTAAGCATTTGATAAGATTGTCACCCCCATCTCCCTTCCTTTATCATAAATATAAAGATTTTCATATGCATTCACTTTTAATTATTGCTTCCATCTGAACAAATCTCTGAAAAATACCCAGCACTAATTAATTATTGTGTACTTATTTTTCCATACTTTTTTTTTCTCTTTTGGATGATTCATCACACTTCAAGGCAAGTCACTGAAAAATTTCACTATTTTTCACATGACCTTTTTTCAGATAAATTTATCATTAAGAATGTTTAATCAAAGGCTTAGGTTTTGCATTTTAACTACTCACTTCCTTTCTCTCTCCTACACTAGAGCAGCATCTTTTGGAAATTTAAATAAACTTTTATTCTGAGAGACTTATCCATCACTTTTTGTCTTGTGTTAGATTAAGAAAAGGTTTCTATTACAGACAAACCATTTAGCTTATTTTAAAGCACTTTGTTTTTGAAAATATGCACTTGATTCCTTCTTTCTACTATGAAAGTAAAGACAGGAGAGAAATTTAATCTCAAGAATTTTTAGAAGGAGAGCTTCCCAGGTGTCACATCCAGATGTTTTTTAACACTTCCAGGGATAGTAACTCCACCACTGGACAGCCTGTGCCAATGCTTCACAACCCTTCTTCTGAAGAATTTTTTCCTGATATCAAATCTAAACTTTCCCTGGTGCAGCTTGAGGCCAATTCCTTTTGTTCTGTGTCACTTTTCCAATGCAACCCCCTAATGGACCTGATTGTCATTCTGGGCTTGTCTTTTGACTCCACGCCTGCATTTTTAAGCTGTTTGCTGTTGTCCTCAGTGAAGTGCAGGTTGTAGATGTGACAAGAAGCTCTCACACAACAAGCCAATAAGAAGCCCAAGAGGCCAGGACTTCTGGACAAGTGGACAGGGATATTTGAGATAAGACCAAAAGGCCATTTCCTAGAGATGGCAATAATATATTTATACTATTAATAATATATTTATATATTTAATATAAATTATATTAGTATAAATAAAAATTGCATTATTAATATAATATAATGTAATATAATATAATATATTTAATAGTATATTTAGTAATATAATTTAATATATTGTTGTTATTATTATNAGGTAAAAAAAAACCCTAGATTTTATCCCCAGTTACGCTGTATTTGTGTGCTGATGTTACTCTAGTAATTATTATTATTATTATGAGCTCATATTTTTAATCCTATTTTTTATGCTTTTATGTTTATGAGTGTAACAGTTCTCTGCTTTGGTGGGTCATGGACAGTTCCAGGCATCAGCTCCTCTTTTAGCTCTGAGGGGTGCCCTTATCTGCCCAACCACTGTGGCTTACCCCTGCTGTGATTCTCAGTTATTTTCTTTAAAGTTTCGATGGAAAAGGGCAACATCTACTAATTCACTTCACTGTGTATGTCCTGGAGTTAGCCAGAAGAAGCAGCCTTGTACTCAAAAAACCCCACAAAACCTCCTTCCTTCTGTTATTCGTTCTTTTTTGCCACCAAGAGATATATAGAGCTCAGAATAAAAGGCACAACTGTTATGTAAAAAATGGAGATTTCCAATAGCAAAAGCTTTCCATATATTGCAATTTTTTTTATTTTCCTTTTCTAGTGGATTCCAGCACTAGTGATTATGACAAAATATGCATTAAACAGAAAAAAACAACCAACACAAATTCCAAACTACCTATTTAACCATCTAAAGTAGAGCTGAACAAAAGTATGTGTGAAATACACTGATTAAAGGGCTTCACACATACTAATCAGGAGTGCAGAAATGTGCTGCTGAGCACAGATGATGTGTTATTCCCCAAACAAATCATTTCAAATATGTGGTTGTTTTGTAATCTGCTTTGCTTTTTCCTCAAGAAGCAAATTGCCACTTATGTTAAAGCACAGGAATAGTTTTCTGACAAAAAAAAAAAACAAAACCAAAAAAACCCCAAAAACCCACCTAATCTATGAGATTCATTTATTCCTAAAATATCTACACTGAGGCTCTTCATGAAATAACAGGTCAAAGATTAGACTATTGAACTGCCAAGGCCCTGGGAGGAGCCATCTTTCGATTTGCTTCAAGAAAACCTTTCAACATAGTTCCTTATTGAGTTTAAGGAAAATAATAACAGAGTTTCTGACTTTAAAGGAAGTTCTACCTTTCCTTCCTTTAGGAAGCTGAGGTATTACCTGCCATGAGTCTGCGGAGAGGCTTGGATAATTCCTCAACTGCTGTTATTCACAGAGAGAATACCCAGCTTGGACTTGGGGAAAAATATAAGTATTTGTATCTGAAACCACGATCCTCTCTGCCAGGAGAGATTTTTGTCCTAGGAAGAGAGGTTTCAGTTCCCAAATACCCTTAGACAGGTCAGTTTAGGAATTCAAAATATACTTTTTTTTTACTTTCTGAGCTGAACTGGGGTCTACCCTGACTCCCCTGTTCTCTTGTCAATCTCTACTGGTGTTGTGCAGTGTGGGGCTGTCCCATTGGACCCCAAAAAGCTTTTTCTGCTGGGGTTCAGCCCTACAGCCCTGACCAAGGACCACCCAGTGCCCATTTCAGCCCTCAGTCCTTGGGGGTTTACATTTCCTTACCAGAGATCACACTAACCCAGAGCCGCCCAGGTTTGGGCTCTTTTTTGGAGATTTCAGGAGCACTGAATTTTCTGTCGCACTCAGCACCTGCAGAGTGGTCTGCGAGCAAAGGGCAATGGGGAGTTGAAAAGATGCAGCGACAAAGAATTTTGTGCTCAGTCCTGCCTGTTCTGGCCCCACTTAGTGCAAAACACAACTTTTTCTGGGAATGCTTCAAGGTTTCAGACAATACATCTTTTCCACAAGGAAATGTAATTTTAAAAAATTACTTCTCAACTCTAGCAGTACAACAGCTCTTAATTTTGTAGTAATTACTCTAAGTTGCTCTAGCAGTCAGACAAATATTTTAACTTGCTGCTGTTTCAGAGTTTTATGTTGCATATTGACTTACAAGGTTCTGTTGGGGAAAAAAAGGATTATGGTGATGCAGAAGCCACAACACTGGCAATGAGATTATCACAGGAAATTAATGTAAGACATGTTGAAGTGTCCCATTCCTCCCTGTAACTCTGCACAAATAATGTCCTGTATGGAATAAAAACCCAAGCAATATTCAAACGTATCTTTATATTGAGCTGACATCAGCCATACCAGGCACTTTTCCTTTTCTTTATTCCATACTGAATATAATAACACAAAATATAATAAAACTGTATAAAATGATACTGAATAAAATGATACTGAATAATTCCATATGGAAAATAATAATATATTGAATATAATAATATATTGAATATAGTAAACATAGATTTTTGAAAACTATAGTCTCAAGTGTTCAAAGTCCAATGATGCAGGATTTTAATAAACACTGTTTTTAAAGAAGAAAAGGCTATGAAACAACATAATTTTCCTGTGTTTTAGGGATATCATTGTGATCCAACACCATGTTCTCAAGACCTCTAAAAGGTCCCTTCCAACTCAAACTAATCTATGATTCTATGAAGATCAAGGCAAAAACCTTTTGCACAAGCTGTGATGGTTTCACAACGCTCTTATCCCACATCAGTGAGATAACACTGATGAGAGGACATTGTTACGTGGCAAAACCAGCTGATAAGGGAAAGAATTGGTGCATCTTGATTTGGCAATTATTTGATGAGTTATTTTTTGAAATCTTCTTTTGGGAGAAGATTGGGGTATTAGTTTTTGTTACTTCAAGGCTTGAGCAATGTACGAGTCATTAATCTCTTGAGCTTTGAGAGTTATTCATGGTCAGAGTAACAAAAGACAGGGATATAGGGCAGAGTCTCCAGGCCAGAAAAATCTCTTCTGGGTGATTTCTAAGTTAATTTTGCTTTGAATACTGAAATAAAAATGCAGCCCTGCGATACTTCATAGGAGATGGATTGGTAGGACATGGCTGTTGGAGGAGGATTAGGAGGATTACTCGTTCCTTGGCAAGCGGTTGGAGAGCAAATAAAAAACTAATTAATGAGCATTAATTATCATGCTACGTTCCTAGTCAATGGCTGCATTTATGGAATATAATTTGTGCACGTTTTTCAGGTACTTTGTACCAAATACGTAGGGAAAAATGTGGAAAGTGTAAGATTCCAAGTGCATTAAAAATACATTCTCATCAGCACAGGATTCTTACAAGGAGGGGTTTTAAAAGCAAATAATTATGTTATACTTCAGCTGATACAAAACAAAGACTGTCTTACATGCCTGTGTTATCTATCTCAAGTTCTAGACATACACAAACCCCACATTTTTAAACTTCTTTATGAGTTCACAAAACTCATCTGTCATCTCAAATAAGTTCATTCTAAACCCTTCTTCAGGTTCTTTTTAAAATAGAAATACATGGATTAGTTTTCACTGTCAGTTTGGTGGAAACTCACCTTCCTCAGGGTAAGCCTGTATTAATTTAATAGCTCTCAACATTTAGATATTTAAAGAAGACTCTCTTTACCCTGTAGTAAAAAAAGATAAATTTATGAAGTTGGAAAATATCTAAGTTTTACTTCCTACTTGCTTTGCAAACAGAAACTCAAGGAACATATGCAAAAAACACACATAATTCCTTAGCTCGTGGAAATAAAAGTAATCTCATTATGTGCTTATTGCGGTAAAGGAAATTCATACTAATCTCTCACTTTTGATTTAATCCTTCTAAAATAGAAATGTTTTCATTGAGGCTAAAAACTAAAAAGACAGCAATCAAACTTTTTCATTATTTCGTTTCAATAATAATGTTTAGTTTCTCATTCACCAGTGTGAGTCACCACAGGTTTTGAATTCTAAATCTTGTGAGTTGTAGGTCTGTAATCAGAAAACAACAGCGGTAAGGAGGTTTGTGGCCAAACTGAATAGTACAATGTGGCAAAATGTAGGATTTAAATCTATTTTCCCAGGCCAGATGCACATCCTGGGACAGTAGAAACTTGTGGTGCAGGTGTAACACATTCCCAAAGCATTCAGCAATCATTTCCCAGGGCTTGGAAACCAAACTGGATCAAAGCCAGGGGAGTTTGGAGAACAGAACATCTTTGCCTGTGGTGGGGGAACAAAGGAAGAGTTTGATGGCCAGGTTGGATGGGACCTGGAGCAACCTGGGATACTGAGAGAAGTCCCTGCCCATGGCAGGGTGTGGAAAGAGATAGGTTTAAGGTCCCTTCCAACCCAAACCATTCTGGAATTCTGGGATTCTGTGGCTACTTCACTTGTGTTTACCACTTAACCAGGTAAGTGATTAAACTCTATTCTAATACCCATAAAAATCCAGGTTCTTCCTATATTGAAAATAAAATAAAATAATAAAATAAAAAACTCTAATGGAAGATATATTGCTATGCACCAAAGAAAATGTTCAGATGATTGAGTAGATCAATCTTTTCATTTAAATATTGGAAGATGGGAAAGAAAGCTGTAGTACTCCAACTGAAAGGGTCAGCCCTTCCAATGAGTTAAATACTGAGAGTAATCCCATGTCTGATGAGGGCACAGCATAAAATAATTACCCATTGAAACAGTTTATATTAGGTATTAAAATAAGCCTTACACAAAAAAATCATTCGATTTTACACTTTAAAACTTCCCTTGCATTATTTTGATTGGGTTTTGTTTCTGCAAAGCTGAGGAAAACAGCTCTGAATAAAAAGTGTTCCAATGACCTTTCCTCATCCCTCCCCATGTCGGGCTGGTTTGTTTTGCCAGGTTTAGGTGATTCTGGATGAACTCAGACTTCCCCACTCTTTTACCTATATCTGGGAAAAAAATACTGAAATATTTTCATTGCTTCAGTTTGAAAAAGGGCTACAAATACAATAAAATAAATTAAGAAAAAAACCCAGAAGAAATAAGACTGTTTCTTGTTTCAGAAAATTATTCGTGCTGTGCTGCAGTAGAAAATCCTCCAGACTTGTAAACAACCATTCAGATCCCTCTTCTCCCTACCTTTTCCTGAGTATCCTCAAGATTAGCAGCCTAAAAATTTTGAAGCCACCTGAACAAGACAGCCAGGTAAATCCTATTGTCATGTATGGTGACAGGATCATTGGGGTTTATTTTTTCTAGTCCCAGTATCACCCTTGAAAATGAGTGTCATAATTGATAAAATTTCTCTCTAGGCCCTTTTTATCATTATTCTTCCTTTCAAACAGGGAGCAATATCGATTCTGAGGTAAAGAAATATATTATTAACTCTGAAAGCTCAGATGGTGTATTATAGTATATATTATAGTATTTTTAGATTCACCGAAAAGGCTTTTATTCCTTACTGTTTTAGTGGTTGGCAGAGAGGATGTACAGCCAAGGAGCAGTTCTGGCCAGCTGTGCCAGCTGTCACACAGCTTAATAAAAAGCACTCAGGAAGGAGCAGAAATGATATTAAATTGTTGCTCCAATGTAATGTGACCGCTAACTTGGATTGTGTCTCCAATTCACTCAATTTAATTTGCATTCTAATCCATTTTTGCTCTGAAAAACATTTAAGTACATTGATTGATGCTCTACAGGAGCAAGTGCTCAAGCATCCTGTAGATGTGCTGAGTCCCCACTGTGAAAATTGGGCTGTGTTTTTGCTGGAAAAGGTAAAAGTTGCAGATGATAGATTTCCTTTTCCATAAACTTAATATTTCTTAGCATTGTTTTGTCATATGTTGCTGACATGTGTCTCTGCTCCTGCAGAACACGACAGAACAAATTATATAGATACAAAACAGAGACCATATTTATGGGAAAAACAGCTTTGTTCAAGTAATTGAAATTGAATACATTTTAGCCCAGTGTATGATACACTTAGGGAACTTTTCTATTCCCGTTAAAAAGTTGTACTAAATAATCCTTGCTTGTCATCAAGCAAGGTTTTTTACCTTCCTTTTTTACCTTTGGTGGCAGAAGTACAACAGTGAAAATTAACTAACATTTCAGTATTTATCGTATTCCTACTTCGCTTTATGTCTGGTTTGGTTTGGTTTGTTTCCCCAGTAATGTAGTCCTTGTCCCACATGTTTATTCTTTTTAAGGAGTTCTCATAGGCCTGACTTAGGGAAAAAAGTGTTGTAAGGGAAGCCTTTGAGGAGCTTGGGATGTCAGAAGTGAAGAGCAAGCACCAAAGAACTGTTGTGTTACTTGACATAACAAGTACGGTGTGTTACAAATAAAGAATTAAATTATACACCCCACAGGGGTCATCTCTATATTGAATTTGGTGAAAAGAATAATGATGAAAGATGAATGAATAATGGTGAAAGGAGAGTGCAGCCAGGTGGGGGTCAGGCTCCACTTCCAGGGAACAAGGGATGGGACAAGAGGAAATGGCCTCAAGCTGTGCCAGGGGAGGTTCAGGTTGGACATCAGGAGGAATTCCTCCATGGAAAGGATTTTTAAACATTGTCAGGGGTTGCCCAGGGAGATGGTGGAATTCCCATCCCTGAAGGTGTCCTTTATTTTTTACATCAGAACAGTTACTAAAAGGAAAGGAGCAATAAAATAAAAATTTCCTATACAAAACAGCTTTTTCCTCTGCATGGAGAAGACATTTTCTATTTTAAATTTTAATGCAGCAACTTCATTTCTCACAGTGTGTAGGAACCAATTATATTAATGGTATTTTCAGCTCAGACTGAGATGGTTTGGTCTATTAATGTTCATTGTCAGTGTCTTACCCGAAGCAGTAGGATGAACTCTGCCTGCCACTAATGCTCCATTTCTGTCTCTTTGTGTGGTTATTTCAGCAGGAGAATGTGCTGGATGAGCCACTGAAAACAGATGTACGACACCAGATGAAAAAGTGCTGCCTCATGTTGGATTTCTGTGGGCAGCTGGTGTGATACCTTTTAAATGTCTCTTTATGTTTGCCAGAATAGCATAATAGTCAATTCTCTCCTCAATCACAAGCTGCCTGCTCTGGGTAAATAGCAAGGTGTTACATCTATTTGTCTCTCTGCAACACAGCCTTTCTAGTTCATCCATTAGTTTCACACTAATACAGATTAAAATCTACAGAAGTGAAGGGAAAAAAACCATTCAAACTAAGTTGTGTACAAGTACCCAAAAGAGCAAAAACTGAAGAGACAATTCTTGCTGTACATGACACAGATTGCAGTTGTTTGGTTGGCTGTTCCTTCTTAGTTTTTTTGGGTTTTTTTAATTGAATTACTTTCTGTCTTTATCCTAGAGCATTCTTTCAGGGTCACTTTTCCTTGAAGATACCTTAATATTGTGCACATAGATATAATCATGGAATCCCAGAATGGTTTATTCCAATGCACATTTATTATCACCTGGTCACAACCCCTGGTTGATTCTTGAACCTTTCCTCATGTCAAGTAGCATCTCATTCCTTATGTTGCTCCATCAGCTAAGAGATCACAGGGAAAGACATAATTTACCATTCCTGGGGAGATTAGAATTTGGCCCTGAATAAAGCACTACTCACTGGGACTGAACTGAGCAAAGCCTGAACCATTGAACAGCCCCAAGGACAAAAAAAATTCATGTTTTACCCTTGCCCTGAAACTGGCTCTCTGCAAATGTTGTGACCTTGCATTGCTGGGTGTTCCTTGCTAGAATCAGGGCCTTAGGTGCCCTGTGCAAAAATACACAATCACAGGATCAGTAAGGTTGGAGACACCTTCAGGATCATCAAGTCCAACCCTTGGCTGTGAATTCCACCACGTCCAGAAGAATGCCTTTTCCCCTGTGCTATTTTCTGCAGAATTTCTTCTGCTTCCCTTCCCTCCTTGGGACAACCACAGACCCACCTTCCCCTTCCTACTCCTCACAAGGAAATCAATAGAAGCTCTTGAAAAAGGAAGGAACGTTGGGTGATGCCTTTATCAATGCTGGATAGGAAGAAGGTTGCATTGGTGATAAGAAGGTGTATCCCAAAGAAGGCAAATCCACTCTAAGAAGGGCTCCAGGAGACAGGAGGGAGTCAAGACGTGATTCAGAGGGAAATTTTCAGAAACAGAATGGTTTGGGTTGGAAGGGACCTTGAAAGTCATCTGATTCTAACCCCTTGGGAAATGTCCACTTTGGAAAAAACACATCGAGCTCAGGAGATTTTGGAGCCTTAAATTAATGCTGGGTTGACAATTGGTCAGGGTGTATAATTTAATCTAATACCACTTGCCAAAGTGCTGATGACACGTCCACTCCAACATCTGCCCTGAACAACTCTCTTACCCAACCTGTTGGCTGTGAGGTGATGCTTCCAGTGCCAGCCCATGGGACATAGCACAGAAAACACACAATGACAAGGAAGTGCTGGAATTCTTGCCAAAGGATGTCACAGGTGACAACAGTTGTACAAGAAGCAGTTAAGCCAAGTAACAGATGAAAGGTCACGGAATCACAGAATGGTTTGGGTTGAAAGAGACCTTAAAAGTCATCTGCTTCCAACTGCTTGAGAAATGTCCACGTTGGATAATTAATATCAAGCTCAGGAGATTTTGGAGCCCTAAATTAATGTTGTGTTGATGATTGGTCATGGTATATAATTTAATCTGATACCTGGACCCTTTCTGAGAGTTTTATCTGAGCTCCTGGTGACTATTCGTGTGCCTTTAAGAACACTGAGCACCTAGCAAGTGGCTTTAGTGGCAAGTATGAGAAATGAGGAAAGCAGCAGCCACAAGGTCACTTCATTGTGGTTTCCTGTTTTGTGAGTTAGAAAACAAAGTGAAAAGTAATTTTTTTAAAAGCTTTTCAGGAACCAACAAGATTAATATACTCCCTGAACAAGAATAATGCATTTTTAAACAACATTCAATTGAATTGGCTTTGGGTTAGAAATACAAATATGTTTTGTGTAATTAAAATTTTCCCAAATATCTTTAATTGCTTTCTTTGATCTAAATAAATAAATGTTTGTTTAAGTCATTCTAAAACTGGGGGAAACTATTAATTTTGCATTTCCGGTAATTAAAACTTGCTTATGTAAAACTGTGATGTTCTGACACAAATTGGGCTAAGGTAAAAAAACCTGTCAATAAACCAAAACACATGGAAGCCTTTTCATTCTTTGCTTAACTCAGATTTTAATGGGGAGCTTGTTGCTAATACAAATTAAATAGAAAATGTACCTATTTCATCAGAGAGGAAAAAGGTAAAACAATAAACATGGATATATTTTCCACAATAAGAGGGTTTTTCAAGTACTTTAGTAAAACTTTGGGGATGCATTATCTTTCTAGCTAGTAATAATAAAATAATAAAAAGTATAATAAAAAGTATAGTGTAATGTTTAGTTTTCCTGAACCTGAAAAGTGCAATTTTGCTTAATATCTTCGTTATTTTTTTAAAATAGAAATTTTATGTGCAAACAATAGCAAAAAACCCCCTAAACCATGATTTGTCTTGCAGGCAAAGCTTAAAGGTTATTGAAGCCTTCTAGAAAATGTTTTTCATGGGCAAATATGGCCAAATATGGGCAGATATTTCTGTGGCTGAGAGCAGACGACACCTGGGCATCCCAGACCCAGCCAAGGTCACCCCACCACCACAACCACTGCAAAGCAAAAATCAATATTACAAAGTAGGGAACCTGGTAGCAGATATTTGGGCTATTTAGCTGTTTAAAAATAAATACTAAGAAATATGTGTAAAAGACCTTTCTCTGACATTGCATCATTTCCACATTGAATTAAAAACCATTTTATTTGAGGATAAAATGTAAACGTGGAAAGACAATCAAAGTGAAATAGCACCTAGAGCTCTTACAGAAATTTCATCGCTGGAAGGAGAAAGACGCCCAGATTTGTAAATAATTGCAACTCCTTTGACAGCCCGTGATTGTTCCTGAAAAGTTTATAGGGGTTAAGAAGTGATTTGTCTTGCTTCCACAGGAAGTGCTCTGCAGCCATGAATGGGTTATATACTTTTTATGATGGGTTAAGGCAGCTCCATGAATTTACTCTCTTTCTTTTTCTTTACTCACTGTTTGTGACTCTAGTGACTTTAGAAGAAAAGAAATTGGATAAATATTAGGATCGTAAAATCCTGGAATGGTTTGGTTTGGAAGGAGCCTTAAAGCCCATCCAGTTTCATCCCCTGCCATGGGCAGGGACACCTTCCATTATCCCAGGCTGATCCAAGGCCCATCCAGCCTGGCCTTGGACACTTCCAGGGAGGGGCAGTCCACAACCTGGATAGATAAACATTCCTGGTAGGCATGTTTCCATAGTGTTGTAACATTATCATTTAAACAACGGATTCTCACGGGTGAGTATTGTTCACAGTACTGTTTATGCAGGTGTGTGTAAATCGTGCAATAGTCTGGTTTCTGTAATCTCTACAGCACAAGAACTGCACTCCAAATGCTTCACCACCTTTGCTTGTACAGGTAGATAATGTCTCTGCCCTGTACCAGAGATGCAGCTGGAAAGGGTAGTGTTACAATAACTCAGAAAAGTTTTATATTACTGTAGATGAAAATTAATTCTAGGTCGGAACCAGATGTTTTTATGACTATTTACACATTTATTCCCTTTCGGGTCTTTTATTGACACTGTAACCTTTGGAGGAGAAGATTTTACTCATCTTTATGATTTACTGGTTCCTTATAGTCTTGGAGAAGACCTTAGCCTTATTAATTGTGATGACTAAATGCTTATTTTTCAAAAAACACTGGAATTTCCAACAGCTCCAGAGCTGACCAAGTGCAAGGCTTTTAAAGTCTTTGGCACTAGAATATAAACTTTTCACCACCATAAATTCAGATCTGGCCCCAGTCTTGCTGCCTCCAGAAAGAAGTGGAGGACTTGTCTGCACATTGTTGTTTTTGTAGTAGTGAAATGTGTGAATAATGGCTTGGCAACACATCCTTGAGAGAAGCAACAAATTATCTCTGAGAGAAATATGATATTGGTACAATAACACAGGCTGGAGAATAGAGAGAACTTTATGTAATTTGTTGGTGAGAAGATTCAGAAGTGATGGATGTCCTGTAATTACTGAGCTGAATGCAAAATATATTTTGCAGGTGTACCACTACTTAACTGATATAATTCCGAAATTTTACTTAAAAGTTTCATTGATTTAATGGTTTGTGGACCTGCAGCTCTCACCCTTGAAAGAACATTTGTTGTCAAAAATGCTCCTATTTTAACACTCACTTTGATGCTTATTTCATTGCAATTCTTCCCACTCATTGTATTTGAGAAAATTGCTATAATGGAAGCATTGGACATTTACAGATGGTTTTATCAAAATATTTAAAATATTCACATGCTTTTATCCTGTAAGGGTTGTTACCAGGCACTTTATAGCTTTTTATCAGAAAATGGTTGGTGCTCCACCTACAAAACTTTGTATATTCAGGGATTTTTTCCACATCAGATGCTACTTTGAAAACTACTTTGATTTCAGAATCCCAACGTGGTTTGGGTTGGAAGTGGCCTTAACAACCATTTAGTTCCAACCCCCCTGCATGGGCAGGGACAGCTTCCACCAAACTTAAAGGAGATTAACATGGCAGAATGTCTGGATCATAAGATAGTTGAAGTTGGAAAAGATATCTGGAGGTTTTCCTGTGCTGCTTCCTCAAAGCAATGTCAAATAAAGTCCTTTGCTGGACTAACCCTGCTAAGTCGCTGTCCCTCTTATCCAGCACTGGACACATCGCTCCAGCTGTGTATCTCAGAGCTGTGCGACATGGAAAGAACACTTCCCTTGACTCTGCTCTTCCTGAAGGCTACTGGCTGCCTTTGGGCACATGGATCTTCGTGCAGCTTTGGTGTTCACAAGGACCCCCAGGTTCTTCTCTCTTCCAGCCATGCGGTGCTCAGCATGGACTAGAGCGTGGATTTGTTTCTCCCCACTGGAAGGACTTAGTGCTTCCCACTGTTGAATTTCATGAGATTCCTGTTGGACTTCCTGAGAAAATGAGGGGGTCATCTACTTCTTCCCAATCAAGAAGTCTGTAGCACAGTCACCACAATCATGAAATCATAGATTCACAGGATGGTTTGGGTTGAAAAGGACCTTTAAAGCTCATCTAGTTCCATCCCCTGCCATGGTCAGGGACACCTTCCACTAGACCAGGCTGCTCCAAGCCCCATCCAGCCTGGCCTGGAACACTTAATATTGCCCATGTTGGTCTGTCCTCTCCTGGCTCTGAGCTGGCTCATTTCCCAGTTCCTAGTTTTAAGATCTCCTTTCCAGATGGGCCAACCCAGTAAAGGTATCTTTGCCCCTCTTTGTCAGGTGGTTCTTGTCTCTCATGCACTTGTCAGTCTTCAAAGACTCCTGTGTGACTACAGAAACCAAAACGCTGCTTCCACCATCAGTGATTTGACCTCCAGAATTTCCAGTCATCCTCAACACAACCCTCTCAGGATCAGGAGACCATCTGCTCTTGACCATCACTAGATATCCAAATTGAGAAAATTTCAGTGCAGTTGAAAATAAAATCTTCTCTTTAATATTTCTGAGACCACATTACACATTTCTTGGTGGTTTTCCCCAAATACACTGTGATTTAGACTTCTGTGTAGCAGACGGTGGAGGTTATGAAGTTCCATTATGTTAAAGGTCACAGAATTCTTCTGGGCATGGTTCAACTGGCACCACCCAGCTGGATAGAGCTGTGCCAGCCAAAATCTTGAAAGTACTAAACTTTTAACTAAGAAATATTCTCATATTTCACTGGATGAGCAGATGGATATGAATCAGGAGAAAATATATGTGTGCAGAAAGACTAAATAGACTTCCTTCAGGAATGTCAGGGCTATGTTAACAAACTTTAGAATGCATAGGAAGGACCTGCCAAGCTAAATGAATCTGAGTTCTTTTTGAAAACAAGGGGTGAATATTTATGAGTATCTATGTCTTCAGGAAAAAAGAAAAAGAAAAGGATAAATATATTAAGAACATAATAAATTTCAACCACTGTAATTTTAATTTTCACTCCATAATTTTCTAAAGCCATTAAAAGCATTTTTTTCTGCTGGAGTTCAGCACAGTAACACCACGGCAGACTTAACACGGATGTGTGTGCCACATTTCCACCAACTTCCAGCTCTGTTTCTGCTTATATGAAATTTGCCCATGTCTGCTATCAATTTTAATAGGTGATCTAATGCTTAGTTTTAGACTTAGGATTTACATGGGCACACAGCAGTAACATGTTATATCAAGTGAATGCTGAAATAAATTGTTCCATGCAATTATATTGCATTAAATAAGACAATACTTAATCTGAAGAAGAAAGGAGATAACACATTGGAAAACTGCAATTTCCATGGACAGTTATCATTTTCTGGGTTTGAGTTTAATGAGGTCAATACCATAACATAAAATAGGTAATAATGTCCCAGTCTTAGAGGTGATATTTTCTTCTGGTCATTAGCAAAGTAGGAATTAGATATTCCTGTTCTTGTCCTGGCCTGTCGAGCTGCATGGAAAAACCATCATGTGATGCAATTCAGAAATGGGTAAAATTAGGCTCAAGTATGATGCCTAATTCTGCAAAGTGTTTGGGAAGTCACCTGAACATGGAAATGGCCTCGAGAGGTGAAAACAAGTCTGCCTGATACCACTGTGACCACAGAGTTCAGGAAATGAGAGAGAGGATGCTCCCCATGTTTGGGAAGGAAAATACCAACATATGTGACATTTCATCCTATTATTACCCTGATCTCAAGTTTTCAACCAGCAGAGCATTTCCAGAAGGTCCATGAGCCTGCAGTGCCCTAGGTAACAAGGGTGCAGTGGGAACCTGAGGAGAGCATTCCCAGCAGTTGAGGGAGTGATCCTGCCCCTCTGCCCAACCCTGAGGGCACCTCTGGAGTGATCCTGCCCCTCTGCCCAGCCCTGAGGGCACCTCTGGAGTGATCCTGCCCCTCTGCCCGGCCCTGGCAGCACCTCTGGAGTGATCCTGCCCCTCTGCCCAGCCCTGGCAGCACCTCTGGAGTGCCGTGTCCAGCTCTGGGCCCCACAGCACAGCAGGGCCTGGGAGGTCCTGGAGCGGGGCCAGCGGAGGCTGCAGAGCTGAGGAAGGGCCTGGAGCATCTCGGTGCCCAGGAAAGGCTGAGGGAGCTGGGGCTGCTCAGCCTCGAGAGGAGCCCCAGCTGAGAGGGGCCCTCAGCCCCGGCTGTCCCTGGCTGCAGGGAGGGCTCAGGGCAGGGCCCGGGCTCTGCTCCGGGGCCCAGCAGTGGCACCAGAGCCACGGGCAGGGCCTGAGCCCAGAGATTCCCTGCACAGGAGGCAGAACTTCTGCCCTGGGCAGGGCCCAGCCCTGAGCAGATTGTGCAGAGAGGCTGTGGGGTCTCCTCCCTGGGGATGTTCCAGAGCTGTGTGCACACACTCCTGTGCCCTGTGCTCTGGGATGGCCCTGCTGGAGCAGGGAGGTGGCACCAGATGAGCCACGGAGGGTCCTTCCAGCCTGAACCAGTCTGTGATTCCATGTTTGCCACTGGTGAGATGCTGTCAGGAGTGCTGTGTCTTGGGCCGGGGACAAGAAGATGCTCAGAGAGCTGGGACTGCTCCACCTAGGGAAAGGGAAGCTTGGGGATTCTTATCCCTCCCTTTTTGTGTATAAATACCTGAAGAAAAGGTGTAGAAGAGATAGATCAGGCCTTTTCAGTGGTGTCCAGTGACAGGACATGAGGTTGCAGTGGGCTCAAAGTAAAATAATAGAAATACTTTTAAAATTTGAGTAATTTAATTTGTTATTATTATTTATATATTTGTTATTATGAGAGGTATCAAACACTGGCATAGGTTGCCCAGAGAGGCTGTGGATTCACCATCCACAGATCATAGAATGGTAAAATCATGGAATCATTTAGGTTGGAAAAGACCTCCAAGTTCATCAAGTACAACCTCTGACCAAACACTACCATGTCACTAAACTGTATCACCAAGAGCCACATCTACTTATTTCCTGAACACTTCCAAGGATGGTGAATCCACCACTTCCCTGGGCAGCCTGGGTCACTCCACTCTGGATATGTGATGGTGCTGTTCAGATACCTGCTGAACACAATCTGGGCAGTCTGCTCTGGTCCTTTCTGACCAGGCATTTGGACTGGATCACTTCCAGAGATGCCTTCCCACGTCAGCAGTGCTGGGATTTTGTGGGAATGTGTTAACTATACATACACTGGAATTTGAGCAGTGGCATTAACATGGGTTATTTTGCACTTTTGCCTTTCCATACTAATTTCTACCATTTTGGCTGACTTCTCATTCTGTTGAGATGACCTCTCATGGGCTGCCTATCCCAAGAGTGATGTCATGCTCTCGAGTGATCGGTGTAGAGCCAGTCGCAGTTTTATCTTTGTTTTTCCATGTGTTATCCTCTAAATGTACCTATAATTAATTTATAAAGTACTATCCTTGGGAGTGCTCAAGTGCTCTATTTTCAGAAGTGTTTCGGAAGCATTATTTTTAAGAAGCATTAGTCTTAAGATTGAGACTGTAACAATAAGACCTTTTTTCAGATAAACATATGAAAATTAAGGTCCTTCTAACATCTGTCTGTTTGAATACACAGGAGTAGATACAGCTGCTCTTCTCCGAGCAAGGAAAGCACTTGTAGTGCAAGTACTTCATGGAGTGAATGGAGAGGGAATAAGTGTGATTAATAACCAACCACTGTTAATTAGCAGCCTTTCTCCTACTCTATGCCAGAGGGCCTGGTAGTATAAATGACTGATTCCCCACAGTGCCAGATAAACACAAGTTCATTATCCTTAATTTCTTTTTACAATTTCCCTTTTGACAAGAAATGGGTATATGAAATCCAAGACTTTCCATGTTCATAGGCATTTCCTCATTTGAGAGTGCTGGCCAGCACAAGAGCAGGATTCTTGATGATTTAGTAAGATGCATGATTATTTTAATGATTTAATATTAATTTAACAATTTCATATGAACTTATTTAATAGGGGGATTCCTGGCCATTTTCACAGCTAGGAAAGTCTACTTAATGATGACACAGAGAAATAAAAACTTTTAGAGCAAGTCAGAGATGATTCTATCATTAATGGATTGGTATTGATGCCTTGAGCGGCTACCTAGAAACAGAAACTAGACAGGAATAAGGGAATAAAGGTAGGTATTTATTTGAAAGGCCTTCAAAGGTGCACCCTGGGTGCCAAAGGTTACGTCCAAAAATGGACCCCAAGATGGACAACGAGTCATGAGTTCTTCACACTTTTATAAGTTTGGTTCATTTGCATATCAGCATAAATTTGCCAATTAAAACTTTAGCTAATGTTGTAATTTCCCCAAGCTCACCCCGCTTCCAAGATGTTGGTTTACACATTTTCATGCCCAGGACAGCCCAGGTGTCCTTGGAGAGCAGGCCCAGAGAGGCTTTGTTATGACTAGAGAACAAAACTTAGCAGGCTACAAGAAACTCCAGAGTTACACATTAGGCAACACTGGATTTGAAAAATACAGAAGTTAAAACCTAAGGCAGCAGTATGAGCTGGCATAACCTTCACAGAAGGCTTGGGAAAAGTAACCACAGAATGCCAGGATGGGTCAGGCTGGAAGGACCCTCAGTGGCTCATCTGGTGCCACCTCCCTGCTCCAGCAGGGCCATCCCAGAGCACAGGGCACAGGAGTGTGTGCACACAGCTCTGGAATATCCCCAGGGAGGAGACCCCACAGCCTCTCTGCACAATCTGCTCAGGGCTGGGCCCTGCCCAGGGCAGAAGTTCTGCCTCCTGTGCAGGGAATCGCTGGGCTCAGGCCCTGCCCGTGGCTCTGGTGCCACTGCTGGGCCCCGGAGCAGAGCCCGGGCCCTGCCCTGAGCCCTCCCTGCAGCCAGGGACAGCCGGGGCTGAGGGCCCCTCTCAGCTGGGACCCCTCTCGAGGCTGAGCAGCCCCAGCTCCCTCAGCCTTTCCTGGGCACCGAGATGCTCCAGGCCCTTCCTCAGCTCTGCAGCCTCCGCTGGCCCCGCTCCAGGACCTCCCAGGCCCTGCTGT
>VZRO01004385.1:237636-261699 GCA_013397915.1 Daphoenositta chrysoptera
CCAGAGGTGCTGCCAGGGCTGGGCAGAGGGGCAGGATCACTCCAGAGGTGCTGCCAGGGCTGGGCAGAGGGGCAGGATCACTCCAGAGGTGCCTCCAGATCTGGGCAGAGGGGCAGGATCACTCCAGAGGTGCTGCCAGGACTAGGCAGAGGGGCAGGAGCACTCCAGAGGTGCCTCCAGGGCTGAGCAGAGGGGCAGGATCAGTCCCTGTCCAGCTGGGAATGCTCCTCCTGATGGCCCCAGGATTCCACTGGACCCTTGTCCCCCAGGACACTCTGATGGTTGTGGGCAGCTCCTTGTCCACCAGGACCGCCAGGTCCTTCTCCACAGAGCTGTTCCAGAGGCAAATCTCTTCTCCACTAATTTTAAAGCAGATCACTGAGTGCTTGATCTATCTGCTTTGTGAGATTGCTTTGTTTGGATTTTTGGTTGGATTTTTTGCAGGGGAGGGGGCAGAGGGCACATGGAAATACGCCTGGATCTCTTGCAAATAGCATTTCAAAACTCACATGTAATTTTTCTGGATATCGTGTACTAGAGCTTTTCTATAAATATTTAGCAAGAACTCAACCAAATCTGCATCAGGTTGTTGTGCTGCACTTTCAAAGTGCAGACAGACCTTACTATCAGCTTTCAGTGTGCTGAAAACTGCTCTGATCCTTGGCTACAGTGATAAGCTGCCGATGCCTCTCTGCACTTCTAGGTCTGTGCCTCCAGCCTGCAGAATCTGATATTTACATTAAGCTTTCTCTAGGATATACATAAAAGGCAAAAAAATAATATACAGTATACTTGTATTGGATTGGGTTTATTTTCCAAATATTGTGTCATGTCTGAATAACTTTTAAGGCACAATTTTTCATATGTAATGGTGACATAGCTTAGGCAATTTCGGCAAAGACAATACAAACTTCTTGAGAAGGCATAGAGTGACCCTCTACAGAGCGGGGTACAACTTTTTGAAGATTATTAAGTTCATTGAAATACATATATTTTGCATGAACAAAGCTATCAATAAGCACAGATAAAATGGAGTCATTCATTTCATATGGGGAAAGGGGGTTTATGTGAAATGTTTCAGCATTTCTAAATGAAACATCCCCTTTCATTTTGAAGTGGTGTTTTCATTTTTAATTGATTTTTAAAAAGTTAATTAGGTCTAAAATGAATTACAGCATTTAATTACATGTCAAATGGAAAATACTTAGCTGATTAAAAATTTTCTTGGTCCAGAACTTTTCCAAGGATCTCATTTCTGAAACTAATTTTCTCCTTGCCATCTAATGTTGATCTGAATGTTCTTGTTCTACTTTTGAAAAACTCTGTAGGCATTTTGGAAGATAAACTTCCATGGTGAAGTGTGCAAGGTCTGGACACACCTTTAGGATTTTAATGCACACAGGTTTTAATTTACTTTCCCAATGGAGGGCACATCACATGTAAAACACGTTAGGTGTAACCATCCATGTGAACTCGATATCTGGGGTGTTAGACATAAATATCCAGGTTCATCTCCTCTCACAGGAAGGAATTTTTCCTTTCCTTTTTGCTGCAGTCTTCTCTTCTGCATTCCAAGTTATTCACAGGTCTGTGGATACACATTCTCTCTGAGCTTTCACATCATGGGATGCCCCACAGGCTTCCCTTGGACCTTCAAGATTGGTTTAGACATTGGTTTTATGCAGATGTCTGTCTATCTCTTGGCAGACTCTGGTGGTCTCTCCCCATTTTATTCCAAACAACCAGGAAATTTTATAACTTTCAGTCACACTGGGTTTTTCCCCATGCAGTTCCCCTGACACAGGTTGTGTGTCCCAGCTTTCTCCAAAGTCAGTATTAACCCCATTGAAGGCTCATTGAACTGTTTCTAACAAGGGCATGTTTCTAACATGGCTGGACAGTGCCCGTCAGGAAAGGCCCTGGGGGTGCTGGGGACAGAGGCTGGACAGGAGCCCAGGTGTGCCCAGGTGGGCAAGAGGCCAATGGCCCCTGGGCTGTCCCAGCCCTGGTGTGAGCACAGGCCCAGGGCAGTGACTGTCCCCTGTGCTGGCACGGCTGAGGCCCCTCGAGTGCTGTGTCCAGTGCTGGGCCCTCATGGCCAGAGAGACCTTGAGGGGCTGCAGCGTGTCCAGGGAAGGGAACGGAGCTGGGAAGGGGCTGGAGCACCAGGAGCGGCTGAGGGAGCTGGGAAAGGGGCTCAGCCTGGAGAAAAGGAGGCTCAGGGGGGCCCTTGTGGCTCTGCACAACTCCCTGACAGGAGGGGGCAGCTGGGGGGATCGGGCTCTGCTCCCAGGGAACAGGGACAGGAGGAGAGGGAACGGCCTCAGGCTGGGCCAGGGGAGGCAACGGCCTCAGGCTGTGCCAGGGGAGGCTCAGGTAGGGCATTGGGAGGAATTTCCTCATGGAAAGGGAGGTCAGGCCTTGGCAGGGGCTGCCCAGGGAGGTTTGGAGTCCCCATCCCTGGAGGTGTCCAAGGAAGGCCTGAACAGGGCACTCAGTGCTCTGGGCTGGTGACAAGGTGGGCATCAGGTGCAGGGTGGAATCTAAGGCCTTGGAGGGCTTTTCCAACCCCAGCAACTCTGGGATTCTCTGTAAAATATATGGTACATTATATGTTCTAAGCTCATCTAGGGGCTGCATCAAGGATGAACCTCAAAACAAATAGCAAATCTTCATTTCACTTGAGATCATTTAGCCTAAAAATTTATTGGAAATAAACATAGAACTTCATCACTTCATTTTATAAAATAGGTCTCCATAGTAAAATATCAAGACAAAAATCTCTGAAAAAAATCATTGCAACAAGACTTCAAAAATACTTAGTGAAATCGACTGGATAGTTATGTTGCTGTTGCCAATGTTTAATATTTGGGGGTTTATTTTCCTTCTATACTTCACAAGTTCTTCGGGTAATAATCTCCAAAGCTGCTGGACACATTGCTGCATTTAAAAGGCTCTAAGGAAAATGCTGTTTAGAAAATATCTAGTTATTTAAATATGACTATTAGGCATGAAACAGATCAGAAATACATCGGTGATGACACATTTTGCAGCTCTTTTTAAATACCCATGGAAAAATTTAGTCTTGCCACAGGCTCTGAGCAGTTAAAACTGTTTCTAAGTAATGAATATATAAACATATGTCTGTATGTATCTGTATTTATATCTTCACTTTTCAGGGTGCAGATAGGGCTGTTTGGAGTTGCTGTTAGAAATCTCGGGACTATTAGGGATGCAAATGTCAGGCTCCTTGAAGGCAGAAGCTGTTTGGTTCTAAGTTAAAGTTTATTTCCATACTTCCAAGTTGAGAGTATAAATGTTGCAGTTATTTTTTAGTCACTTTTATATGTTCATGATGCTAAATTCCCACAGATTTGGCATTTTTCCCTGGACTTCACTGCATAATATATCTTTCCAATCTAACATTTGTCAGGAGGAGGAAAATACTTTCATGCTAAGTTGGGTAATGTGCAAATCTCAAAATGAAGCCTCTTCATAAACTGAACCCTGCACTCCATATGGACATGTAAACTGACAGATGTGCTTTATGCAAAATTATGGGATGAATGGGAAAAACAAGTAGGAAAATAATGGGATTAAGGCACAGAGTGACTGGAGATTAGCCACAGTACGCAGTCAGCTTTGGATAGCTCCCCCCAAGACATAGTTTCGAGGAATATAGCGGAAATAATCCATTATAACAGACCTCTTGACATTATTTCAATATAACAAGTGGGAAACCTTGAAGCAGAGTTCTCATGTTCTCAGCAACATCTCTCTGCTCAATTCAATGGCCCCGTGTCCTTTTTTTTATTACCCAACAATGTGGCTTTTTATTTGTAGAGAATACAAATTGTATGTATATTTTTTCTGAAAAGAACCTCACCAGCACACACAATGCATATGCTGGTAACCTGGACAGAAAGGTTTGGAAATTATTGCAAATATTAACCCCCCTTATTAACTCCAAGATAGAGTTCCAGGTATAAGGGCACAGCAGCAAGGCAAAGCTGGTGTTTTTGCAGTTGCAGGTTGGGAAAGGTTTCCTCTGGGCTTTCTTCTTCCCAGTGTTTACTACTCATAAAAATGACACAGTAAAATATTCATGAGTAGCAGGTGTAATGCATTAAATATGATGAGCCTGCAGTGGGAGAGTGCTCCTGTTGAAGGAATTGGAAGTTGTCAGCACAGAGATGTGCTTGTCTAAGGAGATCTGGATGCAAGGATATGTGGATTGCAGGGACATCTGTTTTGGGAGAATTTCTGGTTAATGACATGGAATAACAGAATCTCCTGAATTGGAAGAGACCCTCCAGCATCATCCAGTCCGAGCCCCGGCCTTGCACAGACACCCCAACAATCCCACCCTGTGCATCCCTGGCAGCGCTGTCCAAACGCTCCTGGAGCTCTGGCAGCCTCGGGGCCGTGCCCATTCCCTGGGGAGCCTGGGCAGTGCCAGCACCCTCTGGGGGAAGAACCTTTTCCCAATATCCAGCAAAACCTCCCCCAACACATGTAAAACTACTCTAAGTTTTAAA
The DNA here is from genome assembly GCA_013397915.1 of Daphoenositta chrysoptera. Taxonomy (NCBI): domain Eukaryota; kingdom Metazoa; phylum Chordata; class Aves; order Passeriformes; genus Daphoenositta; species Daphoenositta chrysoptera. Next base: position 242,175 of record VZRO01004385.1, read on the forward strand.
TGTTTCTTGAAAGTTCACACTCTGTTCATCTCTCCGTGTGATTCATCGGCAAACTCCCAACTGCACCAGCTGGCTGGACTAGTGGAGGAGGAAACCAGAACATGGAAATATTCAAATTTGAGCTGAAGGCTGGATGTAAAGGAGCCCAGTTTATAGATATTTAATGTTCAATCAAGGAATATTATTCAGGATCAAGGTCAACTCCAGGGGCTGAGGAACCTGTGGGTGTGAGCATATCGCACCTGTGGGTGTGATATGAGTTAAGGCAGTAAAGGAGCACCAGCAGCAAAGCACAGCCCTGTCAGCCCCAGCCAGCTGTGCCTCTGAGTGTGCTGGGAAGGGCAGCTGGACTTCCATGATCCTTGTGGGCCCGTTCCAGCTCGGGATATTCTACAAAGAGGTGTTTGCCCATGGCATGGAACACTATCCTCTGGGCACAGCGTTGCTCACGGTGACACCCCCCCCCAGCCAGCATTGGTCATGGTGCTGAGTAATCCGGGAAGTGTCATCCAGCATATCCCTTTTTTCCAAGGGTTCCATTCCCTATAATTTTTGAGAAGTTTTAGAAATGCAACCACAGAAAACAAGCTGCTCAGTAACTAAACCTTGGCAGTGCAAGACAATGGATGTTTCGCAGCTGACTCTTAAGTGTTACATTTAATGTTTAAACTCTTTTTCCTTTAGCTGTTCCTCCCCTTAGCCTTCCAGACTCCTAATAATTGAAGCTTGGAGAAATCTGCAAAACAGCCCCAAGCTCCATTTAACACTTCTGTACTTTTTTCCTTATATCACAATAACATAGGGTTCATTAAACACCCCATGAATATCATTATTGAGTTGCATCAGACACCTTGCCCTTGCCCAGAGCTATTCTTTTTATTAATGTGCCAGTCCTTTTAGTTTGGGTTGGGTTTTTTTTTCAAAATATGCTTTTATTTTTATTAAGCTTGCTTATAATGGCATATGTCTCAAGAATGTTTTTGGACTCCTTCAATATTTACTCCCGTCAATTCCCATTTGAATACATAGACAGCTCTAGTTTTCTAAGCCATTGGCAACAGCAGCTGTGTGCTGTGGAGAACTTGCTGAGAAAAATTATTAAAAAATATAGAAACAAGAGAGAAAAAAGATACTTAGATCTGAAACTTCTTGCATCTGGCTCCGCATTCCCTGCTGGTGTTTGTGACACTGTATGAAATTTAGTGTAAGTGAGGGCAGAAAGCAACTCATGGATTCTGAAAGAGAAAATAGTGCTCGGTAAGAGCAGCACTACAGTACTTTGGTATAAAAGTGATGGCACAAAATACCAGAAGTAATGAAGGAGTTTAGAATCATGGAATCCTAGAATGGTTTGGGTAGGAAGGGAGCTTCAAAGGTCATCTAATCCAGCCCTCCTGTCACAGGCAGGGACACCTGTCACAGGATCAGGATGCCCAAAGCCTGTCGAGAGGTATTCCAGCCCTCTGATCATTTTTGTGGGCCTGCTCTGGACATGCTTTAGTATCTCCAGGTCCTTCCTGTGCTGGGCCCCAGGGCTGGGGCAGCTCTGCAGGTGGGGTCTCACCTGAGCAGGGCAGAGAGGCAGAATCCCCATCCCTTCCCTCCTGCCCACGCTGGGGGATCAGCCCAGGGCATGGGGGATTTCTGAGCACACTGCTGGAGCATGGCCACTTTTTCACCCCCCAGCACCCCCAAGTCTCACTTGGCACAGCTGCTCCCAATCCCTTCATCCCCCAGTCTTTACTGCCATCGCCCAGATGTAGGACTTTGCTCCAGACCTTTTGAACTTCATTAGGTTTGCATGGACCCTCTTCCCAGGGTGCTGTCAGGGTCCCTCTGGATGTTATCCCTTCCATCTGCTGTACAGACTGCACCACTCAGCTTGGCATCCTCTGCATTTGCTCAGACAATTAGGAATTACCACTTTTTTTATAGTATTCTGAAAATACAGAAAACAAGAAAAAATGCACCAATAATGGTTTCGTTAAGCCAAAATTTATTACTGTATCTCAAAAAATAAATGTTGAATATTTTTTCATGTAGCTTCACACTAACACAGACATTTGATAATTGTCTGCTTACTTTAGTTTGAGTGCAACCTGGATCCCTTTCAGCCATTTCCAGGTGCTGTGTCCTAGCCTGACCAATCCACAGCACAGAGACCTTCATACAGAGAATGAAAAGAGCTGTTCTGGAGGTTTAATTCTTGGCGCATGTCAAAAATGTCCTGTCTCCACTACGGTGCATTTGTTCTGTGTTTCCCAGTGCTTAGCTGTTGGTCAGAGCTCCCAACACCGACCATGACATTCCCTGTTTAAAATACCTGCATACAGATTTAGAGCGTTTCTGATGGATTTAGAAAAACATCCTTGATGCTTTGAGAAATCATAGAACCCCAGAATGGTTTGGGTTGGGAAGGACCTCAAAGCCCATCCAGTGCCACCCCTGCCATGGGCAGGGACACCTTCCACTAGCCCAGGGTGCTCCCAACCCTGTCCAACGTGGCCTGTAACAATTCCACGGAAAGCCAAGCCATCATGTGTTTCCATGACCCATAATTGATACATCATCTCTTCCAAATAATGCTGAAACTTATCAGCTTTTTCTACTGCTGCAAACCATAGAAGGCTTGAGAACAAACCACAATGAATTAATTTAAAAATACACTCACAAAAAGCCTACTTATTACAGTTTTGAACTTTGCCACTTATTACAGAATCATTTTGTGGTTAATTAAGGATAAATTGTAAACATTCTGGCAGCAACAGAAAATTGTACAAGGAGATTCAGTCACCCTCTCCCAATTTAGAAGGAAGAATAAAAGAACAAGGAAGCCTCTAGCATCTTCAGCAGATAATGGCAGACTTGATTAGCTCCAATTTCTTATTGAAAATAACTCAGCTGGCACAATTAAGTGCATTTCATATGTCTTAGGCAGATGTTCGTGAAAGTTTTTCAGATTTTTAAAACAGACCCGTAAGAGCACAAAAATTTATTCCAAACTGCAAAGTTCTTTTCTTTTCCTGTCCCTGGTTCATGCACACACCTAAGTCACGTGCGCAGATATCAGCTTTGAGAGGAAAGTCAAGGAGATTGTACAACACATTTCCCTTCACCCTGTGCCTTTAGAGCTTTTTCTGAGCTACAGACACGCAAAAAATATTTGATTGTAAATAAATGTAATAATTGATTAAATGAAAAAAAAATCAGAATACCTATTTATTTTATTTTATTTTACTTTATTTTAAATTAGTATTTTTTTGTTTGTTTGTATTGCTTTGTTTTGGTTTTTATTTTATTTATGCATGCAGTCTTACTAGGAAGAACTCTGGGTTCTCTCAGTTGCTGTTCCATGCATATGTCCCTGTGAGGCTGGGATTTTATTCCAGCTTCCTGCTTTAGTGGTCCAGGCTGCCTGTGTCAAGCAGCACAGCTCAAAGCCTGTTTCTGATGTCTCACTGGGGCTGTCATCTGTTACTGGTTCAAGGTTTCTGTAATTCTGAAACACTGTAGAAAAAATTTATGAGCCTGGTCTAAAATTATTTCTAAGCCTAGGCTCAGGGTAAATGTTATTTTGTTTTCATTTCTCGCACTCTCTTAATGAACAATATTGTCCCATTAGATTTTTTTTTTTTTTCCATTTTTCCTTCTTTCCTAAACTTCACTCAGAAATTAATGGCAGTCTGGTGGACAGAGCGATTGCAGCAGTTTATATAGTTTCTATGGTGGATATTAATGATTTTGTGACCATTTTACTTGGCAGAATAATTTGAGGACATTCTTATATTTACCTTTTTTTTTTCTTTATAAGAAGACAAAATTTATTAAGAAAGTATTAGGCAAGACCCTTATGTACATGCATATATATATATGTATATGTATACACATATATATATATACATACATATATATATATGTAAAATATAAGTTTATATTGTACATTTATATGCACATTCATAGATGTAAAGCATAAGTATAAATTTTTTTACAGGTGGTTTGCTACTCAGTGATAAGCTAAAGATTTGCTCATTCTGATTTGGAAGGGGAAATCAGAGCAACAACAAAANAGATATTTCTATTTACAGGAAATTTTGTATAAGCAAAGGCTCTTCAGAGCCAGGCAAACTCTGGGTGTGGAGGTATCCCGTTCACGTTGAACCACAGTTCAGGAAAAGAACAAGAACTTATTTAGATTATGCCATGCAGTAAAATTCCAGGTAATTGTAACAGTGGAAGCCCAAACCTCAATGGAATCACTACACAAAACTTTCCATTTCTGGGTTTTTAGGAGCCTCCCTGGCTGACACAAGAGGACCTGGATGGCTGCTGGACAGAATGAGTGGAATATGCTCACTGGATTTTGCTGCTAAAGCAGAGAAACAGGGCTTTGCTTCCTGACAGCTCCTGCTCCCTCCTCCATCTGAGGACTTTGATCAGTTCTATGAACAAAGAACACTACTGGACAGTTGGTGATTTTTTTTTTGTGAATCGACTTCTCTGATATTGACTCTGCTTTTTTAAAGTTTTAACATGAGAAGACAGAGAATTAGTTGCTGCAGGGATTCTTTCTTTTTGTTTTTGTTCTGCCTGTGTGAACATGAAAGAGCCTTGCTTGTGTGTACATTTGGAATTCCTATGTACTCTTCATTCTTTGATTTAAAAGAAACAAAAATAAAATATCTGAGGAGCTCATGCCCTTCTTTCTTTTCAGCTGAGGATGCAAAACGTCCAGTGCCCATCTCAAAGGGTTGTGAAAGATGAAGGAGGGGTTAAAATGTATTGAGCAATTGCTGTTATTTTTAGTAATTAATCTTATATCATAATAAGGGATGATCCATAGCTATCTCTGAATATTAGGAAAATGCCAATTATTTAATTGGTTGTAGCTCTCTAAGCATTTCCTCTTTAGCCTTCTACACACCTCTAGTACCTGTGTGAGTTTGTAAGTAAAGATTGCCCTAGTAAGTAATGTGAGGCCAGTTTAGACCATGGCCACACAAACACATAATTACCCTCATTATCTTCTTTTAGTACCTGTGTTGCATCATGTGCCATATATTTTATTACCCAGCCTTCGGGGGTTAAGAGTCAGCTACACACTTCAGTGATCTGGAGGAACCCAAAGGAGAATAAATCAAAATAACTGCACCTCATATATTTTTCCATGAGCATTTGTTTTGAAAAAATTTATTTGAATGCTGTATTCTTATTGACAGCCAAACCCTTTCCACCTTAAAGCATCTTTCTCTGCATTTACATCAGTTTTAAATTCCGTTTCATATTGTTAAAGATTAGTCAATGGTGGATTCTTGCAGTCAGTTAAAGCCAAGTGCTCTGCTTTGTTTACCTTTGCAAAAGTCATCAGCTGTGTTTCGTTGAAGGTTTAACAATGCAACAAAATATATTTTTAAAAGGATTTTTCCTATAGCAGTATCATTGTGTGTTGGGTCTATATTATGTACATAAACTTGTTTTTAACTTGAGCCCTTTGAAATACAAAACAATGTGTGTCAAAGAAAACTGAATGAACAACATGGGTAATTCACAGAATTTATTTATCCACATTCAGCAAAGGAGACAGCATTTACTCAGATTAAATACGCATTTCCTGAGATTATTCATAAACTGCTTTTCCCTTTTGTTTTTCTTCTATTCAAGCCCTCCAATTACAGTTTTCAGGACTAGAGGAGATACCTACAATGGGATTAGACCCCAATAGCCCCAGCTGAACAAAGCTGGTCACCTGGGGTACCTTGCCAATCATAAGCAACACGGCAGATACAGGTTTTGGGATCAAATCAGATTGAATAGAACAGAATAATTCCGAATGGAAGGGAGAACCAAGGATCATCTCTTCAACTGCCTGAACACTTAAGGGTTGATCAAAAATATATTATGAAGGGCACTGTGTTAATGCCTCAATCACTGCCAGGCTTGGGGAATCCCCCACTTCCCGAGATCTGTTCATTGTTTGACCACCCTCTTGGTACTTCCTAATACCCAGTCTGAATATTCCCTGACACAGTTTTATCATTCCCACGGCTCCTGGCACTAGGTCCCTGGCAGAACAGAGCAGCATGTCCCTCTCCATGTCCCCTGAGGAAGCGACAGAGATCTATGAGGTGACCCCTCAGCCTCGCTTTCTCCAAAACAGACAAAACAAAAGTCCTCAACCACTCATCACAGATTGTGCCTTCCAGCCCTGATTCCAGGAATCTTCAGCCAGATGTATTCCAGATGTCCACAATCCTTTGACATGTGCCCTTCAACCAGTTCTTCACTCCGTGCATCACGAACCTGCTCGTGCCACAGCTGGACAACTTGGCCAGAGTGATGCTGTGAGGGACGGTATCAAAACCCTTACTAAGAACCAGGAAATCTACATCCAGTGCCTTTCCTTCAGCCATGCAGCTGTGACCTTATCACAGCAGAAGACCAGATCAGTCAGGCAGGACCTGCCCTTTGGGAGCCCATGTTGATTGTACAATGGCCTTTCAATAGCAGCCAGTGTCATTTCTCCATGTTTTATCCAGGTGCTGAGTTTAGACTCCCAGGTCTGCAGTGCCCTGTGGTCTTCCCTCATGTCCTTCTTGTGTATTGGAGAATTGGGCTTATTCAGCTCAGTCTCCTGGAGAAGAGAAGCTTTGGGGTGACCTAATTGTGGCCTTCCAGTGCCTAAAGAAAGAGAAGGAGAGACCATTTACACGGGTCTGGAGTGACAGGACAAGGGGGAATGGCTTCCCACTTCCAGAGGGCTGGGTTAAATGGAATATAACACATGGAATCCTTCCCTGTGAGGGTGGGGAGGCCCTGGCACAGGGTGCCCAGAGAAGCTGTGGCTGCCCCTGGATCCCTGGCAGTGTCCAAGGCCAGGTTAGACAGGGCTTGGAGCAACCTGGAATAGTGGAAGGTGTCCACTTGCACTCTTCCCTAGCCCTGATATCCCTTGCCTTCCTCCTGACGCAAAACAGATACCGGACCTACCTCAGTAATGCACGTCAGGACTTTTGAAGTTCTGTTTCCCAGCTCAGCTTACTCCTCTATGAATATTGAAAAGTGCATTTCATAACCCCATGAAAAGACTTCTTCCCAATATTTTCAGAACACAGCACCTTCGTCTGTCCTTAAAAGCTGTCCTCTTATCTCAGTCAGAAAATTCAGCTTCACCTTGTATCACTGGAATAATGCATTTTGTCAAATACAAAAAAGGAATAAACCAGCTTCCTCGTGTTTAGCTAAAACAAAGTAATAGCATTCCTTGGACTCCCATCTGCACTGTTTGTTTCCTTTTCTTCCCTTTGTCTATTGTATTTATACAGCACAGTCTTTGTGTTCTTCTTTCACCATAATTACCTTTTTTTCAAGTATTATTTGTTCCTATATTGCCAGTCCATACCATGTACTTTTTTCTTAACACAGGCCCCAGATTTCAGTGGAATCTGGAAGCAGGTTCCCAGTTCCTCATGGCACTCAGGAGGATTTCTGGACAGGACAAACTTATCTTTTGACATTCGTATTTTTTGCTACTCTAAATATTATATTGCCACTGCCTTCCTGAACAGCTCATAGCTGTTTATGACTGCTTGCTCTTTTATCTTCCACTTCAAAAAGCATTCCTTTTATTGGCAGAAATATCCTCCTTATGCCAAAATTAATGATTTCAAAAACCCCTGAATGATCCAGTCGTATCCATCCCTTTGATCTTTGCAGTTGGTCAATTTATTCTCAGATTTTCTGTGCTATATCAAGTGTTCCTTCTCTTTTTGTTTATTCTTTGCATTGGTTTATATGTTATCAAATCCATGCAATTCCACAAGATTTTATTGTGCATTATAGCTAGTTTCTAGGAGGGGGGAGTGGTGAAACAAAGATGAAATTGAGGATTAAAAAAAAAAAAAAAACAACAAAACACAATGTGCAGTTTTAAAATAAAAAAAAAACTCCAAAATAATGTCTGTAGTGGTAAGACCTCTTGAAAACACACAAAGACAAATTTATCTCACATTTACTGACAACTCAGCTAAAACTCAATTTTCATTTATCTAGAGCTCTCTGTGTAGCAGAGAGGACTAAGGGTTTATTTGCCAAGTGAATTCAGTGGGTGAAGTAAGAATATATGAGCAGCTTTGTTAAATGAGAACAAATATCTGTGTAATGCACTGCTGCATTTGGACAGGAGCACAGAGGAAGGGAAGCTAGCAATCTGCCCTTTGGGCTCTCCAGGCTGTGAGGCATCACCTGATTCAATAGGAAGGGCACTCTTACCACCTCTGAGATTTTCAAAACTCTCCAGAGCATTACATTCCATGGGATGCTTCCACAGATATTTCTCCAGTTTCATTATGCAGCCTGAGAAAAAGTTATTTTCCCCTTACTGTGTTTAAATTTGCTGCAATGATATTCCTAAATTACTGCTCTCAGATTTTTTATTTTGATCCTTTTTCTCCTCCTACCAACAAATGTTTCACCCCCTGGCACTTCTTTTCTAGACGAGGAGCCTTCCATTACCATGTGAAAGAAGTAATTTTATCTCCATCACCCTCACAGCCCATCCCCACATCTCTTCTACTTATTTTGCCTTCTTTTCTGAGGTTGTAAAGCAAAGCTACATGTAACAGGCAAGAATTCTGATACTTGCTCAGTTTTTGACACACTGTTTGTTTTTGAGTGCTACAAACTGACTTATTCATTGAAATATACAACAACAAAAACTTCTGACAATGAAAATCTCTGTTGTTACCTTAAATTAACGAGGAGGTTCTGATTTATGGAAATTGCACCAGCGCTGGGCATCCTGCGGCACAGATTTATTTACAAGTGCAGATGGAAGGATGTGTTTGTGCAGTTAACTGTTCATTACATACAAAGCAGCTGTTAGGAGGAGTGCCTGGGGTGAAAATGCTGATTGGGGTGCTAATAAATTATTCCAACTGAACTCTGAGCAGAGAGGTCTTTTCACTGGTGCAGATGATGTTGAGCATCTGTATATCCTCCAGTAAGTGCCCTCACTGACCCATGGGCAATGTTACACAGGAAAAACCCTGTGGGCAACATCCAGTTTTGCCGTCCTTGTTACCTTCAGTTTTTTCATTTTCTGTGGCTCCCAGAAATTCTGTTGTCTCTTGCAAGCAACATGTTCCTTGAGAGCTGAACAGGAAGGAGGAGCACACAGAGACAGACAGGGATTTTCTCACTCCAATTCCACATGCCATTTGCATGATTGTGCCTGGAAGGGATCAGATCACTTCTGCATTGATAAATATGAAGTGGAGATGACAACTGCTCCATCTGAGGACAGGCTGGCACTAAATGTTGATGCTTGTCAACACCACACAGTGTTGTGTGCCTGTCACATATTCATTAGTCTGTTTTACCTGGTGTGTCTGTACCTACTGACAGGGGAAAGTTGCTCCTCCTCTTCAGTGATAAAACTCAGGAAAAGCTGAGGAGAAAACTCTTTTGCACAAGAGATACTTAAATACTGTCTTTACGTTATGACTTGTGGTTTGTTTTTGTGAATCAGTGCCTTGCTTTGAAAGACAGATATCAGCCAAGGAAGGTGGGAACCTCCCTTGGAATGGAAACAGTATGACCCCCTTCCCTCCAAACTATTATAACTTTGAAATGAAGGGGTTTTCAGGCAAAGATACAGGAAAAGGAGTAACAGTTCTTTATTAGTATATGTGTAACAAGGCAAACTCTCTTGGGGTGACTTTATGATGTGTATCCCCTATCGCCACTCTATGCCCAGAAAATGGATCCTGTGCCTTGAAAACTGGGTGCGAGGAAAAAAAGCCAGACAAACTTTTTCAAAGCAGTTCTGTTCTCCAAGGACGCTGTTATCTCTCTCTGTGCGCTTCTGCTGTGGGGAGAAGCGTGGAGGAAAGCATCTTCCGGATTTTCCCAGCTCTTGGCTTTTTTTCTCAGAAGAGAGAGACGGAGAGTTAAACTTTTTTTCCCTGGGACTTCGGTTTTTTCCTTCTTCTGTTCTGGTCCATTCAACAATACCAAAACACACTAGGAGAACTTTGCACCAAGGCCCAGGAGGGGCCCAGGCCAACGCAGCTCCGAGGAGAAGGAGAGAGACCACAGCCACAGAAGGACTCTAAAATCTTTCAAGGTTTCTCTCCACAGAGAGAGATCTTGTTATTTAACATTATTATCCTTTTTCTGTGTGTTTGTTAAATAAATAGGGTTTTCTTTCCTTCACTTTTCTCTGAGGAAAAATTCTCCTTTCCCAAACCTGGTTGGGGGAGGGGCGGCTGTAATCTGCCTTCTATCAGAGGTTATTTTCCTCCAAATTTGCCTCAAACCAGCACATAAACAAACAAGGCCACCAGCCCAGCGCCAGCCTCTCTCAGCCACGGGCACTTTCCCCTCTGTGCAGTTCCGCTCACGGCCGCCAGGGGCGCTGGTGGCTCCCGGCCGGGCAGGGCGGGTGCGGTGATTGCCCCGCAGGGGGCGCTGTGGAGCAGGTTCAGCCCTCACACGGTATGGCAGGAACAGCGGCAGGAGAGATGGAAAAGGGGCTTCCTCTATGAACTCACAGTGGGCAGCCGGTCCTGGTGCACCTCCGAATAGCAAAACGAGCTGTAGCAGGGACCTGGAATGCCAGGGACAAGCAGATCCTGGAGTAGCAAATGAAATGTATAAGAAACTCCACAGCTGTAGCAGGAGCCATGGGGTGTCCAAGTGTCAGGTTAAAATGTAGAAGAAATCCCCAAAGTGGCACCAGATAACAGTGGGGCTGGGCAGGGAATCACTCCCTGGGATTTCTCACCCGTGATGCCTGGTCCCAGGGTCCGGGCTGTGCAGAGGAGACGACCCGGGCGGGGAATGGGTTGTTCCTGGGTGCTGGTGCGGCACGGACCAGCTCTGAGGTCCCCAACAGCACAGAAGGAGAAAAGCAAGCCAGAAAGCCCAGTCACAGTGCTGCAGGGAAAGAAACAAAAAAAGCAGGTAAAACTCACAAAGCAGCAGTATCCCTGGTCAGAGACACTAGTTGTGTGGCCAGCTGAATCACCCATCTGGAAGGAAGGAGCTGCTCCTCGCTCCATCCCCAACTCTTGCCAAAACACCGGTCTAGCTTTCACTCATCGTAATACTCCTGGGGCTTGGAGGTATTAGGGTGGGGGGGGGACAGTGACCATACTGGACACAAAAAAAAAACCAAAAAAACCAAACCTAGAAATGGTATAGGATAAAAAAACATCCCCAAGACAACCAGCTACTTCAAAGAGATGCTGCCCCGTCCTGGTGAACCTTGGCGCTCACATCTCCCCTACATGAAATTTGAAGGGGAAAGTGTTTGATCCTGTCTTAATTTGTCTCAGTCATGTTGCTGACTTAGAATTTTTCTTCTATGACTGTTCAAGACCTAATAAATCTTTGAGTTTTGTCCTCTTAGTATTTCCTTTCAATTCTCTTTTCATTCCTTTTGTTTGTTTCTCTGTTTTTGCTCATGCCTTCCCCAGCTAAGAAAACTAATTCTCTCCTCCTTAAACCTTCTTCTTTAAGAAGCATTCGCCAGATGAGTTTTCCTTATAGTGAGAATATATGGATGGAAGATATATTTTTTAATTCACCAGACAGAAAAAAATAAGCAGGAGAGGCCAAAATGTATTTTTTCTGGTCAAATCCACCATCTGACCCTCAGATCCTGGGAATCTCAATTAACAAGCTTTATCTTGACAGTTTAAAGTCACTAAAAAGCGAGAGCAGTGTTGGGATGGTTTTGAGACGTTGCCAACATGCATCATCACATCAGCTCTCTTTTTCTGCTCCTATTACTATTATGTTCTTGTTTTCTTTAAGTAGAATAAACAATCTAGCTTGAAAAATCAATGTTTTCTGTTTGTGTACTCAACAGACAAACTACCAAAGCAGATATTCAAAAAACCCTCTCCAAATCAAATGCAAAAAATGTTATAAATAGGAGTAATTAGTTACATATACGTTCAACCTGGAAGGCACTTTTGACTCAAAATTGCTCTGACACCAATTTTTTTTAAGGCTCTGATTGTAGGACTTGTCTCCTCCTGCTGAAAGAAACCCGAAGCATGTGGTAGAAAGGTTTGAATTAGCAACAATGCTATTTTCAGTTAATAAGACATTCTCTCAGTTTCCAATAATTGGAAGCTCTCAGATTCCTTCAGTCCTGCCACTCTTGGTGACAGAGATACTTAATCAGCCACTCAGAAAAAGCTCCCATTTTTTGTCTAATAAGACATAAAGGAACTCTTTCAGTTAGTAAGCCAGGACTTCTGTGCTAGATTTTCTATTTTTCACTCCATTTGTTCCACCTGGAACGTGGAACTGGCTGAGGTGGCTGGCCTTGCCTGCAGGGATAGAGTTGCAGTCTTAAATTGCACATGCTCTTTGCTTTGGTTGGTTGGGTTGAGGTTTTCATGTGTGAGAGTAACTCTGCATGTTTCATTTATTATTTTATCACCTTTTCCTGTTTGAAATTGCCAGTATGATGCTGAGAACACTGAGACACTGGGATGCCAAAATACAGTTTTCTAAAAGCATGATCTGAAATGTTTCCACAGGGTCTTGTAACCATTAACAGAAATTAGTTGTGTTTTTTACAGAATTATCAGCTTTCGTGATACCCACCAGGGGAGGTTCATGTTGGGCATCAGGAGGAGTTTCTTCCTGGAAAGCGTGGTCAGGCCTTGGAAGGGGCTGCCCAGGGAGGTGTTGGAATCCCCCTCCCAGGAGGTGTCCATGGAATGACTGGACGTGGCACTCAGTGCTCTGGGATGGTCAGGCACAGGTTGGACTCGATGGCCTGGGAGGCCTTTTCCACTCTCAATGATTCTCTGATTATGTGATTCCACTTGGCTGCTTACTTGATATTTTTGATAAAGCATAAAGAAGAATTATAAAATTTAAGAATGAAACGGAGAATATGTGGATTGGGACAAGGTGATGTCAGCTTTGCTATCCAAGGAGAGGAAAGAATTACCTGGATTTCCCCGTAATTCTGTGATTGCAATCAGCAGCCAGTGCTAAACAGGGATTATACATATGAGACAAGAGCATGTCTGCACCATAAAATCATATCATACTCACAAAAAGGAGTAGCTAATAAAGAAAAAGTTGTGGAAGCAAAGAGAAGAAAATACAGTCACAAAATTTCTTTTAAGTCAGATCCAATGTTTTCCTGCATCTGTCCATGACTGTGAGATGTAATGGCACTGGGGTGGAGCCCAGATAGGGCTGAGAGCTGCTCAAAGTACTTGTGATCCACAAGGTTTAATTACACTGATATTTTGGTCAAAGAATGGAGTGTGCTGCATTCAACGACCCTTTCCAGGTGTACTGGGAAAAGGTCAAAGCCTTCCTTTTAAAGAACACTCTGGGTTCTGTTTCTGTGTTGTTTGGGTCCCTTTCATTAGATTGTGCATGGATATAATAACTCTATATCTTGTTTTTAGAATCTGATAAAGACTAGCAAAAATTGCTGTATCCAATGAAATGTTTAATGATCCCTCGAAGGTCCTTCCGAGCAGATATTGGGTTCTTCCATTAGCTACCACCGGTGTTTGGAATAATATTATTGAGATCAAGATCTCTGCCTGCAGCTTGGAGGTAAATTGTTTATAATCCGAGTAAAACGTCTGGCCTTTTTGGGACAAAAAGGGAAAAACATCATTACGAAGACTGAGGAACAGGTGGTTTGTGAGCAAGGCTGAAGTGCACACCCAGGGCCATGTGGATTTGCAGATCCTGCCAGAACACATGCATTTGCATTCTGTGGGAGCTGGAGCACTGATTTCCACCCCCACTCTTGCACACAGGCTGCAGTGATGCTGTGCCCCATGCGGAGCTCTGCTGCTGCCACTGCCTTTGCAGAAAATCTTGGGGAATGGCAATCTGTTATTCCCAGGAATTTTTAGCAATTGTATTGTAAATAGCAGTGCATAATTTTTTTGTTATAAAACTTTCAAAAATGAATTTAATTTCAGGTCATGCAATAAACACCAAGTGTGCTCTATACTGATTTCAAAGCTACAAGATTATCTATCAATTTTTCAGCAGACTGAAATGAGTTTCAAAGTTTATGGGCTTTTGCTTACTTCCCTCCAACTTTACTAGGGACAAATATGTGATTTGGAGTGAAAATTACAATGGGATGTTTTTTTCATCATCTCAGTCTTCAAATGAAAAGCAAATGTGGTTATTGCAGGTAATGTTACTGACTCAGGGAATAGTCACTGTGGGAACTGAAGGCAAAATGGAGTCATAGCACCCCCCATAAACCTTCCTGGCTAATTCGCTCATTGCCCTGGTCACAGCACAGCTGTGTGGGAATTCTTGGCACCCAGGAGCACTCCATTTTCATTCCATCTCAACATTCAAGAGCAGAAATCTTTTTAAGGCAGTCCTGCAGTACTCATTTAGAGTTAATAACCAATCCTCCTGGGGCCTGGCATTGTGGGGAGAGGGAGAACGCAGTGCTTTAGTGGTGCAGCTGTAGTGCTATAAAGAGCACATAAGAAGAATAAATCTATAGCATCACTTTTCCTCCTGCTGGAAATAAATAGCAAAACATGCTACTTCTTTCGGTTGAGTAGAGAATAGCATTAAAGAGTAGCACCACACTATTTTTATATGCTGCTGGAGAGGGTGATGGGTCTGAAAAGTCAGGATTCAGGAGCAGTGCTGAGTGCTGAAGGCGAGAGGATAAATGGAAACCTTCACCCTATTTTTTTTTTACCCGAACTAAAGCTTGAAAGTCCTCCACTCCTCTCTCTTGGAAGTGGCTTGTGATTTCTTAATTTAAAAAAATTAAATTTATCTTTTTCAGACCCCTACAACAAAAGAGAACTAGACTAAGAAACTTGTACCTCAGGCCAGAAAACTGGCCTTGATTTTTGCTGTAAACTTTGGAGCTGTTTTTTTTCAATCATAAAATAATGTCTACATATTTAGTTACACCTAAAAATTTTTCCTTGTCTAAACATTAGAATTGTTTAGATATTTATGCAAAATATATTTTTTTAGAACAAAGGGCATAAAAAATTTCCTCCGGCATTTCCTGTTCCATTAAAGGCTGTATAGAGAACTATATCGTATGTTTGCATATAGTACAAAACATGTAAACCTGGACCTGTTTGCAAACATGTCTGACTTCCAATGTGTGTATAGAACTTCAGATCATGTCCTCAAGCTTATTCTTCTTTTTTGAAAGTCTAAAGGTCCCATTTCCTTGATTTTCTTAGTTTTCTCTTATATTTAATTATTGCTTTCTTTAGAAAGCAGAAAAGGGACCACTGAGATTAGCAGCTATACTTTTTCATCAGTGCAAGAATAGCTTGGCAATATCCTTAATTTTCTAGTAAGGAGAGCCAAGTGGTTACATATCAACAAAATTTAAATCCTTATAATTTGGGTTTGGTTTTTTTTCCAAATCTGCCTTGACAGAACTGCATTGACAATGCTAATTTAGGGGGTTGATGTGTCTATAAGAATAGTTTCTAAGGTTTTCAGAGTTGTGGTTTGCTTGTTAAGTCTGTTGTGTATTTTCATGATTCTTATGTATTTTCATGGTTTGGTCCTGGTTTCCCCCCTTGTTTTGTAATGGTTTGGTCTCCCACCTTTCCCATTGTCAATCCTGTTGTCAATCTTCCCCCTGCTGTCCCCCTGTTCTGGAAGATTCCCCTCGGGAATACATTGGTTCGATTTACCCACTCCACCCCTTGTGTCCCCCCGCATTGGATGATGTTTTGACTGTCAGTTTCAGTTTGAACCCTGGTTGGACAAACATTGTTACCTCCCCCTTTTACTCCCCCCCTTAAAAACACCCTGCAAGCCCTCAGATCCCTGGATTCGGTCCCTGTCTCTGAAGATTAAACACCTTCGAGCCACACCGGGTCTCTGCCTCCTTTGTGCAGCCTTGCCTTCTCCCTGGCACAGCTCTGCCACCCTAGCAGAGGGACTCTCCCCTAGCTGACGCTGCCCCGCTAGAGGCTCTGCCGCTTGTCCGCTCCGGGATCGGGGACTCCCCGACCTTCTGGGCGAGACATCTGAGGGCATCACCCTCCTTGATCTGGGCGAGGGCTGAACCCTCACGCCGCCGCGCGCCCAGATTTCAGGACTCAAGGTTTTGGCTCTATATTGAGTAAAGGTTTACGGGTCCATTACAGCTCTGGACACAGAAGAATTAGAAATAAGATTGGACAAATGTGATGCCTTGTGTGTTTCACGGAATCACAGAATATCCTGAGTGGGAAGGGACCCACCAGGATCATCCAGTCCAACCCCTGGCCCTGCACAGACACCCCAACAATCCCACCCTGTGCATCCCTGGCAGTGCTGTCCAAACGCTCCTGGAGCTCTGGCAGCCTCGGGGCCGTGCCCATTCTCTGGGGAGCCTGGGCAGTGCCCAGCACCCTCTGGGGGAAGAACCTTGCCCTGATCTCCAGCCTGACCCTCCCCTGGCCCAGCTCCAGCCATTCCCATTGACATGGTGTTAATTAAATCAAGATCCACTGCTGAATGAAGGATCCTTTGTAAGAGTTGTCATTATTTGTTAATTATTTAATGTTCAGTAACGCTCAAACTTTCCAACCTCTGAGAGCATTTTAAAATAGAATTCACATTAAGTGCTTTCCAAGTTTCCTTAAAATATAAGCCATTCTCAGGAGGTTCAACCTCCTTACGTACTGTAGAGCTTCAATCTTTCTTCTTTAACCTCTTTGTGATATGCAGTAACCCAATTAAAGTCTATTGCCTTTGTTTTAGAAATAATAGGTTTCACTTAAGAGAGATCATGCCCTCTGCCAAAGGGCCAAAAAGAGAAAAAGGGCTCTGAAGTACATAGGCATTGAAGTCTTTGATGGAAAAATTCTATATTTTATTCCCTAAATCAAATCTTTGCCTATGAATCTGGTAAATCTATTTTAAATATCTAAATATGATAGAGCTTTATGTTTGTTAACCACATGCAGTCTCAGACCATCCATTTCAATCAAGCCTTGAGCGATGAGGACTAACACACCGTTTTACTTGAAAGAAACTCATTGAATGGATTTTGCAGAGGTTTCAGAGAAAACACAGAGAGATTTTGCTGGCTTTGGTAATGTAACAGGTTATCAATGAAGTCCTCGAAAGAACTACCATAAAATACCTACTGTTCAGTGTTCATTCACTGAAATCCTTCCCTATGAGGGTGGGGAGGCCCTGGCACAGGGTGCCCAGAGAAGCTGTGGCTGTCCCTGGGTTCCTGGAAGTGTCCAAGGCCAGGCTGGACGGGGCTTGGAGCACCCTGGGATACTGGAAGGTGGCCCTGCCCATGGCACAGATGAGCTTTAAGATTCTTTCCACCCCAAACAGTTCCATTCCTCCATGATAGCTCTAGAATAAAAGTTACTATGGCTTTGATACAAAAGCACCAATTAAGGCCGCTTTCTTCTGCATATACAGGAACTTTCCAAAAGCCAAGACTAGCTCAGTGCTTGAGAGTTCATGGTCAGGTGTCCTTGTTCAGGATTGCACGCTGCACCCACATAAATCTGTTTTCTGACTTAAGCTCTACTACTATTTTCTAAGCTTTTGAAATCAGAAAGATGTGGTTTATTCAGCTATACAGAATTCATTTAAAATACTGGTTTACATCAATCTAAACCGCCTGAGCCACTACTGTGGCACTTCAGTCACTTCGCTGTACCGTCCCTGTGTTCAGGAATCTGCACTGGCAACCTTCCTTACCAGCCTACACCTTCTACACCAACTGCTCCAGAGAAACCGAGCAGAAAGGTTGGTGCCAACCAGGGCCCAGCACCGTCAGAACTCTGCAAAGACACCAAATCAGCAAAATCAGTGAGGCACAGAGCACTAAAGGCAGCCCCACTGGTGCTTGGCTTCACCACAGCTGGTCACAGCTGATCGGGGGAATGCCTCAGCCAAGAGCTACAGGCAGGGCAGGGAGCTTAAAAGGAGGAGCAGTTGTGAGATGGAACAGGACTCTCTGCTTCCGATGCAAAACTCTGGTGATGTGAAGGAGATTCAGATTACAAATACAGGAGCTCCTGCTGGGAATGGGAAATTTGGCATATGCAGCAGGCTGGGAAATGCCCGGGAATGAAGGATTGGTGCTGGAGGTGCTCAGCAGCCGCCTCAGTGGGCTGCAGGTCCCCTTTGCCTGAGCTCAGGAGGATTTTCCCTTTCCCTCTGGAACACCCTGGCAAACACGGAGCCTTTCAGCCCACACCATTCCCCCTCTGGGCGAGCACCGAGACATTCCCAGCCTCACAAGGCTGCGTTGCCACCCCGTGTGCTGCAGCTCCTGCCAGGCCTGCTCAGGGAGCCCAGGCAGCTCTGCACTCATCTCCTGGCAATTGCTCTCTGGGCAGCAAGCAGCAGCCTGAGACTGCACAGACAAAGCAAGCACCTGCTTTGCTCTGAAGCCCAAGGACAGGCAGTGTCCAGCGTGGCACACTGGGGCATCCTGGAGCTTTCAGCTGCACAAGGGCTGGTGCCAGCCTCGTGCTCTCAGGAGATTTTCACCCAGGCAGCAAGAGCTGCATTGGCAAATGCATTTTAGTGCTGCAGCACCTCTGGGGGCACCTGACACAGCGAGTGGGATCCAATGTCCTGGCAGCAAAATCCCCGTGCGCCTCACAAGGAGTTCCACAAAACAGCCTGGGAGCTGCTGCCCTGCACAACAGGGACTTCTGCAAAATCCACTTGCCATGGCTGAGAGCCCTCCTTCCTGCAGAGATCCTACAGAACCATCTCTGCCCCGGGGCAGCTCTCGACCAGGAGAACTGCACACAAAAAAAGGGGCTTTTGCATCAAACACCCGCCTTGTGTCACAAGTCACAAGGACTTGGTGTCCCCGCATCCCTCGCGGCCCAGGCAGTGCCTTTCTCCTCTGCCCCACACAGCACACACTGCAACGCCCCAGAACCAAAAGGCTTCGGGCTTCAGGAATTCCCCCCAAATCAACGACTTCAGTGCAATGAAAACAAGAAGCACTTCTGATTTATCAATTCAATCATTTTATTCAATCATTTCATTTCAGTGAAATCATCTTATCTTTATCCAACCTGTTCTAACTCAGCAACAGCTACAGCTCAGCTGCCTAAGGAACATATTCCAGAGGAACATATTCTGGCCCAAGTGCTGAATAAAATTATCTATCAGAAAAAAAAGTTTCCTATGATTTTGCTTTACAAATGAATGTCTACTGTAAACCTTCAGAACATTTTACCTGAAACCCTGGCTTTCTTATGTCACTGCCTAGGCTGATCCCCAGTTTTTAGTTTATTAATTAAAAAGGAATGGAAGGCATGAGATGGCCTTTATGCTGTTATCTTAAATACTAGCAGGGAGCTCTATTGACACCAGCCCCTACTTTCACCTACAGAATTTAACTCTACTAATTCTCCTATTTTTATTCCTTAAATTCTTGAGGCAGAAGCTATTATAACACTTTAATATCCTCTTACTTTAAATTCTAGCAGAGACCATTCCTAACATCTACCACTACAAGCACCCACAAAATTTTACTCTA
>VZRO01004388.1:0-14090 GCA_013397915.1 Daphoenositta chrysoptera
GCGACCGGGGACGGTGCCTGTGGCGTGCCGTAGGGTCTCCGGGGGTGCCCGTGGGCCGCACGTGTCCCAGCTGCTCCCTGTCCCCGCAGAGCGCCGTGCCGGGGTCACCGGCTCACGCCGGCGGATGATGAGATGTACCAGCGGACGCGGGTGATGGTGCTGGAGCCGGAGTCCCCCAACATCATGTTCATTGAGAGCTACAGCACCCGCGGCTTCACCATCAGCGGAGACGTCGTGGTGGGGCCCTGCGCCGTCCTGCCCCGCAGCATCCTCCAGTGGAACGTGAGTGCCCGGCGGCGGGGCGGGGGCTGCCGCTCCTCGCCGCGCTCCGGGGGCAGCCCCCTCAACGCCCGCCGTGTCCCCGCAGGTTGGCTCCTACCGGGACATCTCGCACGAGAGCCTGTCGCTGTTCCGGCTGCTGGAGCCCCAGATAGGTACGCGGGGCAGGAGGGGCACGGGCTGCCCCCGCCTCGGGCTCCTGTCGGGGTGGCTGTGCGGGAGCCATTGGCCCCTGCAGGGGCCGAGGCGGCTCGAATGCTGCCCTGCCCACGAAGCTCGTGCCCTCGTTGCAGAGATCGTGGTGCTGGGCACAGGGGACAGGGTGGAGCGGCTCCACCCCGCCATGCTGAAGCAGATGCGGGAGTGCGGGATTGCTGTGGAGGTGCAGGACACGGTAAGGAAGGGTGAGCACAGGCAGCACCCCGTTGAAAAGGACGGAGGGGGTCGTGTACCGTGTGGGGAAGGGCCGAGTCTCCTTTTTGAGGGCTGGAGCTTCACTCACTCCCTTTTCTATTCACAGGCAAATGCATGTGCAACTTTCAACTTCCTAATGAGTGAAAGGCGCATGGTGGCTGCTGGGCTCATCCCTCCGCGGGGCACCTACACGATGTCGGCACTGCCGGCCATGCCCATGGGCTGAGTGGTTCTTCCCCTGCCTGCCTTGAAGCCCCCGAGGGTCACCGCTCCCAACTGAGAAACGCTCCAGACTGAGCTGTGGAGCTGCCAGCTGAGCGATGGCTCTGCACACAGGGGGGCTCTGAGATACGTGGGCTTAGCTTTTCCCTGCAGTCCCTGGCTTCTTGGCCTCCCTGCCCAGTCTGGGCTGGGGACTGCGGGGCACAGCACAAGGCTTTGCTGGCAGCACTGCTCCCACAGCCCCGCCAAGGTCATGCCCCACACCTTGGCAGCAAGAAGCCTCACTGTGAGGTAGGGTGAAGGCTGGTGGGGTGAACTGTACATCTCTGGGCACACCTGGGGCTCCACGAGTAAAATACATGTAAATGGGAAGTACAAGAAATTGTGTGGTGGTTAATGCACAGTTCAGTGAGGCTGTAACAAGTTGATGGGGCACATGCTCACCTTGGGCACTGGGCAGCACGTGTGGTGGTGGGATGCCCCATACCAGCAGCTCCCTGAGCACAGCCAGCATCAGCAACTGGTGTGTCCCAGCTGGTGCTGGCCTGGCTTGGGCTCTCCCATGGGGCTTTTTACCACCCCAGCACCCCTGTCCCTTGGGCAGTGTTGGTCCAAGGGTGCTGCACCCCCTCTCCTGGGGGGTCCAGCAGGGGACATGGAAAGGGTCACTGTCCTGTCCCCCTGTTGGTTGGTTCCATGGTTGGGGATGGCACCCCTGGGGAAGAGGGTACGTGTACCTAATGGAAGCCTCGTGCCCTGAGCTCTCCCACCTTGGCTGGCAAAGGCAGGGGATGCAGCTGCAAGGGTAGGGGAGCTTTGCTTAACAAGCGAGTGTGTGACACCGACACCATGGCATTGTAGTCAAGGCTCTGGTTTTAGTGTGTAAATCAAATTTGACATCCCCAAACCACTGATGATAAACACACACTCTTCAGCAGGAGTGATGTGTGGGACATGTACGACTGATACAGCTGTAAAATACTTCTGTCTCCTGGCGTTGCAAGCACAGGTAACCTGCCAAGCCAGGGAGGTTTGCACTGCTCAGGCCTGCAGAAATGCAGACCAGCTCCTTTTTAAACTTGTGCCCCTCCCAGTGCATTGTCCACCTTCTGGCAAACAATCACTCTGTAGAGCCTAGGCAGGTAATCCACAGTGAACAGTTCATGGGGGTGCAACCACTGGGCCTGGAGGTGTGGCAACTACAAGTTTAGGGGAAGGAGAATGCAGCAGCTGGACCAGGAATGGGGTCCTGCAGCATCCTGGCTGTTGCCACAGCTGAGTTTGGCAGCTCTCAGCAGGAGATAATGGCCCTCTAAAACATCGCTTTCTTGCCCAGCAGCCCAGCCCTCGTTTTCTGCTCTCAGGAAGGATTTTTAAAGAAGCCACACTGTGTTACCCACTCAGCCCTGTCTCAGGGCTCTCCCCTTCCTGTTGCCCTTCACGTGCACACAGTCCCTTCTGGGGGTATCAGCTGCTTCTGAGGGTGTGGGAAGCAAGGGACAGAGCCAAGGAAGGAGAGCAACGGAGGTAAAGAAAGAAGAGCGGCTCTGGGCTGACACCAACTGCACATCTTTTAATTTTTTATTGTAAAACATGGCCAACATGTGCAAGGCTCCAGCCCAGGATCACAGCTCCCAGGTGGAAGGTGGGCCCCGCAGGTGGTCAGAAAGCAGCCGAGGGACAGCGGGAGCTCCAGGCAGCCCAGAATAATGGCACTTCTGCAGCAAGAGCAGCTCCCGCGCGGGGCGGCGCAGGGCTGAGTGGCACAAGGACAGACAGACACAGACAGATCTCTTCAGAAGAGGCGCTTCTCGTACCTGTGAGGGAAGCAGCACCAGGGAGCCCCTTTACTGACCTGCCTCACCCAGGGCAGGGACAAAGGTGCAGTAAGGAATGGATCCTGCCAGCCCGGGGAGAGGAACAGCCTCAGCTGATGCGGCTGTGCGGTGCCAGGGCAAGCCAATGGCACACCAAGCCAAGGGAACTGCAGCTGAGGTACAGGGTGGCTGTCTCTGACCCCCAA
The DNA here is from genome assembly GCA_013397915.1 of Daphoenositta chrysoptera. NCBI lineage: Eukaryota > Metazoa > Chordata > Aves > Passeriformes > Daphoenositta > Daphoenositta chrysoptera. The sequence goes on from VZRO01004388.1 coordinate 2,939, forward strand.
CACCCCCCTGAGGTGGCAAGGATCCTGCCAGAAGCACTTACGAATGGAGGCCGTGCACCCCTCCTTCAACCTGGGCAGACGTCGTCCTCTTCTCAAATTTCAGCTCTCCTGAGTACATCATGGCTCTGAGGGGGAAGGACAGCTGTTACCAGCCAGGCAGAGTCCAGGGAAGACAGTGCTCTGGCACAGGGTCAGCTGAGCGGCTGGGATGAGGGTCACTGGTTCCTCCAGCCGTGGCCTGAATAGTCTCTGCTGTGCTCCCACGAACCAGGCTGGGTAACGTAACCCCAACATTTTGAGCCCAGACAGCTGAATATGCCACAAGAGACCACACTTCTGCATCCCTGGGGCTGGCAGATCCATGATGCAGTGCCCACTGGAGATGAGGGAAGAGGGCTACAAACTATGCAGAACACACCACAGCTTGAGTACAGCTGCCCAGGGACTCCAGACAGCAGCACCATGACCTAACCAGAGTACAGGCATGGGGGAAGCACTCACCGGACTTGGGTCAGGCTCTTGGCACCAATATCCTGGCAGGAATGCTGGATCCCAGCAATTAGGTATGGAATGAATTTATGAATAGAGCCCTTGTCTTGCACTGCACCGGAGACCCCCTGGGCCACTTTAATTTTGTCTGTCTCACTGCATGAAAGCACAAATCAAGGATATTTGTGAAGCAGAGAATCCCCAAAAGCTTGATCTGCTGCCCCAAAGCACCATCTCTGACCTGAAATACCGATTCTGGCTGCCCAAGTTCTTGTCCATGGCATCTAGGGAGCCCATGCCGCGGTATTTCTTCAGCCTGATGCCATCCGAGAAGAAGTACTCGCCTGGGGCCTCCGTGGTGGCAGCCAGGAGAGAGCCCATCATCACTGGCACGAGATATCACCAGGAACAGCACATCAGCAGCAGTGGCAGCAAAAATGCCTCAGGGTCTCTGGGCACAGCACTGTCTGCAGCCCCCGTGCCCCCAGCCTCATGCCCAGTGTGATGCCAGATGGAAACACCTCCTAGGAGACTCCCTACAATGGTGCTCACCTGTGGAGGCCCCGAGTGCCAGGGCCTTGGCGATGTGCCCAACCGTCTGGATGCCTCCGTCGGCGATCACGGGGACGCCGAACCTCCTGGCGTACTCGGAGACCTTGTACACCGCGGTGGCCTGGGGACGGCCGCACGCCAGCACTGCGGGACAGAGCACGCGCGGCGTCAGCTCCGCAAGCGCCGCACCCCCGCTGCAGCAGGCCCTCTCAGCTTCCAGCACACACATGCTCCAGCACTCAGAACGCACAAATCCCTGGATGCTCCTTCCCTAGGCTGGATTGCAAGAGAAGCAGATACCCAGGAGATGCCTGCTGAGAAGTCCTCACAGCCCTTGGCTCCAAAAAGCTGTGAGTGACCCTGGGACTGGGGTCTTTGATAAGATGCCTGGGATCAGACGAGACTCGTGGCTCATCCTGGTGCACGGCAGACGTGTGGGGAGCTTGGGAAGGAAATAAAGCAAAAAGCCCCTCTCCAAAGCACCCCTGGCATGTAGCCATGTCCCACTGCTCGCTCTCTCCTGGAGCTGCCAGACCCCTTGTCCATGTACCCAGCACCTGTATGATGTGCCTCTTGAATGGAAAGGCAGTTGGCTGGGAGAGAGCTTGTATGCCTGTATATGGTATAGATATAAACATATCTATACATACAGGTCTGCATACACACACAAACACACATGCAGCAGTGGAAAAGGAAACGGGCAGAATGGCTTGGTAATAATTTATGTTCCTGCCCTGCAATGTAGCAAGGATTCCATCAAGTTTAGCTGCCCCATGGGGAGGAAGTTGTTATTAGCTTTGGATTTACTTGTTCTTCCCAGTTGGTAGCAGTTAAGAGGCTTCCCATTATGTGAGGAAAACCAGCACAAGGCATGTCTTGTAACACATTTGTCAGCCACAGGCATGCAGGAACACTGAGATAAGCTTTTCTCAGGGAGACTTCCCTTCCCCACAATCAACTGGAAGCCTTTTCTCCAGTCATGGTTAGTCCCATAAAGTGGGTAAGATTAAGGCCATGCAGTATTAGTACTTTGGAGTGTGAACTCCAGGTGTGGTTCAGCCTGCATGGCAGCACTGCTGGCAGCACGTCCCTGGCAGAGGCCTGCTGGGGCCAGGATGCTGCAGTTTCTCTGCTCCCAGCACTCAGCAGCAGCTGCTGAGAGAGGAAAGCCAGACTCCAGGCTGAGATTGTGAAAGAACTGAATTTAATCAGACCCCAGCATTCAGCTCAGGCTCAGCCAGCCAGGGAGAGGCTGCCAGCTTTATCACCAACGCTCTTAAAGAGATGGTCTCGCACAGTTCTGCACTGCTGAAGGCCACGCTGCAGCTGCAAAACGCTGCCACAAAGAGCTCTGTGGAGAGAAACACCCATTTCTGGAGGTTCTTGAGTCCAGGGGCCATGGGATTGTGCTATAGACAGTGCAGGGCCTGCAGAAACCTCTCAAGCACAACCAGAGACCAGCCCTTTTAAAGCACAGCTTGGCTCAGGGCCCCGGGAGCATCGCACCTCTCCGACTGTCCCAGTGCCCAGTGCCACAGCCCCGCAGTGCAGGCTTCCCACACAGGGCTCTGAGCACACACACGTCACACGGTCGGGGTGAGGGTTTGTCCCTTTTAGTGCATTGGCAAAAGGTGGCCCTACACAATCATCTGCTCGAGAAAACCTTCCAGGATCTGCAAGAGTAAACCTCTCTCTTTGAACTGTGTCAGAACTAGGAGAAAGGACAAAGCCTAAGGCTTGCCTTGCAGGGGCTGCTTGATCTGGTAGCATCAGAGCAGAGAACACTGCACCCTGTGCTGGGCATGCAAGAGCCCCTTCTCTCCACAGGACCTGGTGGGGAAAGATGGAATGCAGCTGCCAAGGAGGCCATGCACAATGAAGTCCCTCAGTAACTCAGGGGAGCCAGCTCCATGGGAAGCTTGGCCAGTGCACAACTTCTCAAGAACTAGGGCTACATTTTGAGCACGATCGAGGACTGCTCAGGGATCGCCTCCCAGTACTGGATCAGCAGGAGCATGCCTGGCTAGGGATCCAAAAAGTGCAGTCAGAAAGCCCAGTCAGGCTCCTAACTGGATTTTGGAGTGGAGGGAGGACAGGCCTGAGTTCCCTCAGCTCGGACAGTTCAGATTCTGCTTTACGAAATCAGAAAGGCTTCTCAGATTTAATTTCAGATTCAAAACCAGTATCCAAAGCCACAAAACCCCAAGTGCATCTACAGCTAAATTATTCTCAAACAAGCAGTAGGGCCATGTGCAGCCAAATCAGGGTCCTGCTTCAAGACACATAATTAGGGTTGGGAACAGGGCAAGTGACTTACTATAGGTGCCCGTGACAGTAGAAGGGCATTTGGGGCTGTGGGACTTTAGGTCTGGAGGGATCTTTGGAGCAGCTAAATGAAAACAAACACACATATTTTAGACAGAAGAATAGCAGCAGAACAAAGGACCCCAGAAGTGACCTGCTACTGGGCAGAGCATACGGTGTGGGACAGAGCTGACTTTGCAGACCCTTCCTAGCCCGAGCCAAGCCAGAGGCCAGATCCAAGGCAGCCAGGCCCGGCTGTGCACAGCGCATGCTCTCCCTACCCCAGCAGCCACCCAGAGAGGTGACCCCTACCCCAAAAAGCCAGAGTTCTCGCCCTTAACAGGGCCAAAAACCTGGGGAACTGCAGGCAAGACTTCTGCAGCAACATTTCCTGTGAAGCGCCACGTTCTACCTCTGCTCTGCTCCTTCGCCAAAACCAGCACCCAACCCCATCTCCTGGGGCAGCTGGAGCAACCCCCAGGACATTCACCTCTCTGCAGACTGGAGCATGCCTTTGCCTTGGAGCCTGGGTAAAACGTGTGTCCTGGCTCTGCTCTGGCTATGGAAGTGTCAGCCCAAGGACACTACCCCCTCCTTAGAAAGCTGACCTGAGACAGACTGCCCTGACTGGGAACCCCCTGCAGCCAGGCAAAGCAGGAATGCAGCACAGGTCCAGGGCTGCTCACAGGCTCCATGCTGGAAAGGGCAGAGCTAACGCAGCCCCTTCAGCCAGCAGCTGCTCACTTGCTGCCTCCTGTGCACAGACCAAGGATCAAAGCAGAGAGAGGCTGTGCTTGTGGACTGCAGCACCTTCCTGCACCACCTCTCTGCACCCCATCTGAGGTTCAACACACAAGGACTGAGTCTGTCCTCATGGCAGACTTTCTTCAGGCCCTGGGGGATGCCCCTCTTGCCTTTTAGCTAAGGGTGACAGCCTCTGCCCCATACAAGCTCTGTCTAACTGCAGACACAAAAGAAAGAAATTGCATTTTGGCCTGGAAATTGCAAAGTCACCGAGCCCAGATCAATATTCAAGCATCACGCACACTGCTGCCAGAGGGAAAGGAAGAATGGACAGGCCAGTCCACTTCACCCATCAGCACTGGGGATCCAGTAAGCCCCTCTCCCTGCAGAGCTGCCTGCCAGCCCCATCCCACATCGAGCCAGCAGCTCCCCTCGGGCAAAGCCACCATCTGCCACACCGGCTCTACTCAGTCTCGGTCAGTACTGGGAAATGCCTTTGCTGCTGCTGCCACCCCAAAGGTTGGAAGTCCTGGACAAAGGGGGTGGAAGACGTCTTGCTGCTGGACACTGCCCTCACAATGGGAGAATTCCATCCCAGCCATGCTGCTTTTCAGCAGGGAATTTCTACTAAACAGGTGTCTTCAGCCTATTTAGGAGGCAGCTGATCTCTCTTACCTTCCTGTGTGATGCAGATGGAGCCACTGCCCATCCCGACCCTCAGGGCATCAACCCCAGCGTCAATGAGGTTCTTGGCCTGAGCCGCAGTCACCACTGTGGGGAGCAGAAATCGGTTTGAAAACAGACAAGCACATTTGCAAACAACACCTCCCTGCCCTGGAGGTTCCCCCAACGGCCTCCAACATCCCCTGCCCAAGGCAACAGCCTGTGCCAGAGCCAGGCCTGTCTGGGAGGAGCAGTGAGTTTGTGCCCCAGCTGTCTCCAGTGGGTGAGGTGACACTGCCCCTTAAGGCTATTCTGCAATACACTTCCACCCAAAGGCTGAGCCAGCAGAAGGCACAGCATGGTCCCAAGCACTCTCTGGGCCACACGAGGTAGGGAGGGCAGAGTACAGGGTAACAGCAGCACCAGGTAAAGACAAGGACCACTGGACTCTGCTGTCAAGAGGCAGGGAAAATTGCTATTAGATTTCCACATCAAGCAATATTCATTATTATGCAAAATTTTAAACTGGTAAATATAAATAATTTATCTGGTAAAATAAGCTAATTGTAATGTGCTACAGAGGACTGTAGCACACTGTGCTGCAGAACAAAGATTTCCGAGTATCTGCACCAGTAAGGTACTGCCCTGTGTCTACAGTGGTCTTGGCTCCATTCCACAAGCCAAAGGAAACCATTTTAAGTTCATAGACATTTACCAAGATGACCCCTCCATTCACATCCCTGCAGCTCCCTCTGTGTCTAAGAAATAAATGTCATTTAAAGACAAGAAGAGTCTTCAACACACGCCTACCGTTTCCTCCAATAACTTGTAGGTTGGGATATTTCTCCTTAATGTATTTTATCATATTGATCTGGAAGATGGAGTTCCCCTGAGAGGAATCCTGCAACAGAAAGAAAATCAGTTTCAACCATAATTTCTGCACATTACAAATGCAGCTTCAGAAAAGTTTCAGATCTTCACTTTGCTTGCTGGGCTCTTTGCTAAGCTGGGTAAGTGGGCAAAATGACTCCCCAAATTGGGCACAGAAGCCCCAGGATAAGCTGCAGCCAAGACAGGAATGTACCTTCCTGGTACAAGGCAGTTTATTGTAAAGACTTCAGTAATATCCTTCATGTTTAATCATGTAGCTTCTACAGAAGGCAACAAGCAGAACATCTGGCTGTGGATAAGAACCATCTGGCTCTACCAGCAGGACACTGTCAGCGCTGTCTCAAACTACAGGTGAAACGGAGAACATTCCTTGTGAAACCCAGGAGGGCTGGTGGGGGGATGCACCTCCCCACTGCGCAGCAGGGCAGCTCAAACACCAGATGTTGAGCTCTGAGCACTCAGGCCCTGCCATCTCCATGACCCAGTCAAATCATGTCTGTTAAACATTTCCCACTGCTCAGCCGTGCCCTCAGAGCACAGCGGACTCACAGGATCACGATCGATGAGAAAAATGTGTGCAAATACAGGCAGTGACAACACAACTGTGCCCGAAAGTTTACAGCCCAAAAAGGGAGACCAGCAGAGCAGCTCTGGGCTCACCAATCACTCCTGAACATCAGTAAGACAGTAACAAACACCAAAGGGACGAAGGGAAACTGTAAGAAGCCGAATATTCAAAACTAGTCAGGAACATCAGAGAGGCTGGTGGCAGAGTGCAAGAGGTATTTGTAGAAGATTCTGTATTAACTGACAGTGTTTCTCTTCTCAGCCTTCAGGGCTTCAATGCACCCTTACAAACTCCCTCCAGATCACATAAATCTCCAGGCAAGAGGAATCCCTCCAATTTGGCTTCAATGCACCCTTACAAACTCCCTCCAGATCACATAAATCTCCAGGCAAGAGGAATCCCTCCAATTTGAGGATTCTAACCTGAACAAGACTGAGAGGTCAAAAACTGCCATATTCTAACACTGTGACAAAGAGAGTGAGTGCCACACTGCTGCCACACTGTCAGAGACACTCATCCAGCCCGGGGACTCACCGCCCAGTGTCCCAGGCTGACACAATGCCCATGGGTGCCCCGTGGGTGCTCACCAGCACAACAGCGTCCACACCAGCCTGCACCAGCAGGTCCAGCCTGTACTTGTCATCCTCGTGGGTCCCGATAGCAGCACCACAGAGCAGCTGCTTCTTGGAGTCCTTAGAAGCCAGAGGATAGTCCCTGTTCTTCTTGAGATCAGTGCGGGCAATGATAGCCACCAGCTCATCATCTTCATTAACAATTGGCAGCTTGCCTGGAAACAGACAGAAAGAACATTGCTGCAGATTTCTGCAGGAGGCAGACGTTAGCTCAGAGCAGTGCAGCAGACCAGGAGCAGTGGGCAGGCAGAAACTGCTGTAAGATGGAGACTGAGAGGTCTGTTACCAAATCTTGCTTGGCCATGGGTGCCAGCAGCCCTGGCTCAAGAAACAGAAAAAGGAGTTTGCAGGATTGGAGAAGGACTCAGTATTCTCACATTAACCATAGAAAAAAGTGTGTGTTTTTTAATAATTAGCTGCACAACACCCTATTAAAAGTCAAACTACTAAACCCTAAGAGAGCTGAACTGAGTGCTGAAATGTGAAGGCCAGGAGAGAAAATTGAACACATGTGGCTGGACAGCCAAATACTGGGCTGCCAAGAATCCCTCAACTCCAAACACATTTGAGATGAAGGCATGTGAACTCTGTACCCTGGCAGAGGGCTGCGGGCACTCTCTTCACTGCCCTCTCCCATGTTTCACCCACGCAGGGACTGCATGCCCACATTCACCCACTGCTGCCCCAGCCCAGCACTTCCACTGCTCTCCCTCACGCCGCAGATGGCCACAGGTACCTTTTTTACTCCTTTGCAGAATTTCATTTGCTTCTTTCAACATTACACCAGCTGGGGCCACAACAAGATCCTCCCGCTTTGTCATAATCTAGTGGGTGGGAGAAGATAAAAAGTTACAAGCACTCCTTCACACTGATCTGAAAATACCAAACCCCCTGCCCACGTGAAACGCTCCGCAGCGGCCGTGCAGGAGTGCTCCACAAAAGAGCCCATGGCACAGCAACACGCCTCCAGAAACACACAGGAAAAGCCTCCAGTGTGCTGTCCCCAGGCAAGCACTGGCATCAGGCCCCAAGCCCATTAGTGCACTGGAAACAGGAGATGCTGATGCCTTATCAGGCCACCTATAAACAGAGACCAGACAGGAGTAAGGGAATAAAGGTGGGTATTTATTTGAAGGGCCTTCAAGGTACACCCCGGGAGCCAGAGGCTATTGCCAACATGGACCCCAAGATGGACAACAAGTCACGAGTTCTTTACATCTTTATAGGTTTGGTTCATTTGCATAGCCAGGGTTAACTCTCCAATTAAAGCTTCAGTTTAATGATGTAATTCCCCTCAGCTTGCCCCCCTTTCAGAGGCTTTTAGTTTACACTTTTTGGGCCTAGGACAGTCTAGGTGTCCTTGAAGAGCAGGCCCGGAGAGGCTTTGTTATGACTACTCAGTACGAGAGAACAGAAATTAACAGGCTACAAGAAACCTCAGAGCTACACACTAAGCAGTACAGGATTTTGAAAAATATAAAAGTCAAAATCTAAGGCATCAATGCCAGAAGGCCTCAGGAAGACAAGTGAAAGTACCTAGAAACAAGGGACAACTCTCAGATGACCTTTATTTGGGATGTCACCCTAACAGCCCTCCCTTTTAATGAAGCACTCGCAAATAAGGGCTGGAGACACCTTCAGAGTCTCATGCTGTTCTGGTAGAAATGGTGCCCTCAATCTCGTTTTCAGGCAGCATCTCCAGTGTACAGGCCCTGGAAGGGCTCTGCCCAGAATAACCCACTGCTGTTGCTGGTAAGGTCAGTGGGGCAAAGGAGTTGCATCAATCCAAATACGCTCACCCACACTCATTCTGACAAACAAGCACCAAAGCACGGTGGAAAGCAAAGGGCAGTGCTGGACAGGGGATACAGGGGAACATCTGACCTAGTATGGTGGCTTTCACCACAACAGTGGTCTCCCACTGGGACAGCAGCCCAAAGAGATAATGAAATCTCCATCCTTGGAGATTTAGACACAGCCCCACAAAACCTCCTCTAGCTGAACATGCCTAGAGCAGGTGGCTTGACAAGAGACCTACAAGTCCCTTTCCAACCACAGCATTCTGTAATCATTAGGTCCCCATGAAAGGTTATTTGAGAAGGCTGGGCAAAGCTAAAAGGGAACACTCTCTGACCTGTCAGTTGCATACAAAGAAAAGAGGGAACATTTTAGTTATTTATAAGAAGAGACATTTTGCATCAGGAAAGAGGCTGACCATGCCTGCATCTACCCAAAATGCTGTGACAGAACCCACATCTCAGGAGAAGCCTGAGGCATCACAGACATATCCTGACACTTCCTAAGTCTGTGGGATTCACGCGCTTCCCATGCGACAGGAGACCCACGTGTTTAAGTGGATGGCAATGAATGGCTCAGTAAGATGATTGCTGGACTGCAAGTGGAGAGAAGATTGAAGAAACCATTAGTTCCCCTGGCCTTGCCTGGTGACAGGGACAAGCACCAGACACTGACAGCAGCAAGTTTCCTGCTCTGCAGTGCTGAATGACCCATGTAAAAGATGAGGGAAGATTCTTATCCGGCTCCTCTGAATGGGCAGCATTAGTTCAAAGGGCCATGTGCACTTTTATAACCTACTCCTGGTTTAAGGCTCTTGTATCAGGTATTTGTAGCCGATTTTAAACCAAACAGGGATCAGCATGTGACACCGGGTTTGGTCAGCAAGAGCTAAAAATATCTGTGAGTCAAGAGCAAAGCGTGGCCAAGAGGCACTGGTGGTGTAACCTGACAGTGCCACAGATCTCCAGTTACACAGCTTGTGTAACAGGGATCACAGAGAACGTTCTCCTGCACGAGGGGAGCCTGACAGAGAAGCATTATGAAGGCCAAACTGCCAGACTGCAAGTTCAGGGGGTTCTTTGAAAGAGCAAGTAACCCAGATGAGGCATACAGGGAAAGGCAGCCCAGAAAAGGAAGCTCAGCACTTGGAGGGTTTGTTGGGCAGGGCACAGCTGCTACAGAGCTGGCCAGGACCAGCACGTGGGACTACAGCAACAGCCAGGAACACCAGCAGGTGAAGCAGGGGAGAGCTTCCACAGGACTGAAAGATAACCCCCATGACTTGCACAAACTGCATGGTCTGCACTGCAGGAGTCGCTCAGAGAGTGGAAATGAGCAAGACACTCTTCCCTGGAAATACACTCACAGACAGACCTACAGAGCTAAGCTGGAGCTGCTCCCTCCCACTGGCAGAACACCCTCACAGCCACACATTCACCCTTCTCCTTATTGCAAGCCACACGGCTTCCTAACATAGTGCTCACACCCATCAGGTACTCACAAGCCCTTCTCACCTCACCGAGGGGCAGGTCATGCTCTGACTCTTTCAGGAAATCAATATCTCTGGACGAGATGATCCCGACCAGTTTGCCCCCCATCTTCCCATTGTCCGTGATGGGAATCCCACAAAATCCATGACGAGCTTTTGCTTCAAACACATCTCGCACTCGGTCATTGGGGCTCAGCACCACGGGGTCTGTGATGAATCCTTGCTCGTATTTCTGAAAGGAAGCAGATCCAGCAGCCAGGCTGAGCACATGCCCAGGGGTTACTGCAGCCACTCACATGGGTCTGAAACCACCCAGCCTAGCCACATGCTCACCAACAGGATGACTCTCAAACCAGCAACAAGGCTCACCCAAATGTAAAAATCCAAGAGCCTCCAGGCTAAGCTCCTCCCTGAAATTATGGGGAATATTCCCACACCAGGAGGACGTAAGTCCCAGGCTGCCCATAGACAGTGCCTGGCACACAACAAGAGGGTTGTGCCTGCAAACCCTGGCAGCACTACAGCTCCAAAACACCAAGATCAGACACACGTCAGCTGTCTCCTCACACAGCTCATTCAGCAAGGCCAGACCCGCTGCCCAACTCCACAGAAGACCCTGTGCCAGCCCGGTTTGGTGCTGCCGTTGCAGCCACTCACCTTCACTTTCCGCACTTCGTTGGCCTGGAACTCCGGGGTGCAGTTGTGGTGGATGAAACCAATCCCCCCGGTCAGCTGGGGACACAAAGGCGGCTGTGAGCCCCTGCAGACACTGCCCGGCGCTGCACCGGCCGGCTGCAGCAGCGGGGTCGGCACGGACGGAGCGCCGAGGGGCTGCGGGGACGCCGGGCGGGCACACGGGTGCCTCGGGCAGCGCTCCCTGCCCGCCGGCCCCGTGAGGGCGGCACGGGGGACCCGCCCGCGGGGCCGCACTCACCGCCATGGCGATGGCCATGCTGGCCTCGGTGACCGTGTCCATGGGCGAGGAGACCAGCGGCGTTTTCAGGGTGATCTTCTTGGTCAGCG
>VZRO01004388.1:14259-42314 GCA_013397915.1 Daphoenositta chrysoptera
GCCCCGACGGCCGCCGGGAGGGACGCGCTGCGACCGCCCCGCGAGGCGCGGACAGAGCGGCGCCGGGAGGGGCGGCGCCCATAGCGCCCCCTGGCGCCGTGGAGGCCCCGGAGCGGAGCGCGGCCCGGCTCTCGCTCTGCCTTGTGCCGGGCGGTACCGGGGACACACCGGGCCCGGGTGTGGCTCTCCGCCGCCGGCAGTGCCTCCTGAGCAGCTTCTCAGCACCGAGCCCGTAGGCGTTCAGCCCGGTGACACGGGGCCATGGCGGCTGTTCTGCGCTCAGGCCCAGCAGCCGGGTCCGTGTACCGGTAGGAGGCAACAGGAGAGAGCTGAACTCCAGTACAGCCCGGGAGAGCCCTGCGTGCCGAGCTCTGGCTTGGCTGGCACCAGCTTGTGACACCAGTACAGTGTGACACCTGCTAGAAGACCACCTAAAAAAGCCCAGCTACGGGTGACATGGTGACATGCACAGAGAGACACTGCGGTTGGGAGCCGAGTCCAACACCAGGTACTCCTGCAGTTTCAGAAGACAAGAATGGGCTTGTTGGGTCGGTGGTGGATGCAGAGCTGGGACAAACCAGCAGAATCCAAAGCGACTTTGTAAGTCAAAGGGAGCTGCACAAAGGATGAAATTCAAGAGGCAGGAGCGAGGCAAGTCTTGCACCTCGAGGGGAATGAAAGGCACAAAGGAGAGAAGCAGCAGTGTCACCAGAGGATCCAAGGTGATCGCAGCTAGCCATTACCCCCTCTTCCCAAAGCCATCAGGCCAGGCTGCACGAACAAGCGGTGTGAAAAGGATAGCTGCACACTGGGGATTGCGGTGTAGCAGCTTCACGTCTGTGCCACAGATCGGGGCTGGAGGGAGGATTTTGGAGAAGAGCAGTAACAGGAGAAGGGAAGACTGTGCCTGGAGGAGCAGAACAGGCACAAACTCAGATCTGTCTCAGAGGAGCCTTGACCTGCAACTGCCCTAAAGTTTTCCAGGATCAGATGTTCCCATCCCTGCAGCTCTTTTTGGACATCAGGAAAAGTTCCTGTACTGCAGATTACAGAACTTCCTCCTCTTGGTTTGCTTGTTGTGACGTTCCAGATCCAGCCTCAGAGCACCAGGGACATGAGACAACCACACCCCTTCTCACCTGCTCCCTGCAACACGCTGTCCAAGGCAAACCCTATCTAACATTAACTAAAGACTAAAGAACAGTGCTCCTGTGCCTACAACTCCCTGCTGCAGTAGGTTAACTCCTTGTCCAAAGATCAGAAAGCAGCTTCAAGAAGTGTGTTACTCACGTTACCCAGTGTAAGACACGGGAAGTGTGAGCAGAGATTGGAAAGCGCCGCCTGCCGAGGACAAGCACTCTCGAGTCGGCGTTACCTGTCACAGGCTCAGCAGAACAGGAGGCATCGTGCCAGACCAAGATCAGTGTAACAGGTCTCTCTACCCTTATTTTAAAAAGAACAGGCTAACAAAGGCTTGCTGAGCCTACCTGGGAGGCACACACAGATCTGAGCTGTTGCACTATGGCACGGGCACAGCAGTAAACAGGCATGTTGGCTTCTGTTCCAACAGAAACATCAGACAAAGTTTAATGGTTCTCAAACAGACTACAACAAAGGCTGCAGGGAAAAACATTTTATTTCCAAGCAGATTACAAAGAGCAGAGAATATAAGAGTAAAATTAAATTAAAAAAATAGTTGAGTGCATCTCTTTAAAATGATTTGTAGTGTGAGTTACTCACGGGGCAAAGCTACTGGAGAGTTCTGAAGGTCACTTTGCAGGATGCCAATCACATGTGCTGTTTAGACCTGGGTCAACACAGGAGGGACAGACAAGATGTATTTTGCATATAGGCTGCACACTCATTATCAAGCGAGGCTCTGGGCTGCAACTGGACCCTGCCTTTTTGAGACATCCCCTCCACCTCATTCTCTCCTGCAGTTCCCTCGAGTTCTAGACATGGTTTATTGCTGCTGTAAGTGGGTTTAATCTGCCACCTCGTTCTGATGAGGTCCAACGAGAAGGGAGAAGCAGGCAAACGTGGCTGCCATGCACAAGGTTACAGGAAACGTGACTGCAGCGCTAAGGGCAGAGCTTCAGCCACGCAGCAAAGGGAACTGACAAGTAGGGACACAGCAATCGCTTCAGAGATTTGGGGGCAGCATGTCAGCAAGACTTCTGGAAGAATTGAGATGTTCCTTAAGGTAGGAAGAGGTTCAAGGTTCAAGCAGAGAAGGGCTCTTTCCTAAGCATTGGCACCAACGAAACAGAAGAGGCTGAATCATCAGGATAAGGTGCATTCCCTGTAATATTTGAGACGAGCAGCTCCAGCAATAAAATGGAGAGAAAAGCCCCATATAGCGTGGAAGACAGTTGATATCCCACTTTAACAGTGATTTAGGAGTTCAAGCACTAACTCCAAGTCAGTCACTATTAAACTCTCATAAGAAGGTGGTTTGGCTGGACAGCTGCACCACCATTCAGTGTCCAGCAGCACTCAGTCCAGCAAGAGGATGAGCAGCTGCAATACCAGCAGTCCTCCACCCCCTGTACGCTCAGGGGGCTCTTTGCTACCATTTCTGGATCTGCTCTTACCACAGCATAGGAGATTTCAAGGCCTCATCCCTTCTATACATGCCAAGGCAGACAGAAGCCCTGATGCAGCTGAGAACAAGACTGTCCTAATTTCTGCCCTAGCAGTAACAGTGCAGAAGAGGATTCTCATTTAGAGATCAGATTAAGTCTTTTTGTATTGTCCAAGGCAGAACAGTTCAGGAACTACTTCAGACCTTGTGACCCCTCTGAAGTCCAGACCTCTGGGGTGAGGCAGCCAACAGATGAGAGCCCTATGAAGTCACTTAGACCATTCCCTTTACACACTGCTCTAGGCAAGAGTGAAGAACTACTCTCTAGTCTGCTCTCCGCTGCTTCAGCCGTTACTACAAAAGAGGAAATGCTTGACCTCCTGAAAGCAAATGAAAATCTAATGGTGCTCTGGACACGTGTAAGAGGCTACAAGTTTCCTAAAGAAAGCAACATTGTTAAATGTCAAGAGCTTGGACAATACACGAGTCTCATGTCAGAATGTGAGGTGCTTTACAACAGACAGTCTCTGTTTTCTATGGTTCCTTTCCTACCACAGTGACAAGATGGGCACAGTTCAAAATCAACAACACACGGTCTCTAGCTTGACTTTTCAGGTCTATTTATTTAGAGATCGATGCATTTTCAGCCTGTCTCGTACAAGGCATAGGGCACGGAGACTTCCTGTCAATATATACACGCATACAAGAGCAGTACAAGCAGTTTGGCACTCTTGGAGCCAAGGGGGAATGCCCTTTAAGCAGCGGTCAAGCTGGTTATAGGAAAGTGTTAAAAAGCTATTTTACATGTTTGACTGGGAACAGTTCCCAGAACGTGGATAGCAACCCTAAGCCACGGCACTCTTCTGTGCTACTCTGTACACATCTTCCTATGAGCCCCTACAAGGGAGCAGATCATGTTCTTCACTATCAAAGAACATAGTATTTATATTCTAGAAATACTGTACCTTTTAAACTAGCTCCAGAGAGACAGACTAGAAGCCAGATCCAGGAAAATAATCCTTAAGTCACAGTATATCGATTGTCTCTAAAAATAGGGAGTGAAGTTAACACAGTGGACATTCTGATGAGACAGTACAGAACAGTGCAGCAGTCCACTTCTGCATCAGCAGATCCTCTCCTATGTACATGCGGACAATGAGAAAGGAATGGAAACACTCCAGTCCATCAGGACAAAACCAATCATCAGGAGATCTCCACAGCTCACCATGTGCCAAGTTTCCCTGTTCTTAACCAGTATCCTCAAGATCAAGGAGAACTCTTCCCCCTTTTTAACTTGAAATCATCTTGCAGTTAAGGGTAGTAAGGAAAGTGCACAATCTACAATTTTAAAGTAACATGGAATTTTGTTTCCCCAGAAAACTCAGCTGAAGTTCCTGTTTGCCCCCAACCTACCTGCAACTGCCCTAAAGTAAAGTCAAGTCATTGCAACTTCTGACAATTTTTAGTGTAAGAGGTGGCTCTCAAGGTTGCCCAGTAAAGCAACTGGTACAGTGCATTTCTGGCAGATTGTTTAATATCCACTGTATTTCTGATGGGAGACAGCCAAGGCAGCAGGCTTTCCAGCTCTGCTCTGATGATGGGATAAACTGCCCAAAAGGGAAAGCCACTCTAAGAGTGCCTGTTGGGCACCCTGTGCAGCAGGCACATGCACCTGCTTGGAACAGTGGGAACCTGCCCCTAACCCTGTCCTCAAAGACTTAATATAGGGCCAAAGATGGACATTCTAGTCATTACAATATGGTGAAGGGATTAGAGGCTTCTGACAGCTGAAGCAGTACTGGTGATCCCAGCAGCCACCCTACCAGGGGGCAACTGCTGGCTCCCAGCAGACAAACTGAGGTGATGGTACCTGCTGCCAGCACCACACCCACCCTGGGCACCCTCTTCCCAGCTTACCCACTGGGATCTGGGCACTGATTCCAGGCTCTTTTCCTCTGGCCTAGTTCTGAGGGCAGACACTGAGCTAAGAGTCTAAAACAAAACAACAGCGTATTGCTACTTCATCTCTCTGCACTTACTTATTTGAGCACAGAGTCCTATAGAGGGAACAAACTGCTCATACTGACAGCTAACTCAAGCACACCTGCTTCCTCAGGAACACCAATGTTAGTATGAAGCATCAGGGGCTTGGGAAGTCTCTCTAAGCTGCACACCTCAACACTGCTCACAAGCACAAAGACAGGGAACATTATGGCTACTCTCATCAATTTACACTCTGCACAACCAACAGAGAGGGCAGACCTTCCTTCTCCATACAGACAGGTGCTGGACAACAGAGGCTTCAGGAAAGCTGCTTGCCTGTACACAAGTTTAAGTTTTTTTACTGTAATATATATTTAAATATTTATCTGTGTATTTTGGAACAGGGGAGGGACATGAGGTGGAGAAGCAGGGAAGACAAGTTCAAGAAGCAGAGTAATTTCTCTGCATCCAAGAAGCTGGTGGCACAAATAACAAGCCTGGCAAGTGATCTCCCATTTCAAGCACAGTTGGCTACCTGCTGGCTTCAAAAGAGCAAACTACTTGTTAATGATATAAAATACAGCAACCATTTAAGATGCAGCAAGGCAAGGCTACAGGGCTGGGGATTATGATCATGAACGATGCCAAAAGCTACACAGCTGTGTTAAAAACTGTGAAAAGGCTGTTAAACTGCAGAAGTAAGCCATATGCTGCTCCTGGAAGGCCTTTTCCCTCCACTACCCTTTCATCATGCCGTTGGTGTGATGCATTTGAAAAGGTGAAGAGAGGGGGATTTGCCTGGGGTAAAGCCACAGAACATTAGGACAGTCTGATCTGGTCTCACAGATCCCGTGTTCCTAGACTGGCACTGAGCTTCCATCAGCAAGCAGACATTCAGGTCCTTCAACAGAAGTTTATGCCCTTCTACCTTCATAAGTTGTAGGGGTGAAAGAAATCCAGCAGAGTTGAGCTGGAAAGCATGAACAGGGATGAAAACAACCAGTTTGCATACTGATCTTTGTATAATGACCCCCCACCCTCACAGCTCACTCTTCCCCAAATAAAGACACATTGTTCAATGGCATGTTGAAAAGACGTGCTCGTCATTCTTAATAAACAACTAGAGTAAGAATACATAAGAGAAACAGGGTGGTATCTTTATATGATACACAAGTGTATGTTACAAGAATTCCATCAGGCACAGAAGCCTCAAGGTTTAAGGCCTCAATGTTAGGCCAAAAAAGAAGAGTGTGGTAAAGTTTGTACTTTTAACATCTAAAAATGTCACTTAAAGGTCTGGATAGAAATTGTTGGTTTGTTTTTTGTATAAATCATAATTGCAGTTCACTCTCTCCTCTTTCTTCCAAGATAACAGCAAATTAACGTCCAAGCACAAGAAAAGAAGATGCCTGCCTCTCCTCCACTGGCTGAGCAGGTCCATCCATCATTCTGTGCCCTCTAGGCTGCACGTGCTCCAAGGAGACAGAGGCCCCAGCCAACCAGGCCAATCCTGTAGTTCATGTTTTCTACATCATAAAAAAAACCCAGAGTCAACCAGCAGCTTTCCACAGCTCCCAGCTCGCAGGGGGTATGCAGCCTCCAATGGTTCCAACAGTTTGGTGTGTTGGGTAGGATACACAATGGGTAGGTTTTCCTTTAGATTCTTTTAAAGAGAAGAAGCCTAAAAGGGCTTCATAACTACACCAATAAAAAACCAAAAACTTAGGCATCTCCTTTAGTGTAAAAGTCTGTACAATTTCTCTTTGCTTGTCCCTCCCCCATCACCCTGCCCCACCCCATCTGAGCCACGAAGGATGCCTTAGTGCATGGTGCTGGCATTAGCCACGGCAAGAGCTTCCTGAATCTCTCGTATCACCAGGATCCGGGTGAGCATCTGCTCCATCTGCTCTCTGCTGATCGGCTGGATGGAATACCAGATAGGGCTGTTGGGGGCCACCACTGGCTCCGGTGTCAAGTAAAATGTGTCATTCCGGCCTTTCACACTCTGGGGGCTGTGTGAGGAAGATCAGAAATAACCAGACTAACAAAATGTCCTGGAAGAGAAAGACCACCACTGTCTTCACCCCAGGCTTCACAAATCCTGACAGTGAACATCTGGCTGATGAGACATGAAAGTACAGAGACACATCTAGGGGCAACATTCATCCCAAAGTTTTAGGACATGCCAAGGTTAAAAAGCCAAGGTGAGGACTACAAGAAAGTAGCTTTTATTCCACACTGGTAAGCATAACACAGGCATGGCTTTAGGGGTCTTTCAGAATGAAACAAGGATGGGGTATTTTCACATTCAGGCTACCTGCAGACCCATCTGTGCAGAGGAACCATTATATTAAATATAAGAATCATAATTTAGAGATGAGTCCTTTGAGGCACCCTCCAATCTCCATAGCAAGTCCTTATTTTTATTCAGAAGCTGGTTTGAATAGGACCCTAATCCTATCTTCAGTAGTGGATGCTTCCAGATGACTTGTAACTCACAAGCAGAACAAGTTCATGCCAACACAGCAAACATCCAAGTTTAAGAGCAGCCAGTTCACAAATCAGGATTTGTCTCTTAAATACCCCAAAAATTCAATTTACATGCCATCAGAGTTAATCCCACTCTCTTACATCAACACCCCTCTCCATTTAAGTAAATTTATGCAAATATAGAAACTGTGCCAGCAATATCACACAATGCTGAAAACTAGGCCAGGCACAGGGTGCAGGTCCCCAGTCACAGAAGACAAGCACCATGTGCACAGACGAGAGCTCTCACCATTTGAAGAGGTAGAAGTCATACAGCTTTATCGGACACCTCAGGGGGTTCTCTGGATTCTCGGTCTGCTCTGCATACATGTCATCTGTAACTACAAACCAGCCCCCCCAGAAGTCTGTCAGACACTCTGTGTAAGCACAGCACACCAAGCAGTACCATAGAGCCTCAATACTGCAGCACCTTGTCACCTTCTAGAGCTGGCAAGAGACATACAGCTGTCCCAGGGCAGAGGCACCTGGTTATAAATGCTTAAAGCATTATGCAGAGCTCGATTTGTCCCAAGGCTACTGAAGATCACAACCCATCCACATCCTTCTTTCCATTTTTCCTCTAGCAGTGTGCAAAATAAGGGAAATCTCACTACTGAGACTGCAAAGCCTCAGTTGCATCCTGTGCTTTTAAGATGACAGATTGTACTTACATAGGAATTCTGTAAGGGTTCACATGAATCAAGGTAAGAGAAGCCCTCCCAAAGAATTTTCTCCATCTCTTCATAAGCACTTACACCCAATAGCCTCTTTGCCCATTAAAAAAAAAAAAAAAAAGTAACAAAAAAATTATCCTTAGTTCTTGATGAGTCCCACATGCCTCAGGTAAGGTATGTCCCCAGGCCTATGATTAGAAGATACTATGCTCTCTTGGGTAGAATGCATGGAAAATACATATTGTCAGGCTGCAGGTAACAGGCAGAGCCTTGGATTCCCTACCTGCAAACATCTCCAGGTTCATCCACTTCTTCAAGCCCAAGTAAGTAAAATATTCCCAAAGAAACCTCCTAGACATTACCTTTCTGTCCTGTCTGGTGCATGCCTGGAGCCTTCATATAGCGGATACTCGTGCTTTTATCCTTGGGATTAGAAGGGTTCTTCTTGGTCTGCCTCAGCACCTTGGAGAAGGCCAGCTTCATGTGCTGGTCTACTGTTTTCAACAGGAAGTATCTGAGCAGCAAGAACAGAACACAGGACATTCAGAGGCAAGCAAGGGACATAGTCACAACAGCAAGGTAGTTATCTTTAGTCATCATGAGCAGGCTGAAGCTCAAACCAACCACTGGGCTAAGGATGGTTCCAGCAGCCAAGCCTACAAAAGCCAGAGGTTCAGTCTGCCCTCTGCTAGCTCACTTCCTTGTTATACTGCATCTTCTTTGTCTGATGAGGCTACACGTGGGCTCTGTGTGCAACCATTTGAAACTCATGATTTTGCCCTATCCAGTGCAGCAGTTTCACACCAATCCTGTTAAGGTATCTGAAGTTCTTTTATTCACCAAGGTTCCCAAAGACCTGAGTACTTACTTTGTATTAAAAAACATCAATGTAGTGAGCAAGGTGGAAGGGGAGTGAGCTCCAAGCTGCTTACACTCCCACAGCATCTCTTCTGTTACATGACTGGAGAGGATGTAACCTGCAATAATCAGAAGTCAGCATCATGCTGGGGACAGACACAGCATGAACACAGGCAGCATTTTACAGTCTGTAAGTAGTGGAGAGCATATAAATCTTAACAGAAGGAGGAAGAGGAGATTCTCACTAATGTCAAGATTCAGTGCTCTTCAAATAACTTTTTAAATAGCAGGTACAATTAGGAAACACCTGTATATATCCATCAACTTCTAGTTGTGGAGTATGCTCCTGCAACATGCCTATATATCCCAGCCTATAGAGGAAAGAATATGCACTTAAACAGCTTTTAATTAATGGCTTGACTCCAATGCAGATGCTCTTAATCCAATAACATGTGAGAGCAGGCAGGCCAGTGTAACAAATCAGTTCTTGGCCCTGTGCACAGCTTTAGTCAGCACACAGTGCCAAGTGATGTATTTGGACACATGAGTAATCCTTTGATTCTCAAATTTTTTTTCCCCTTTGTGTAGAAGAAAAATACTACACTCCAAATACACAGATAAACAGAAAAACAGACAGCAGTATGAACTCGAGGGCTTGTGGAATGTCAAAACACTGATCAAACAGCCAGACTGAAAACAAAAGGATTCCAAAACTCATGGTGCTACTTAGCCACCTAGACTGTAACATCAGCTACTTTTCTGAACACAAGCAGTGACTTCTTCACTGATGTCACAACATATCAAAGGGAATGAAACAATGAGAAACCAGGTTTCCATGTTCTGAAGATACAATTCTTAATCTAGTTCTCATATAGTTCTCTGTCAAAAGCTGTCTCTTCTGGAACTGCTCCCCCCCATCCCTGTTGCCATGATCTCCTGATTGCAGCACTGGAGGCTTTAATCACTCATTGTTTTATCCTTTGACACTCAGTTGGTCCTGCAGACAGTATCCATCTGGCCACATGGCACTATGACAGTGCAGTTATTATCTCCCAAAGAAACAATACGTATTAGAGGAAAGATGTATTACCACTTCAGATGAGGAAACTTGATTCAAATCAAGGATCAGTTGACTGCAGCTGCCAAGTAAGCCAATCTCAAGATACTACAAAGTCCCCAAAATGTGCCTTCTGATAGGTGACAAGTGACAGACAAATAATGCTCAGTGACAGTCAGGGTTAGAGCCTGACAACTGCAGTAACCCCAGCATTCACTGCAAACACGACGTATTTCTCCCTGACCAACATGAGCTGGCCTAGGGATGTTACATACTTCAAAGGGGTTTCTATTCAGACTACACTCATGCTGTAGGTTCAGTTTAAACATTCCAAACTCTGGCAAGTTTTCAAGTTCTTAAACAAAAGCCCTTACCAAGAGGTGAAACACGGGGCTGTATGTCCTTAAGAACTTCATGCAGCCATTCAGTGAACCGTATATAGTAGAGATCTGAGAAGATGTCATCGACTCGGCCATTTTCAAAGAGATACTGTAAGAGATTCACAACACAGGCCAGTACAGTGGGAGCGAGTGTGTTCCTCAGACCAGACCTTATCCTAAGGGCCCACATACTCAGCTAGTCGAGTATTTTATACTATAGCACTGAAGACTAATACAGTTTACTTAAAGAGTGATGACTCTTGCACCAAGGCCAGTACAAGGTAGGTAATCTCAGTTACTATCATGGGAATGCCAAGACAGAAAAGGGAAAAACCGTATTACAAAGTAAAGCTGATTGGATTTCACATTTTATCTCAGGTGTGTTCACTTTAAGTTTTTTCACATGACTACTGGACACCACTTTTTCAGGTTAACAAGGATGCTCAATTTCCCTGTCCAAGTTCAGCTCTGTTCCTGCAGCTCTTCCAGAAAGCTCATACATTTCCACAGCAAGTAAGTTCTTGCCTGTTAAAGCTTCAACTAGATTTAAGTCTTGACATTGACAACTTCAAACATCATCCAACCCTTCTCCCCCGACCAAAAAAACTAAATGGATTTATTATTTTCATTATTTTTATATTATTATACTGAACTCAGTTATTCACAAACTCAACTCGTAGACAAAAGCATTGCTTGCACTAAGGACAAGACATCTGATGTTTTCAGGGTTTTTTAAGCAAAGAGACTTTTTTCACATAAAATTGTTAGGAAGCTTAATAGAAGCCATAGTCTCTATTTTTATAACCAAGAGTCCCCCTACACATGCTGGCAACATGGACAGTTCAGCAGCACATAAAGCTGTCCCATCCTACCTTCTGAATACACAGGAAGATGTAGTAGAGCACATCTGGATCATAGGGTTCACCATCACCATTTCGAGCTTCTCGTGTCATTAAGCACAGACCATAATTCAGCTCAGCCACAGCTGAAGAGATGAGATCTTCCTGGAACCTCAGCAGCTGACGCCCTGGAAAAACAAAACAAAGCTATATTATTGAAGTCATAAAGCCATATTATTTCCTAACATTTCAGGAAAGATTTCCCACATCTCCAGCTTTGCCATTCTATCTGGCAGGTCCAGCACTACCTCATTCTCCCAGTATAGTAAAGCAAGTTGAAATAAATCCAAATCTTAGGCTGTCAGAAATACTAAAAGATAAAACAGGCAAGAGTTTGATAGGAAGATCCTCTGCCCTGCCAAATGCATGACTATTGCCTTCTTTTACCATGCTCCCAGTGAAATATTACCCTGCAGCATCAGGAAAACAGCAACTCCATGACTGCTCTACCAGCTTGGCCAGACAGTTTGTCCATGCACCACAGTCATGCAGTGCCCTTTTCTATTGCTATTAGCCCAGGTGCTCAAGGGGGCTTAGCACAGAGCTAATACACAGTAATTAGTACTGCAAAGTAAATTAAAGTTTAAATTTAGGAACAAACACTGATTAAACAGAAGTGTTTTCTAGAGCTGTAAACACCTAACATTTTAGTTATTCCTAATCCTACTTGTAAGGAAACAAAGGCCATGTTGTCATGACACTTACTTCCAATAGGTGCTAGTCTATTTTGGGCTTCTTTTTCCAGCTCTGCGTTCTTGGTCTGTGCCCAGCTTTTCCACACTTCAAGACCTTCTTCTGGCTTCAGAGAGTTTGGAAGTAGAAGTTCAGGTGAAGTTTGTGGCTGTGGCTGTGGTTCAACTTCAGCAACCTGAACAGTTTGAGCCTATGAAAGAAAACACTTCATTTTATATACACACTTCAATGTGCAACAGCTGGACAAAAAGCAAGAATCCCGCAATACCTGTAGCCCCAGGATATCAACCTTCTACAACACTCCTAACAAGAAATTAATCCAAGGAATGCAACTTTTGCTGTCCAACCTGAATTGCTGCTCACAAAAGAATATTCTACACTCCAAAAACTCCTTCAGGTTGAACGGAAAGATCTATCTTCAGCTCCCTTGTCACTCTGCACCACCACTGAAGTCCATCTCACTACGAGATCAGCCCAGAGAGACCACCAGCCCCTGAACAGGAAGGTGCCACCAGCTTTACTAACCACTGCTGCTCCACACCTAGACTGCCCTGAGGAAGGTCCTGGGTACAATCACATGCCATACACCACTGGCATCCCTCCCTATCCAGGCTCCACACCTAGACTGCCCTGAGGAAGGTCCTGGGTACAATCACATGCCATACACCACTGGCATCCCTCCCTATCCAGGCTCCACACCTAGACTGCCCTGAGGAAGGTCCTGGGTACAATCACATGCCATACACCACTGGCATCCCTCCCTATCCAGGCTCTCTTCTTTAACCAGTACATAACAGGCACACAGAATAAATACATTCTGTTCTTATCGTCAACGATGGATAAGATTAATTCACTTGTAAGAGGTATAAAGCAGTAAGACTAGAACATAGCATCAAAACATCAATTCAATTTCAATGCAATGTTCTCAAAATACCAAATACTGCTAATGGGGACTAGCTACTATTGTGTGAAGAGTGACTATGACTTATAGACCTAAGGCATCTCCAGACTCTTTGGAAATTTACTTGCAGCAGGACCTTAGGTCACCAAAAATTTCAATCTTAAACTGAAACTTATTGGTGCTACTGGTTGCCTGAGAAATCTAAAACCTGCAGCTAGCCCTCCAGCTGCACTCATTCTGCATTCTTCACCTACAGCTTCTCAATTCCATGCCACAGAGTCTCATAGCTACCTCAATTAACAGCTTTACACACCTTAGTCAAACTCTCACTGGCACCCTGAACGTTACAGAAATAGCAATTCTTGTATCAAAACAGTTTTGCTTTGTCCTTCCTAAGAGCTACTCCAAAAAGCAGCTTTTCCTTTGATACTGCTAAGTGTCAATATTAGCGAAAGTTGCTCTGACAATACTGGAGACCACGGCATAGAGACTTTTAATACCTGTACCTTACTTACTATAAAAAACCAACAGTTTAAGAGGCAAAGTCTGCAAGAGTCTCAGACTGGAGCCTTCCAGCTGCCTCTGGTTGGTTTTTTTATTTTCTGCATCAGCTCTTAATAGCTTTTTGCTTATCAGCCCCTGCAGATGCAGCATGTAGCACAGCTGCAGAAGGACTGACTGCAAAGGCCCAACTTTAATCAAGGCAGATAGCAACTAAGTTGTGAACCAAAGCCTCTCTCTACTTGAAAGAGCTCAAGAGTGAACTCACACTTTGTCTTTGTAGGAGCCAGGATTGAGCCTCTGCTCTCCTCCAGAGTGCTGCCACATTACTTTCCAGAGAGCTGAAAGCTTTCCAGAGAGCTGAAAGCTTTCCAGAGCCAACTCCCTCCATCAGCCCAATCCAAGGGACAGTCTTCTGCCCTGACCTCGCAGACACCTTGTCCAGTGTGAAGGCTGGACATAGGCTGAAGTAAATCTGCTGAATTGGCAGATGCTTCTTAACAAACATACATTTTTCACCAATAGAGCAAAATACCTGCAATTTGCCCAGATCCTCTAGAAGCACAATGCCAGAGGACAGCGCAGGGCAGGCAGGGAAATTCCTTCTCAGTTTCACAGTTTTGAGAGGGTCAACTCCCAGAAGTGTGATGTTTACCTCTAGTAGCTTTATTGCCCCCCTAGAGAGTACATCCCTCCTGGAATTGCCTATGTATTTAGGGGCTTATACCCCTAAATATCTTATGTACCCTAAAGTTCACTTGGTCCAGGAAGTTTGCTCACAACTAGTCAGATTTCGACACTTTACCGGGGCACTGGATCTGCTGTGGACTCCATGTGCAACATAACACAAAGTAACTAATAATGACTAGTACATATTAGCACACCTTATTTGGCTGCAATTATCCCTGCCAGCCCACTGCAACCCCTGGCACAGCTCAGGAAAATACTGCAGACCTCAGAATATCTGCGCTATGAAGAATCTGGCAATTATTATATATCTATTAATTTTTAACACTAAGATCAAGACTGTACTTTCTTTTGGAAAGTTTTGAATCCTACAACTATGTACCAACATTACCACATGATAGTCTTATACCCATCAGGAGTCAAGTGCCCTGTGTCACGTTCAGGCTTCTGGGACAGATGCACCTCTGCTTCCCAGACACCAGCTGTCTGTTGGCACGCTCCCTGTCCACAACATTTGTAAGTTGTTAATCACAAACTGAGACCAAGAGGCAGTTTTAACTTACTGAGCAAGTGACTTGTAGCTGCTGCTGCTGCCCCTGCTCTTGGGGTGTGGGCTGCTGCTGTTGCTGCTGCGGGTCCCATATGTGCACTGTCTGTGCTGTGTTCTGGTATGTCCCTGCCACAGCCTGCACTGCCACTGGAATGTGGATGTTGCCATTCATAAACTGTGCTGGAAAGATCGAATTAGCAAGAGTCTGCACCACTTCCTCATGAGAGTTCTTCACTACTGAAGTACTTCCCACCATCTTATCCTTGTCGTCTTCCAGCTTCACTGTAGCCAGTGTCGTGGGCGAGCCACTGACGTGGACGGCATTGTAGGCCTCCTGAGGGATGGCAATGTGGGTTATGTTTTGCTGCTGAAGGTCACCACGTGGCTGAGCAGAGTAAACAGGGATGGTCCACGTCTCTCCAGTGGGGCTAGTAATGGTCCCAGTGGCACTGTACAGGTGGGCACTGTCCACTGTTAACAAGTCTGGCCTTAAAGAGACATAACTTTGCTGCTGGCCCTGAGGAATGGCCAGCACTGTGGCAACCGGCTGCCCTGAAATAGCATACGATACAGTAATAGGCATATCCACTTTACGTTTCTTCACTGGCTGAAGGACACTCGCAGAGCTGATCCGCCTCTCTCCCTCTCGTGGGGAGCCTTGTTGAGAAGGTGGGGGTGACAGCGCCCCGACTGTCTGGATCTGGATCTGCTGGCCACCAGTAATGGCCTGTCCTGCCACAAGCTGGGCCTGGATCTGCTGGTGTTGTATGTGTTCCTCCTGTAGCTCGGCAGCTTGGATCTGCTGGGCAGTCTGCACGTGCTGCACTTGGATCTGAGCTGCCTGCAGCTGTGATGGGCTGGGGCTCTGAAGAGACTGACTCTGTATTGTCTGGGATGCCTGCTGCTGCGCCTGGCCTTGGATCTGCACTTGGACCTGTATTGGCTGCTCCGAAGCCTGATGGACAGAGAGCTGCGGAGAGAGCTGCTGGGCGGAGACCTGCTGCGGCGACTGCTGGACCTGGACCTGCACCTGCAATGACACCAAGCCAGCAGTTAGAGATCAGCAAACGTCAGGGATTCAACAGAGATGGTCTGTCACTCAAGATCTATGCTCCAGGTCTTTTATGCTCACTTTTATGATTCCATATATTAATCCATTAGTAAAGACTTCAGGAAAATGAAACCAAGTTACTCTAGAAGTGCTTGGTTGATAACAGTGATAGAGTAGATATGTTTGCTCAGCATTGCACATGACTCTCAGCAAAGAGAGAACAGCATGTGAGCTACATCTCCACCCTCAAAGCTCTATGGGCTCAAGCCAACAGACTGCATCCTTGGAATCCAAAGAGTCTTCAAAGCTATTTGCATTGCTAAAATGCTACTTTAGCATAGGTCTTACAATACCAAGACTTTATGGTTGTGCACATTACAATCGCAGGAGCTTGCCTCATTCTTACCATGCTCTAAAGATGGTTTTACTACCACCCACCCCTGTCCCAAGATGGCCACGGGATCACTTGCTGGTGACAGGCAGTGAGAAATATGGGTAAGTCGAAACCAGCACTTGGCTCTTTCCTCATAAAGCATGGGAATATTACTCTGAAACCTTTCATTAATAGTAACACTACTCAAGCAGGTGTCAACACAGAATGTGGCAAATTCAACCTCAATCTTTCCCATGCATTAATGGCCTACGCTGCAGCATATTTTTTAAACTCTTGAATTTCTTTGGCAATGATAATTAAAACCAACCTTTTTTTCATTATTTACTTTTTCTATTTAGTACCATTTATTGTCCAAACTACTCAGTTGTATTTTCTAGCTCATGCACTTACACAATGCTGAATAACACAGACAAAATGTGTTGACTTCATTTCAAACCAGTTCCTTTTATTTTAGGGGGAAAAAAAAAATCACACCCTTTCACATTAATGCTCATTTGTCCAAGGTCTGCTGCAATACCTAGCAGAAGTCCAGCAGCCCACTGAAAGCTAGGAGTCAGAGGTAGACCCCAGCACAAATTTCAGGTCTTAATAGCTTCACATCCCTTGTCCAGACACTTCACCACTTTTCCTCACATTTACACAGACAACTTGTTACATTTGCCTTGTCCTAGAAGTGATATCCCAGGTTCTCATGACCATCTGTTTCTCCAGGCTTCATTAACACTTTATTTTAAAGGAGGGAATTAATTCCTCAACACCTCTTTCTGGAGCCAACACGGACTTACTTAGTTGCAAAACTAAATGTCTTCCTACTCTGTTCTCTCACCTTTTTCGAGTTCACTTCCTGGAGCCAGTCAGACTAATGAAGCATTTGCACAGAGACAGCACACTAGCCATCCTGAAAATACCAAAAAGAACTACAATGCAGGCCTGCTGTGCACAAAATCTCACTTCCCAACACTGCTGCTAAGAAGTCTCAAAAAATGTTACAGAGCCATTTGCAGCCAATTAAGAGTTGCTAAGGAAAAATCTGGGGTAGCAAAATGCCCCACTGGCAGGCCTGATTTATAAGTCACCTCCTGTTAAGAATTAATTTATTTCCAGGAAGAATAGGGTATAGTTCCTTCTGGGAACTCTGTGCAGTATACTGTAATCCAGGTGACGTGGTGACTCTATAATATCCTGCAAGGTAACAAGAAGCATGTGACCTTATGTCAGCGTGACAGTTTCAAAACCTGCATCAATAAGTGATTTGATGAGGCAGTCAAATGAAAAAGATGAACTCACTAGGGGATGTTTCCTCAGTTCTATTTGATATTGTTCTGCCCTGGAGCGTAAGTACTGCCTTGGGCAAACAGGCCCAAACACAGATCCCAGGTAAGGGTTCAGTTTAAGAAAGTGAGTTGCAATCACACCCCTAAGGCAAGAATTCTCCAAAATATTTCACTTTAAAAATCACTAATACAGTCCCTACTATTAATTTAAGTCCTTGTTCAAAAGATTACCTGCAAGGCAAAGGCCAAAGACTGAACACATTACATGTTTTATTGCACTGATACTTTCAGTTTCACATGAGAAACATTTGCTTTATCTGCTATGATTCAAAATGATGGAAAGAGGTAAGTGTGTCCTGTACTTCTGTAGTGTTTACAGAATTTGCACAGTTGACTAAAAGCACCTTAAAAGTACCCCCACCTTCTTCCCACACAAAATTTTACATTACAGTTCCTGTGAGTGTTGTAACATATATAAAGGAAAGACTTTTTTTCGGCTAGCAGTAAGAATTCAAAGTCTCCTCCCGTGCTGAAACAATTTTATCACATAAGCACAATTAGGAAGGTAACGGAATTGGTTTAAGAAAGAGGCATTGTCAGCAAGAGGCATGGTCTAAGAACAAACGGAACAAGACAGCATTTGCTCCCTTCTGCTCTTGTAAACAGACTTTCCGTTTGAGGGGACCTACACTGCTCATCCAGCCCAACTGCCTGACCACTTCAGGGCTGACCATGAGCTACAGCATGTCGTTAACAGCACCGTCTAAATGCCTCTAAAATAACGACAGCCTTGGGGCACCAACCACTTCTCAGAAGCCTGTTCCAGTGTTTGACCACTCTCTTGGTAAAGAAATGCTTTCTAATATCCACTCTGAGCATCCCCTGGGCACAGCTTTGAATCATTAACCATTTCAAAGCCTGAGCCTACAGTGTTTGAAAGTCAGGGGCAACTTCCAGCACTTTCAGCAGACGAGCAGTCATGTCCTGAGGCCTGTCACAACTCCCCCAGGACTAAATCCTAACTCCTACAACCAGGATGTCTTGCTACTGCTTTAGAGTCCACCCTGTTATTGTTAACACCCAAAAAGTGAGTCCAGACCCAAACAATATGAAGTCAAACTCCAGAATACTTGAAGCTCTCCAAGTTGCAAACTGCAGACATCATGCTTCTGACTAGAGACTGGTCCTATTTAAAAGGATATTTGACTTCTACCTACCACACAATATGCATCCCCTGTGAATTACACATCCATTTTTAACAACCGTATCTTGCAGTAGATCACTCCCTTTTTTCAAGCAGGTTGTACTCAGGAGTGCTACAAGCATTCATTTCAGATTTACAGGCTTCAACCCAGTCTGAGACCAGAAGGTTCTTATATTGACCTCATTGTCCTTTTTTTCCTCAGATAGCAAGTCAGACAAAGAATTACGCTAACCATCAGCAGCAGATGACTTTCTAAAAGACTTTTGTACAAAGGGGAATGTTTTAAATTTACAGGCCAAGACTAACAGGGAGGACTTTAAATCTTCACTTTATGCTGAAGATTAAAGCAAAAACATGTTATGCTGGGAATTCCTGGGTTACTGGTGCAAGAAAGGAACATGCCAAGTTACCAGTACTGAAATACTATTTATTGCTGAAAGTCTGGATCCAACAGCATGAAAAAATCACCTCCCAGCAGGCTACCATGACACAGAGAAATGCCTTTTCACCATGAAGTCGCTGGAAGCTGGATCAAGTACTAGCTGACTAGAAAATCAAAAGTGTCAGAAATCAACCCAGTATCATAACAGGAGGGCAGAACTAAATTCCCTTAAAGGAAATCTTCCATCACATCAAGCCCAAAAACATATTCTGTCCTGGACTGAGCACATGCAAAGAGTAAATAAGTAACCCCACAACCAGGAGAACAGCTGAAGCCTGGTTGCCAATTTTTTTTTTCCTAATGGCTGATAGACAAACTTTCAAGTAGGAGCCATAACATGTCTGCTCTGCACGGATTCTCTGCCCAAAAAGGAATCAGACTCCTCAAAAAGGAATCAGAACTGCAGTTCTGAAACAACTGAGATTTTCTTTGTTTGTTAATTCTTTCATCTGCAGACCAACTGGACTATCTAATATTTCCTAAAACCTAACTCTAAATGAGCACACAGAGCAACTCTTTCCTGCATAGATTTTTTGATATCTAGCTTGTCCTGGAGCACCTGACAGGCTCTTAAATGCGTCTTTTCACAAAGAAATCTAGGTTTCTGAGGCTGTGTTTACACTACCAACCAGTAGTACACACCAAGAGCAGAGCTCCAGAGCAAGACTGGAGATGTACTAACACGTCCACACTATACATTCCAGAAGACTATTTCAAATTTAGTTCTAGTCTTGCTCACCAGCCAAGTCTGACATCAACAAGACACAAGACTGTATCTTACAGCTTAGTTTTGTCTGGAGGGAACCCCAAATGACAGACTCCAAACCGACAACAGGTAAGAAGGGGCAGGTAGCCAACTTGCTGCAGGAAGTATGCTCCAAATGCCCCCAGAAGTAATGTGGGTGCATCTCAAACTTCCCACACAAAGTCAAATACTCGGGAAAAAAAGTTAGTGAGAGCATGAGAAGAGTAATCTCAGGGGTTTTTGCCCATTTTAAGGACAGAAAACTTAAAATAAAGTTCCCTCAACAACAGTCATAAGCAAAAGCATAAGCAAAAGTCCAGCACTAAAAACTAACACTTGTAACAAAGAATTCCTTCTAAAGCTACACCAGAAAGCGTACATGCAAGTACAAAGCAGATATGAAAAGTGTAAGTGAAAAGACTGATCAGGGAAGTACCAGGAAATGTCAGAATTTGTTATTTAACTACTTTACAGGAAGTCCTTTGCTATCTAAGTAAACAAGGTCTACGGGAAGGGTACAAGTCAGCTTTTCAGAACAACTGCCAGACTGACTCTCACTCCAGGTTTTTTCTCTGCTCATTCATCAACATCAGAGAGAGAATTCCATCAGCTAAATTAGGCCTTGGGTGTGTTTGAATAGTTACAATATCGAGATTACGCTGTCAAGCTGTACACTGGGGAGGGACTTAGGTCTAAGACAGTTAAAACACGTGAACCAAGGAAAAACAGCTTACCTCTCCAACAGAAGCCTACTTCCATATACAAGTAGATGCTACCTCAAAAACACCACTCTTGACTATAACCACTCTTAGAAGTGCCCCACTCAGCCCTAACAAATGCTAATTAATACCTGCTGCTACACTAAAATTATACTGGCATGTCTTTCAAACATAATCAAATAGGAACTATACCTCCAAGCTAAACTTCAAAACCAGTACAGAGGCAAGAGGAAGGTACATCCATAAGAAGCAAATGAAAAATGCATTCTGTGCAGAGCCAGAGATAAGACTTTTTTCTAAGCTATTTAAAGGCATCTTTCCCTGCCTTGGGTCATTAATAATGTCCAGCCTCGTGTAATGATGTGAAGTCACAGAATAGACTGAACAGTAAACACAGAAGGTTCTGAGCGATTAGAAAGGCACAAGTATCAGCTGAAAGATATTTTATACGGGCATTTAGCCATTCCCCATACAGCTCCATGATCTTGCTCACATGCAGCATCCTCCCCTCAAGCCCTGCCTAAGAAAATCTTGCCACCTAGACATCAGACTGTTCATAAAAAGCTGAAACTGAGGATTTTCTCCACACACATCATAAGCAAAGATACTTTCTGTCCTCTGATATTCCTTCTTGTGTAAGAGGCACAAAAGGCTCGCTGACCTCTGCAGAAGTACCGTGCTTGGGAAGCAAGTCAGCACTAAACACCTATTCTCACTGGCATCATCAATTAAACGGCCTCAATGCACAGGACCAACGAGCAACAATCTCACCAAAAGCAGAGCTGACAAAACTCTTACTTGACTGAAGCAAAACACAGACCTTCCCAGCCACTCCCTGATGCACTACAAGGTATGACAACTCTTGACACACTAAACTCCTTCCTAAGGTCACTTATGGCACCCCTGTGATCCTGGGCGTGGAAGGAGTTCCAGGACACTTGAACTGTAGCAATGACTAGTGTACATAACCCGACAGTTGCATCCACTCATCCTGTAAAATAAACATTTGAGAAGACTTTGTTGAACCTTTTAGGCAAGAAAACCTTAAGGTAACAACTTTTTCAAAGAGAAATTTTATTTTGCCAGAATAAATAAAAGCAGCAAGCAGTTACACTCTGTCTTTAGTTGTTCGCAGAAAGTAAAATCCAGGATGAAACCTGAGCACTGTCTATCTCTGTGATCGTAAGATCATCATCAGCACTTGCAACTGTGAGGTCATCTGACTGGCCATACTATTAGTCACCTTCAGCAGCACTGTCAGACTGCCAGACATAAGCACAGTCATTCAAAGGGTCTTCCACTGATTTGCAATTGGATTAGCAAGATCTAAACAGATTACCAAGTCAAGCACCAGGATGACACAAGTTTAATCAAAAGCTAAGAGGCTTCGGCAGATGACCAAAATTCATCATAATACAACACAAGCAGTGTTTCAGCACAGGGAACCAGCTGGACCGGGTGCACTGCTATGGTGGAACACTGTCACTCTCCAGAGCCCAACAAAATCCAGCTTTATCCAGAAGCTGTGCTCTGCCACTGCTGCCACAGTGACAGTGCAGAGATAAGTGAACACTAAATCATGGGTTTAACATAAATTATGTCTTGATAAGAAATCTTGAAAGACAGAAAAACACTCTTGCAAAGGGGTAAAGACATTCTTCTCCACCCTATTCTTGCAGAAAAACTAAGATAATTCTGAGCTAGCAGCTTCAAATACACCCGAGTACAACTGCAGAGCTGATACATAAAAGCTGCAGCCACATCTAGTACTAAATGTGCCACCTAAGTGTTCTGGGGAGTTGTAACACCCTAAAGTGAGCAGCAGGGTACGTAATACAAACACGAATTATGACCTGTACAGATGGGAAAGCAGGTATCTAAAAGCACAGGCACATCAAAAACAGAGAGTAGACAACATTCTTTAGGAAGGTTGCTGAAATCCTGACTTTCATGAGAAGTTTTTCATATTCAGGGTGCAGGTCATTCAGTTCAAAAATCAGGAACCAGTCTCTGGCAGCAACTCTATGCTTATTTTCAAGAAGGTCAGGTTATTTTTCTCTGGAGCATATGATATATGACCTCCCTCCCTTATCTCTGTTACTAAAAGACTTGCTAGGGTCAAGCCTGAATGTTGAGTAGTTCTGAAAGGAGGCAGTAAGAGGAAAAAAATTAGAGGGGGAAAAAAAAAAGTTTCCTTTTGACTTCTACAATTGGTTTGGGGGCCTTCCACATATTCAAGGCCGAGGCACTCAAAAGCCAACCCTCTTAGCTCTTCTACTGAAAAGCAAAACTTCTTCCAGAAAACATACTAGCTGGCAAAACCAAGCCCACTCTTGATCAGTTTTAATAGCCTCATGCAGAGATCCAAGTCATGCCTGCAAGACTTCAGGTTTTTGTTCTTCAAAAGCCTTTCAACACAAGTTACTGTAGGGCAACAGGTTACAGAAGTCCCAGTTAAGCATTCATTTACTCAATAGAGAGTAATTGGAGATGAGTTACCAGTGAAGGAGGTAAGTTTGTCTTTGCTGTAGGATAAAAGCACACAAGTGAGCTATTGGCACAAGTCTACTGCACTGCAGCAAGCTCACACTACCTTATCTCCAGTCATTTGTGACTCCATACCCTCACTTACTGTAAAAACAAGAGCTCACAGCTTTGCATTCCACTACAGAAAATGGAACTATTCATATCTCAAGTGTATCAGAACTGCAGCTATAGGCAGAGTTCAGCTGTTTGGAGACACATCACAGAAAGACCTTAGTAAATGCCCTGCCACCTATGAACTCTTCAAATTACAAAATGTATCTGAGGACAAAAGCAGTTATCCTAAGTTATAAATTTGGTTTGGTTTTTTTCCCTCTAATGCTGGATTTGCTCACTTAATAAAATACCTAATGTAATAACCACTTTAAAAAAAACCAAGAGACAACTCCTCCCACTGTGCTAATGGACAATCTACCTTGAATACATATGCATCCTTTAGAATTCCTTTCCTGAAATGTATCATCCCCTGGTTCATATCCTAAAGTTGACTCTCTTGCATTTCTCCCTCACTTAAAAGCCAGTTCAAGAACGACAACTTGTAGAATGTTCAAGTAAAACCATTTAAAGATTAATGGTTTTATTAAAAAAAAATCTTGAAGGCAAGCTCAATCCCACAGCCACCCTGAACAACCAGGCAGTCAGAGGGGGCTGGTATTTATAGCAGCTTCAGAGCACAGGGCTTTGGTAGTTGTGCAGATGCCAGAACTGTCGACCATTGCTCCAATAGGTGACACCACTCCATTGCTATGTATGCGGCTCCTCCTACAGCAGGGCTTGAGGGAGGCACGGTCAAGAGAGCCAATTTACTACCAAATTCCTTAAATGAAAGGGAAATATTGCTGTTCTATATAAAGTTAATTGGCCTTGCCTCTTAAGTACTTGTCTGTGGCTTAAGGTTAGACAGCAGCTCTGAACACTACTCCATCAGTCAGCAAGTCATACACACATTCAGGGGTGATTTCAGATGCTTACCTGGACTTGCTGGGGTTGCTGAACCTGTATCTGCTGCTCTGGCTGAGTTTGTTGCTGGATACTGGTTGTCACAGGACAAGCAAGTTCAAGCAAAGACCCAGCCACCTCTGTGCTGTCCGTGTAAATGCAGTTGCCACCCTGCTGATACACCATTGTAGTGGTGGCCGTCTGCTGAAACTCCTGGAGAGCTTCCGGCCCCTTGGAAGCAAGGGAGTCTAGAAACTCCTTCATCCTGTGCTGGGGGATCGTTCGCGCCTTCACACGGATGTATTCTTCAAAGGAAATGGTGTTCTCCAGAGAATTATTCATATTGCAAGGTCCTCAGGGTTCCTTAAGGAAAGAGAAAGTAAAAGTCTTAACTACAGCACTCCCTTGACGCAAGGATATTCTTAACTCCAGTAACTAATTTCTCATACCAAGTACTGTACGAAAACTGGCAAACATGCACAGCCAGATGCCCAAGACAGATGCTTTAGTTTTATGAGGCATCTTGTGCTACTACACATTTCTCAGATTAACCCTTGGCAGCTCAGGGGAGTCTGAATGATACCTAGGTGTGACTGTGGAGCTACTCCCAGAGCTCACTGCCATGTAAGCTCTCCCAGCTCTGTACTTCACCCAGACCAGGCAAGTCCTGTACCAGACGAATCCAGCCGTACGTTCCATCTGTTTGCAGCATGCACTGTTAGCGAGAGAGGCTCAGAAATCAATATCTGTGGCCCTGCTTTGCAGCCGCAGAGGTGGGGAACTGAGCAGTGTGTTCTATCAGGCCGTGCAGTTCTATTCTAGGCAGCTAATGGGAAGCACAACAGAAGAGCAACAGATGCAGCATTCAGCCCATTGCTATTAGGACTAGGACAGCCTCATCGATTTGAACACAGCAAGCAAAAGGAGAGCACTGGAATCAAGAGATTTCCTCAAACAGGGAACTACACACATGGAGAAGCAGAGCTCTGGAAATGGCAAAGGCAACAGCAGCATTAGTTCTTGATCTCCTTTTAATATAGGAAGAGGTTAACACGAAACATGCCATGTGTGAACACAAAAGAAAGACAGAAAAAGAAGTTAGATGATCAGGAAGTGAAAGCAAAGAAAAAAACCACCACCACCAAAGATGACTCCACCTGAGAACGTCAGACAGCTCTAGGGTATATTCTGACAGCATTCTTTTCTTATTGACTTATCTTGTTTAAACCCACTAATTGCTTTTGCAGTGAGTATACTGGTTGTTTCTAAGGCTCTAATTAGCCTTGATAAAGCATAAATACATTTGAGCTGTAACATCACCAGATACTAAGACAGTTGTGAAAAGATGTGAAACAACGCATGATTAGGACTAGAAGAGGGGATTCAGCACTACTAGATCGAGCTGCATAAAGGAGGAAAAACAGACAGACATCATTATGTACATTATAACTGTAGTTCTAAAGAGAAGAGGCACAAAAACAGAACTTTATGTATCCTTTTACCATGATTTAACAAAGTAGAACTGAGACAGGGCTATGGTTGAATGCAAGACTGCAAAAGCCTGCCTGTGTGAAAATGGGAGTTAACTCTAGGCTTTCACTGGTGCTCAAGCACACTGCACAAGCCCAGCCCCAGCTATCACAAAACCTGGGAGAGCTGAAGCAAACGCTAACCCCTCTTCACTGTTACGTGACAGTCCAAACACACAGTTTTTGTTTACATGGAGGTTCATGGCTAGTGCATTGGACCAGGCTCACAGGAGAAAAAAACGAATATCAAAGGTAAGGGGAACACACGTGAGGCAATTTGTGCTCTATCTATGGTTTCTGAAGTCAAGATACATTTGTTGCTGTATGAGATTTCTACTGAAAATATTCTTAAAATATGCAGCAATGTTTAGTAAAAAACACCAGAAAATGGTGTTCACACAGCAAATCAAACAGCTCTGCAAATATCAGCATACAGAAGCTCCTGTAGAGCCCACATCTGGACAGAAAAACCATTCTTGCAGAGACACCAATCTGGCATTTTCAAGCCAGCTCTGGGTGATAGAGCCAGTAAGACTACTCACTTCTCCAGCAGCTACTCAAGAGTACTCTACATCTCCACAGCACGAATTACTAACCCCTTCCCAGGTGCCCATATGCCCAGGGTGAAACCAAGGGAGAACAACGATGTTAATGTGTCCATAGGGACTCAGACAAGACCTACAGCAGGCACACTGAAATGTGTTTTGCATCTAATTGGATGATGCTCCATTATATACTCCGAGGTTGGAAAACAGATTTTGAGCAATTAACTTGTCCCAACCTTCTACTTGGAACTTGCAAGTGAGGTTTTCAGAGGAGCATCATCATTTTCCATGTCCACCCTGAGGTGCACTAGCAGATAGAGCTTTGAGAAGGAAGACTCTTCTGAGGAATAAGCCTCAAGGATGCCATGCTAGGCTCCCAGACACGAAGGCCACAGATGTTCTTTGACAGCAGGATCCCAGATGTAAGTGCCACAGATGCTCTTTGACAGCCAGCTGCTGCTGAATTGGATGGGCTCACTTCTCCCAGGTGCTCCCATCCTGCTTGTGCATTGGTATTTATTACGTTGTAATGACTCAGGGAATAGCTATCCACTTTCCATTAATCTTGTCAAAAGAGACAGCAGGGAGGTCAGCATGGCCCCTGCTTCCAGTGGGACCTGTTAGCCCTCACTTCTACTTTTGAAACTCCAACCCTTCTTTCACAAGCTGCATCATTCTCCCGCCTAAGAGACCAGAAGCCACAAGAAACTCAGAAGCATAAGCAGCAGAAGTCCACCACCAAACCATCACCAACCTCTTCTGACCACCAGGAAGCAAAACAAAGCAAGCACTAATTTCTTAAATACAAATCCTTGACCCTGTTGAGCTGATCCATTTGAATTAGTTCTTGTTAGCATCAAAATCAAGAGCCTACTAAGCCAGTGTTCCTCGACTAGTAAATCTTCCTCTCTCACAAGCTGTCAGAAGGAATCTCTTTCCTTTCTTCTACCGTGGAAAAATAATTTTCCTTTACATTTTCTTGAAGTTACTATACCAAGAGCCACTAAGCTGAGCCCCTGCAGTATTCCAAGTGCCAGGCATGGACCAGAGCCCCACCATGCCACAAGGCATCTGTTCCTGTCCCACAAGAGCAGCAAGATCTTCCCTGGGTTTTCTCTACAGCTGCAGTTACAGACCCTCTAGGTAACAGTGTCTCCCTGGGGCGCTCATTTCAGTTTTAAGGCTGCTTGGGTTTATTTAACTAAAAGCACTGAACCACTCAAAACTGCACTTCACAAGACCCTATGCAGCACTGGAGGTACCAGGTCCAGAGGAAGATCCAGGAAATTAATATTGCACTGCCAGAAATTTTACTTATTAAAACTAAACCAACCTAAATTTATGGCAGAAAACCTCTGTGAGGCTCTAGTGTGCATTCAACAGGCTTTTGTAGGGCAACACATGCAGCTTGCTGCTGCGGTCACCACTTTTACTGTTAGTTATTAAAACACACTAATTTGTGCATTTCATTTATCCCACAGACACGCACTGGAAACTGCAAACACCCACCCTCACTGGATCTCAGCAGCATGTTTTTAATACTGCATTTTAAAATAAAAAAAAGCATCCAGGCAATAAGTTTCTCCAATAAAGGAAGGTAACTCCTCTCGCAGCATAACTGCATTTTTTTCAGGAAGTAAGTTCAAGAAAAATTCTCTGAAGATTATGAGCACATACGGTTAGTTGATAAAACTTAGACTGAGGTTACTGAAAACACACACACAACTTGCAGCATGTGGACAATCTGGACTCACCAGTCACCATGTTGCATGTATTTCTGCTGCTCTTGTCCTGAGCTCTTAGACTTGTAACGTTCTGGAGAAGACAGAACAAAGAAGCCCTTTCCATCCCCAGTTCCTCTTTCTTTATTAAGTCATTATATTTTTAATATGTATTCCATTAAGAAAAAAAAAATCAGGAAACAAAGATATGATGATCCAGGCAACTGGCAGCTCCTACTGAGGAATTGCAAGATGCCCAATTTCTAACCATCGTATCCCTCAGCCTGGTGGTATTGGGAACGACTGTGTGAGCACATCTGTCACAGAGCGCCGTGCGGCGACAGGCGCGGCACGGTGGGCAACACCGGAGTTACTGGCAGATAGAACTTAGAACAAGGCAGCAGCAGTAGTGACCGTATCCAGAGCCCCCACCCCCCCGCAGGTGTGCCCGGTGCGGCCCCGAGGGACAGCCGGGACCGCTACGGACCGTTCGGCCACCCAGCCAAGACGAGGCGAAGCTCCGCACTCAGGCCCTGAGACCGTCGGCTGCGGCTCAGCCCCGGTCCTGCCCGAGCGGGGACGCGGAGCCCGCGGGACTTCCCCCGCCCGCGGGGACCCGGCGCTGCCCCAGCCGCTCCCGCCGCCTTTGT
Source organism: Daphoenositta chrysoptera (assembly GCA_013397915.1). Lineage (NCBI taxonomy): Eukaryota > Metazoa > Chordata > Aves > Passeriformes > Daphoenositta > Daphoenositta chrysoptera. The sequence continues at coordinate 42,313 of VZRO01004388.1, forward strand.
TT
>VZRO01004388.1:59592-96196 GCA_013397915.1 Daphoenositta chrysoptera
TCCTTCGGGGGCCAGGCCGGATCCGAACGGCACCGGGGGCAGTCCCTGCAAGCAGAAGGCGGGCATGAGAGGGAGACCTGCACCCTGCCCACCCATCTCCCTCCCTGCTCCCGGGGGGCTAGAGGGGTGCCTGGGGGGACACAGCCCCTCAGGGTAGGGACCCCACACGGAGAATGTGCAGCCGTTGGGCTTAGAGAGCAGCAGCTGGTGGCAAACCCCACGGCAGGGCAGAGGGAAGCGGCCTGCCCAGGGTCCCTGGCGGCAGCCCCTGCAGCCCAGCAGGAGAGCCGGGCACAGCACACTCCTGCCCCAGGGCTGCTCAGCCAGTGCCGCTCAGAGCGGAGCCCTGCGCCCCAGCACGGGCGGCAGGGACGGGCCACGGGCAGGCTGCCAGCGCCTGCCACAGGTCTGAGGAACAGTGCGGGGCCAGAGGGGATTTCCAGGGCTTCGAGCACCTTGTCAGGCCTCGCTGCCGGCCACACACCGCCGGTGAGGGCAGGCAGGTGCAGGCAGCAGCTTGTGGGCCCCAACCCTGGGGCACCAGCACCAGCTGGAGCAGAGGTCAGCCCACCGGCGCCGGGCACTGACTCAGACCCACGAGGCCAGCACCGTGGGTGAGCGGGGGAAGCCGCCGAGACCCAGGGCTGTAGACAATGAGGCAACTGTTCCAGGACAGGCACCTCATGACCACAGCACAGCCCTGCCGGGCTCCCCGGCTGGGACCTGCTTGGGAGGGGGAGTAAACCTCGGCAAGTGGAGGAAGGGTGTGGGACAGAGGTAGGGGGAGTCCAGCTCAGGCCCCAGCCTAAAACACAGACGAACCCCTTCACTGACAAGCATCCCTCTCCCAAGCCAGCTGAGGGCACTGCCAGCAGAACAGCAGCGGAGACGGAAAAGAAAGTCACAGGGCTCTGAAGTCACCTCTCACACCCAAATACGCCAGAGCTGTCTGAGCCACACTCAGCCAAGGGCAACACGTCTCAATGTCAGACACCGTTGGAGCTGCAGCCCGTGCCCCAGCCCCAGGGGACTGCCTGCTCCTGGCCCTGCTGGGCTCCCCATGCCCTGCACGTGTCCAGCAAGGCTACCACTCCACAGCTGGGACTGGAGCCCAGCCCGTGCCCCACGGCATGGGCAAGCAGAGCTCTCCCCTGAGCCTGCTGCCACACAGGGTGCACCAGGCATCCAGCAAAGCTCAAAGGATGGTCCTGGTGCCAGCTGGGTCACAGAGCGGCCTCAGGTGACCCCCGTGTGGAGTCCCCGCCTCTGTGTGGGAGTCCCAGCACACAGGACAGGAACACTGCATCTCTTTGGAAAACCTGGCTTTATTAATGCACCATGGTCATACCTGTGCTCCCTGACCCCATGCCTCTCCCACAGCATGGGCAGCTGGTGCCCTCACAAATGAGGTGCTGCACCACACTGCCCTGAAGAGACCAACTCCCCCAGATACTGCCAGCACGCAGCCCCACGGACTGGTGGGAGGTAGCAGCCCACAGAGATGAGTGCTCACCATGGGCACCCCAGTCTGGATTGCCAGGCTCCCCAGCAGCTGTCCGGGGCTGAGCAGGGAAGCACACAAGCCCTTGGTGACAAGCCTATCCAGCCCCAGCACAGGAGTGTGGCACACACAACTCCCAGTGCACAGGCAGCTGGCACCAGGAGGCTCAGCAGGAGGCTGGCAGGACAGACTGGGCTGGCCAAGGACCATGAGTAGTCCCAGCCCTAGGAGTGCTCAAGGCTCCTGCAGCAGCACAGCTGAGAGAGGCAGTCAGCCAGGGCCCATGTCAGGGCATCCTGCCCTTGCTGCAGCCTCCCGGCAGGTCTCCACTTCCTTCCTGGGAGCCAAGCAGAGATGGCTGATGTGCCCACAGGGCTCTCAGGTCCAATTTTCACTGCAGCAGCAACGTCCCTTCTTGAGCAGCAGGGAGCCATGAGGTCTGCCTCACTCCCTGTGGGCAACAAGGAAGGGCAAAGGAGCTCTTGGTTCTGGGCTGTGCCTTGGCAAGGCAGCAGGCTGGCCACACAGACCTGCCAGCTGGCACAGGAGATGCCAGAGCAGACAGGCAGGAGCCGACAGCCCCATGCTTCCCTTGGCGAGTCTTTCCCAGCGTTTTCTGTCCTGCTGCCTCATGTCTTCGTCTCACAGCGTCCTGGGATGGCGCGTGCCCTGGCGGCCCTGCTCCCGCAGCTGGCCACGCGCCTGGGCCTATCTCCAGCGGGGCTGGTAAATGAGCGGGTAGAAGACGTTCAGGAAGAGAGCCACAATTGCGGCCGTCGTGGCCAGGACAAAGTATCTGACGCAGCCTTCATCTGGGTGCTGGGGGGTGCCCGGACTCCGCTTCTGGCCACGGGGCCTCCAGGAGTTTCTTGCAGGCCTTTGGGGTGCCTCAAGCTGCAGCTCTTGTTCTTCAGCCTCCAGTTCCTGCCAGATCAGAGAAGCCTGCGATGTGGAAACCTGCGTCAGCACTTGGAGAACACAACGGGCAACACCCCTTGCCATCCCCCGGGGCAGGCGGCTGCCTGCAAGCCCAGCCCCGTGCCCAGCCAGCCCGCCTCCCCATGCAGCACCGTCGCGGTCGCGCCCGCCCCCGCGGCTCTTCGGGGTCTCTGGTGTGTGGGGCTCCGGTGGGTGGCTCTGTGGGAGGGAGCGTGGGCAGCTGCCAGGCAGGGTCTTCACGGGACAGCAGAGAGTGAAGCCAGCAGCTGGATCCCGATGGAGCAGATGCACTTGCATTGGTGGGTCCTGGAGGCAAAGGAGCAGGCAGCAGCCAGTCACAGCCCAGCTTCTGTGATCCCAACAGGATCTCTCAGATGACAGCCAATCCAGAGCCAGCTGGAGCAGCGGGAGCAGGAGGCGCAGTGCCAGTACAGCCAGTCACAGCTCTGCTTTGGTGGGTAGGAATGCTCTGACAACTAATTGTAGCCCAGCTTCCAGGAGGATTTTCCACAGGCAGCCAACCACAGCTTGGCCCTTCGTGTCGGTGATCGTGCAGAGCAGTCAGGGCGCAGGTCTCTGGAGGGCACCCGGTGCCAGGGAGGGTGCAGGTGGTCCGGGGTGCTTGGGGACCTGCTGAGCCCCACTGGGATCCAACGCATCCCATTACTGCAGGGAAACTGGCGCTGCCAGGGGCCCAACGAGCCCGAGTGCCACAGAGCTACCTGATGAACCCCAGTGCCATGGGGCATACAGTGAGCCACAGTGCCAGTTCGGCCCCTGAAGGCTCTCACCACCAGTGTGCGAAAAGCAGTGCAGCTTTCTCGTTGCTCAAGCTGCTTCCCAGTGAGTGGATCTGCTCCAGGACACGCACAGCTCCCCAGGGCAGGAACAGCCCAGGCAAGCAGACACCAACATGTCAGACAGGCCTCCCCCCTCCCCCACCCAGGTCTCAGAGACAGACAGCTTCTGTCCCCAGGCAAGAGAGCAGAGCTGGGATGCCTAACCAGCACCAGGCCGAGGGGAGCATGAGCCAGAGGGGCAGGGAGGCCAGGCCAGAAGGGCCCCTCAGGGCACACATGTGCAGTCATGCTGGAGATGAACTGAGCATTGTCCTCAGACTCTGCAGGCCTGCAGAGGTGCTGAGCATGGAGGGAAGGTTTGCAGCACAACAATGCCGGAGGTCTGACCAGGTGGGCACCACACTGTGCCCCAGCCTCGGCCTTCCTGACTTTCACATGAAGATCAGTGCAACCATTCCCTACCACTGCATTCTGAAAGCACCCTGCCGTCTGGCCCACCCCCAGTCCCTCCCTCCCTCCCAGGCCACCCAGCAACAGAGCTCGCTCTGGCAGGTTTTTCTACAGCACCCTGTGAAGGCTGCCAGGCCTCTGGCTCAGCACTGGCATTTACCTTTTTTGCACTTGGCTTGGCCCTGAGTTGGCCCCCAGCAGAAAGTGTCCCCCACCCTGCCTTGAAAGCAGCTCCAGAGGGCAAGTTCTTACTGCTCCCTGGCACAACCAGATCCTACTGCACCGCTCGCAACCACTCCTCCAGCGCAGACCCTGGCAAGGTTGTACCCCTCCTTCCTCTTCCAGTGCCCTCCCACCAGCAATTCCACTCTGATGACGAAAACCAGCTCTCCTGTGATCCCTCAGGACAGGGATTGTCCCAAGCTCACAGTGAGAACAGGGCAAGACAGGCTCCAATACCCAGCCGGCACAAGCTCTTTGGTATCAAAGGGGTGCAGGCACTGCACCACAGCCGCACCAGGCTCTCTGGGTGCAGACGAAGACAGGTAGGCCCTGCATGTGGGCTCCTGAGCACATTTCAAGCCTCTGTGGCTCCAACAGTGCCGAAAGGGACGCAAGTGCTCACCTGGCTGGCAGCAGCTTCGGCAGAGGGGGTGCGCTCGCTGCGGTGGTCTGAGGGATGCCCTGGCAGGGGTCTCTCCACAGGAGAGTTCCTCCGGCGGTAGAAGAGGACATACGCGTATCTGGTCACCACTTGGCTCTCATCCACAGTGGTGACTGTGCTGTCATCGAAGAGCCGCCAGCCTGAGAAGGAGGAAGGGTTAAGCAAGCAGACAAATCCCAGCTGCAGGAGCAGGGGGGCGGCAAGGGTGACAGATCCTCACCTACGTCGCTGCGCTGGCTGTTCTTGTCGTTGGGCAGGCGGGCGTACGCTGTGTAGTGCCCTCCAATCATGCCCCCGTAGTGGTTGATCACAGCGTACAGGTCATACATAGGCAGCTGCTGCTCACCTTTCCGACCAATGCAGAACTTGCTCAGGTCCAGGCTCCTGAGGAGAGACACGGTGACTGTCAAGGGTGATCAGTGTTATGCAGGCCAGACTGCAGGTCAGCAGAGGAAGTGCCAGCCCAGACACATTGTCCCCAGCCTCTCACCGGACGGGAAAGTCCACCATGTCATTGATCTTGTCCCTCCAAATAAAGCTGCGGAAGGAGAAGCGCTTGAGCTGGATGATGAGGACGTTGGGCAGCCGCCATAGCATCAGCTGCTTGGAAGCCTCACGGTGCTGCTTGCACTTGGGGCAGTACCTGGGGGAAGAGGGTGCTCGTTACTGGCATGGGGAGAGCCTCAGTCCTTGCAGCCCAGCTCAGCTCCAGGGTCCCCACATGCAGGGCTGGCAGAGGGTATGTCGGAGGGCTCAGCGTCCTCTGTCAAGGGCAGGCCAGCACAGTCCTACAGAGCACTAGCTTTGCTCCCTGCTGGCTTAGCCCTTCCCAGTGCACAGGGAAGGTCAGCCCATTGTTCCTGGCTGCCAGTAGAAACAGGGTGCAGGCCCCAGCAGCTCCTGGGAAACCCCTGCTGCTGCCTGGGCCCGTTGGCTGGAACCCACCCTTCTGCCTTCCTCACCATGCTTCCTCTGGGGCCAGGACTTCAGGCTTGGTGAAGAGATTGAGGCACTGCTCCAAGGTGAAGTGGCCAGCCCGGGCTGCTTCACTGGCTGAGCCTGGGTCCTCCACACACTCCAACTCCTTGGATTCTACCAACACAAATTCCTTGAGGCGCTCATTGTTCTTCCACACCAGGGCAAGGGAGCAGTCGTCTGTCAGATCCAGGGGGGTGTCACCTGTGAAGGGGCACAGACCTCACACACCTACTCTACCAGGCTGGACCAGGCCACCTTGCTGGAGCAATCTTGCCCATCCCAGTTAGATACAGAGATCAAAAAGTGCTGCCAGAAAGGGACAGGTGCCCCCTGGCCAGGTTCACCATGCTGGGGCAGCAGAGCCCCTCAGCCTGCAGGGCGCAACGCTGGCACAGCCCTCTCATCAGCAGCACCCTCACAACCAGCACTGTGTGTGGGCATCCCACTCAAACAAAGAGGTGACCCAGAGATCACAGACCCTCTGAGAATACATGAGGTTGGAAGGAATTGGCCTATTTGCTGAGGAGAACAGCAATGTCACGCCCAAGAAGAGCTTCTGGGCAGAGGCTCTGTGCAGCAGAGCCCTTCCCTCCCCTGTCAGGTGCAGCTTTTACTGTCCAGTGTGGGCCACCATCACACCTGTGTTCACCTTGTGCCAGGCAGGCTCTGGCACCCTGGCCAGGCAGATCCACTACCCTGCCAGAGGCGGTAAGGGATGAAGGTGGCGCTTTACAGGGCTCTGGCTCACCTTTATCTTCCAGCTTGTGCTCTCGGTTGGCAGCGTCAATCTTAGTGATGTAGAACGGTGTGGCACGGGCACTCAGTGAGTCTGGAGTGTGTTGGTACCCAGGGATGGCAGCTGTGAACAGGCAGGGACAGATCTGTGGTGGCACTGCCTGTCTGCCCTGCGTAGGGGCCAAGAATTTGCAGCGCCCCCACCCCCACCTCACATGCTACGGCCTTGAAGGGACACAACCACGTGCCCGTGTCCTTGACTATTTTTAGCAGATGCCTGCCCCTGGCAAGCTGTGCTCCTCTGCCTGCCTTGCCCCTTCACTGCACATTGCTGCCATCCTGAGACGAGTGTCTGGAAACGTGACAGCCAGGCAGCCGAGCGCGAGAGGCTGGTCCCATGCAGCTGAGTCAGAGCGAGGGAAGTGCTTTGCTCACAGCCCTCAGGGGCTCAGCCTGCACCAGCTCTGCCTTGCTCCCACAGGACTTGAGGCTTCTGCCAGCCCCTGCCTTCCCACCTCTACCACAGCAACAGCGCTTAGCCTCTCTCCTCATCAGGTCTCTGCTCTACACCCTGGGCTTTGCCAGGGCAGGGCAGAGCGTGGGTAGGTAGGCATTTCAGGTGAGGCAGCACTGCCAAAACAAAGCTCCCAGGGCCTCATCTGTGTTCCAAAGAGTGTCCAGACCAAGCTCACAAGGGGAAAGTGATGCTGTGGCGGGAGGTCACCCCAAGGAGGGAGAATTGCCTGAGCTCCTGGCACAGACACAGCTAGCACTTCAGCACCTCTTACCTTCTGGCTTGAGGGCTCTCTCATAGGATGGCTCCTTCTCACAACAGTTGTCACCCTGCGAGTCCATGTGCTCAGAGAACCCTGAATCCAAGCTCAGCAGGGAACTCCTGGCTGTCAGGACCTTGCTCCGGACAGTGGTAGTATCCCCCATCTCTGGGTGCAGCTCAGGCCCAACTGGCGAGAGCGAGGGCTCCTGCAGGAGGCTGGAAGCCCTGTCCCCATCTCCCAGCTCAGGGGCAGAGGTGGCTGCTGCACAGCTGCTCTTGGCCAGGGGCTCCAGCTTGTCTGAGTGCAGAGGCTGCAACCCCTGCTCCGGTGACATCCGGCCCAACTGGAATGGAGGCTGGAACACGCTGACTGAGTACCTGGGCAAGGAGGTGGGAGTTAGAGCTGGCCAGACACAGGGCTGAGCTCAGCTCCAGGGCAGAAGCACCCTCCTTTCCTGGGCTCTCACCTTGCATAGCCCTCCAGCAGCTGGGCCAGGCGGGCGTAGGTGAGGCGGGACTCGGGCACGCTGATGAGGAAGGGGAAACCGATGTTCTCGGGACGGCACGAAGCCTTGTGGTCTGGCCAGTGTGTTTTCTGACATGCCCTGTAACACATACAGCCCTGCTGAACTGAGCATCCTTGAATAGCCTGGGAAGGAGCAGTGCAGGGCCAGAGGGGTGTGCTGGGGACAAAGGGAGCACCAGGAGTTCAGCTGGCTCCATCCCAAAGGGCAGACCCATCCCACCTTCTTCCGGCAGGCAGAGCTCTCCCATCCAGCCCATCACAGCAGGAGACCCTCCCTCCCTGCCAGGCACCAAGCCAACTCACACGTTGCAGTAACCGACTCGATAGCACCTCGTGCAGCGCTTAAGCTTCTCATCCTCTGGCAGCTGCTTCTTCTGGCAGGCTGCACACTTGGCGACAGGGCCACTGGGCACCTGGGGACGCTGCAGGAGAAAGGACCCATTGGACAGGGAAGGGCACGGGGGTAGGACAAGGCAGCCTCAGTGGGCATCTGTGTTCACTGTAGCTAATCGCCCTTGTGTACAGTTCTGCCCCTCCTGCTCAGTCCCACTTATGCCTCAGCCTTCCTGCATCCCTCCCAGTAGTCCCAATATGCCTTCTTACCTGCTGGACCTGAAGCTCCACCACGCGCTCCTTGGCCAGCTCCGGGGACAGCACCTCAAAGCAAAGCAGCAGGTCTGTCGGCGAGACCGTGTCTAGTGAGTTAGACGGCAGGAACATGCGGTGGAAGTGATTCTTGATCACCTGCCAGGAAAGCAGTGGAGCGTGGCCGTGTGAGGGCTGCCCTATGTGTCCTCTCCTCAGAGAGCCACAGACCTCAGCCTCACAGCGAGATGTGGGAAGAGCAGCAGCTCAAGGGTGCTGTGCTCAACTTACCACCTCACTAGGGAAAGAGGGACATCCCAGGTGGTGGCCTAACCCTCCAGAGCAGGTATCTGCCCAGCACTCTCACCTCTGCCAGGCGCAGGTTCTCTGGTTTCACACGCACGCTGTGGGCCACTGAGTCAAGTACCTCCATGGCACTGGAGTTCTCCTTGCTGATACTCACGAGGAACTGCCACCGAGAAAGTGCCACATTAGTCACATCACTGAGGCATGCAGGCCCTTACTTAACACAGGGCTTAGCCTGTTGGCACATGACCAGCTGCCTGGGGCACCTCCAGGATCCTTCTCAGGCTCCCTCCCCAGGGTAGAAGGTATCCTTTACCTTGATGGGTTTTGTGTGTGGCTCCTTTGCAAAATAGTAGACAGTCAGCACCTTTTGCTTCTGTGGGAGGGGTACGGGGAGGTACAGGAAGGGGTCAAACGTAATAGACACCTGCAGATACAAAAGCACACTCAGTTGTGGAAAGTGCTTGTGGCTGAGCAGCAGACCCAGTGGACCCAAGATCCAGCCTTGCTCTCTGAGGGTCAGGAGCCTGCTTCTGCACAGCCAGGACAGGAACAGAACTTCCAGGTCTGCCGTACCTTGGAGCACACCGGGCACACAAGCTTGGATTTGTACTGGCCCTGGAAGAGGTCTACTATGAACGAGTCGTTCCTCATCTTGTGTCGTTGCCAAGCCTCTTCAGCTACCACCTGCAGGAAGAAAGGGCTTAGCACCTCGCTAAACCACCCAGGCTGCTCTGCCAGTAGCTCTGGGGGAGGAACACCCTCACCTCATCGGGCCTCCCATCCGAGTCAACAGTCTCTGTGTAGGGCTTGTTCTGGATGCGGTTGAGGTCCTCGTGCAGGCCATCGAGCAGGAAGGCCATGAACTCCTGAGCATCATGCTGGGCATAGCCAGTGAACTGGCTGGCCTTGCTGGCCACAATTGCCTGTCGGGAGCACAGTCATCAGGGCTGGCCAGCAGACCCCTGGCAGCACTGCGTGCCCCATGCACAAACCCTGGCTGCACCCACCCACACCCACAGCTCTCTGGGGCACTTGCAGGGCAGGCAGGCGCCCACAGAGGAATGCTGGGGACCCACAGCAGTTCCTGCTGAGCACCAGTGCCAGGAGCCCTACCTTCAATTTAGAGGGCTGGAAGGCATGGTGTGTGCCTTTCCACAGTGCTCTGAGCAGCATGGCAAAGCCAATGGCCAGGCGCCCACCCGTCCCCAGCGGGTTGTTGTAGTTGATTTCCGACTCAAAGGACCGATCTGTAAGAAATACAGGAGCTCAGGGTGGCTGCTGGCTTCATTATCTGAGTGGCCAACCTCTGCTGGGCTCCCAGTGTGGGCTCACCATGGAAGTAGTCACGCAGCTCCCGGGTGTTGGACAGGGACTGGATGACACTGTTCATGAAGCAGGTGTTGCCCAGGTTCACCAGCCCCGTGAAGCCGGGCAGGCAGACCTTCTTCTTCTCATCTTCATCCTCATCATCCTCCACGCTCTCGGCACTCACCGGGCTGTGTGTCATTGGTGGCACCATACACGTTGGTTTGGGCTGCCAAAGCAGAGGCAGGTGTGAGGGTGCAGCACTCAGGGAGTCTCTCTGGAACACCAGAGGAACTCAAAAGCCCAGGAAATCCCCCAGAGAGGGCTGGAGCCATCAAACCATCTCCCACTTGGACTGGGACAGACAGGCCAACAGCTGCCCCTAATCCTGCCAACTATGACTTAGGGGCACCGCCTCCTCCTCTAGGAATACTTTGCCAGTCTCCAGAGTGACACTGAGGAGGTGTCCCTCTTTCTCCTATCCAGGTCAGATCCAGTGTGGCCACACTCACCGAAGGAATGTGTGGCTCTTGCTTCACTGCCACGTGCTCCGGGGCCGTACGGGCTGCCACACCATCCAGAGCCCCATCTTCCACACGCGGCTTCTCTTTGTCACTGGTTCGGGCCTCTTCCTTGCTGGAGAGGGGGTGCTGGTTACTGCCCGGAGGGTTCTTATCCAGAGGGGTAGGGCCTGTAGGCATGGCAACCTTTGCACCACCCACTGCACCTTAAAAAGGGGGAAGGGTGGGCTTGTGGTTAGCAGCACCAGGCGCTGCCCACAGTGGGGCTGAACTGCTCAGTCCACACTTGCACCCAGGCTCTCTTCTACTCCTCTTCCCTGTGAGCAAGGGAAACAGCAGTGCCCTTCCCCTATCACTTGGCTCACACCCTGCCTCACATCCCTCCTACCTGCACCCACTCAGCCCCTCTCCTTCCCCCCAGTCCCATGCCAGAGGATCCAGCACCAGCTGGCAGGTGGCAGTGGTGAAGAGGGCCCATGCCCCACTGCAGTGCAGGAGGCAGGCAGGACAAGAAGGCAGGGTGCAGACCTCGTGTGGCTGGAGCCTCCAGCCCCCCCCAGCGCTGGCTCTGGCGTTTCTTCAGGCAGACATCGATGCGAGACACTGTGAAGTTGTATGTGCACTGGTCCGGCTCAATAAGGTTCCTGCAAGGCATGCAGCAAGTCAGAGGATCCCAGACCCCACAGCAACCTCAGACATGCCAAAGCCTTTGCATGGCAGAGCCATGCATGCTAGCACTGATCCTGAGGTTGCCCTGGCCAAGCAGGGTGGAAACCCTTGAGCCTGGCCATACTGAGCACACAGAGTGCCCTTTTCTGACAGATCTGTTCTGCTTGGTTCCCTCCTGCTGCACATCCCATCCAAAGGGCACACAGGCTGGTCTGGTTCTGTCCCCAAGAGCTCTAGAACAGCCTGGGGCTAGCTGCAGGCAATGAAGCACTGGGATTTCCTCCCCTGCAAGCCAGCACACAGCCAAGGCAGACCAGGTTCACGGCACTAGTGCAGTATGGTGTAAGTGAAACCTCCAGATGCAGAAATGAGCATTCCCTGCACAGAAGCACCAGCTGGGACTGGTTCCTGCTACAGCTCTGCACTCTCACCTCCCTTGCCCTGGTGTGGGTTAGAAGGACAGGGGTCATACCTGAGCTTCACCTGCCACCGGAACACCGTGTGGGGCCCACAGCCAGGATGGAGACGAAGGAAGTTCGTATCACTGCAGAGAAATTGGGAGTGAGCAGGAGTGAACAAATAAGTAGCCCAGCCACAATCAGGAGCTCTGCAGCGGCCTGGCATCATCCCGAGGCAAACTTGTACCTCGTCTGGAACACTAGTGTGAAGTCTTGTTCCCGGAACAACACCTTGGATGTCTCCTTGTGGATCTCCTTCACATAGACATGCACCACCACCAGATCATTGCCCTTCTCGTATGAGTCATTCTTGACAAAGGTCAGGCTTACAAAAGGCTCTGGCTCTGAGCAAGGAAAGCCATGGAGAGAGGGGTTATCTTCCTTGCATGCTGAGGCTGCAAGCTGACCCAGGAAAGGTCCTGAGCAGATGCACCTTCCCAACCAGGCTCACCCCATGGCCACTCACCATCAGCTGCTGCTTCCAGAGCCACGTCATCCTTGGACCAGTCCCTCTTCTCACCATCTCTGCCCATGGGAGGGGTGGCCACTGGGATGGCCTTAGAACTCTCTCCCAGGACAGGCAGGCAGTCCCGGCTCCGCAAGGCCTCAGCAGGGTTGCCTGGCTGCAGGACTCTCTTCTCAATACAGGTGGCAACACGGTGCGGGAACACCTCCGTGGTAGCTGTGAGAGGTGGCATCTCCACTGGAACAGTCTCCTTGGCCAAAACCACAGCCTTTCAATACAGAAAGACACTGTGAAAAACAGACAGTCACCCCTGAGCTGCCCTGGCCCACCCACTGTGGTTCCTGCCAGCCACAGTGCTGCCACAGAGTCCTGCCTCCACACCACCTGCTTCCCCCGCACATCCCATGCCAGCTCAGCCCCAATAGCACCACAGCCCAGCAACTGCAGGGTCCTCACTTCACCTGCTCCTCCACCACAGGTCCTCCTGTCAGCCCTCAGCATCCTGAAGCCCACCTCATCCCCATGGGCAGGGATGGGTCCCGCATCCCCTGCACAGGGCAGAGGAAGCAGGGGCAGCCTGTCCAGCCAGATGCCCAGGTACCTTCTCCAGTGGCAGCGCAAGGTCTGCAAGGGCCGCGGGTGCATCCACCTGGCTGGCTCTGCCGTTGCGGCGGCTGCCGGCCCTCCCGCTGTGCCCTTTGCTGGGCTCCGCGTTCCCGGTGACTCTGGCATTCGGCTCCTCTTCGGTGGGAGCCACTTTGAGGTATACTGCCCGCTTGGCGCTGGGGCCGCTCTGTGTCCCTGGGCTGGCCGGGCTTTTCCCTCCCAGGGCCTCGCTTCTTCCCGGAGCACGCTTGGGGTTGGAGGGCTCACGCCGGGATCTTGGTGGCTCTGTGCCTTCAGCCCGCGGCTCTTCAGGGGTCAACTCCACAGAAGCAGCCTTCTCTTTTCCGTTCTCCCAGCATGTGGCCCCTTTGGTCAGTTCTTTGGATCCGTCTTTCCTTTTCTTCTGTAAAAAGCAATGCAGCACAGTAAGAAGGTATTCAGGTCGCAGCATCTTTCAGGCTCCTTATCAACCTCTCACCCTCAGTCTCCCTTCCCAGACTGCACCAGGAGTCTACTCCAGAACCTGGAGATGCACGGCAGGCAGAAACAGGAGTACGACTCCCTGGGACAGTGGCAGATGGCTCATGCAGCATGTGGATGCGGGATGTGCCCCACATTGCTCCCTAGCCAGCTCAACAGCAGGGAGCTCAGAGCTCACCCCAGCTCCCCAGGGCTCCATAAGCTCTCTTAAGAGGCAGATCATTCCCTCCTCACCAGAAGTGAAGACCAGTTATGGAGTGGGATCTTCTTCTGAAGGACAAGCTGTAGAAAGTTGCCCTTCTTGCACTGGATCTTGCTGCAGGAGCCCTCGATCTCCTCATAAAACTGACAGCTCCACTGGCGCCCGTCTGTAAAGCAGAGGGGAACCAGTACCTCAGGCAGTGCTCCAGGCAGCTGTCACCTAACCCACAGCCCCCTTTCACCTGCCCCCAGGATGAAGGAAGCACTCATTCAGAGCCAAGAAAGCTGCAGGCAGGCTGCCACCATACCCCAGGAGCCTTCCAGGGCTCCAGCCAGCTTCCCTGAATTTGCTTTGTGCATCTGGCTGGCCTCCTTCCCAGCGGGAAGGCCCTGGGTCTCCCTGCCCTCAGGGGCACAGTCACTTTTCCAAAGGATACCCGGGACTGACTCAGCCATCCCAGCAAGCAGGGGACAGAGACGCACCGGCGCGGCAGTGGGCACTTGTTCACTTGGCACAGAGGCCAGCTCCTGCCCTCCCCAGCTCTACATTGCTCTCCTATCAGCCCCGTCTGCTGCCTAAGGCTGTGCCAGCTGACAGCAGGGCATTGCCTCTGAGGGAAAAGTTTGATGTCTGCCTGCTGCAACCCCGTGCTTGGCCCAGAGCTGTGCCAAGTCCCGATGGAGAAATGCTTGCAGCAGTTGCTCTATTTCCATACCTGGTAGTTTGACCACACAGTCTGTGTCAGTGAAAGAAGCATCTACATCCTCCACCTTCAGAGCTCCACTGCCCAAGTTCAACTTGATAATGATCTCATCGGCATTCTGCTTCCAGTCCAGCAGCAGCTCTAGGAAAAGGGAGGGAAGTGTCACCCACTTGCTGGGGAATGAGGCTGAAGTGCCCACTCCTTGGCTGGGGAACACAAGCCTGAACACACACACAGTTAAGGAAGTCAGAGCAGGGAACACAAATCATGACCATTAAATAGGACCCGCCCTTGTCAGAGAGGCCACAAACAAGAGCACGTGTTACAGCAGGGCAGATGAATCCTGGTGGGAACCAGAGAGATCAGAAAGGCAGTGCTACTCTTGGCATTGCCACAAGCAGCAGTGGCAGCTGGGAAGAAGGGGTGGCTCCTGCCAACGGCAAAACAATTACTGCTTTCCCAAGGAACGAGGAAGCCACAGAAATACTCTGGGGGATTTAAGTGGACTCTGAACACAATCAAATATTGCCACTTCCTCTTTGCATATGCAAACTAAGCAGCCCAGCTGCAACCATCAACACACTGTACTCCTGCCAGGCGAGCATGGCTAACACAGTTGAAACACAGGCTGGCTGGCCAGCCAGGCAAGTACGCTGCAAAAGGTGAGAAAGGAGTGCAGCAGTGATACTCCAGTGCAGGCAGAACTTCGTGTGCCTGCCAGACTCCAGGTGTGGCCCTGTGGTGCCCTGAAGTCTTCAAAGCAAAAAAGTGAATTCCATCACCTTGATTTCAATCAGGTTTGTTCTACCCCTGGGGCACAAGGATGTCCTACTCTGTCCTCAAAGCAGGCCTGGACTGAGACAGAAACCAGCCAATGCTGCACAAGGTGACACAGTTTGGGATGTTCCCAGCCCAGCATGATGTCCTGCTCAGAAAGAAGCAGAGCAGGTGTCAGCAGTAAGGTGTCCCAGGGCTGTGCTCAATGACACCATGACACCTGAGTTGCAAGTAGCCTGCCACATGCCCAGGGCCTCTTCCCTGCAGACAGCCTTCCCACTGGGAAGGCCCCATACTGATAAGATAAACGCTGAGGCAAGGGAGTGCTCAGGTTAGCCCTGCTCAATGCCAGAGCACGGGACAAGGTGAGAGCTTCAGATCCCTTGGCAAGGGCACTCCATGGCCATGCACTGGTAGCTGGCACACACCTCAACTTACCCTCCTCTGAGTCCTTCTCCTGGGCAGTCTCAGCCTGCTCGAGCTCAGGGCGAGACACTGGTGGGCAGAGAAGCAGAGCGCAGGTAGGTCTGTCATTCTGTCACCTCACAACATAGGCCAGCAAGCTGATGCCCAAAATTTCACACATCACCTCCTTCTACCCTGAATCTGTGTCCAGACTTTTCATCCTGCATGTGTTGCTCATCTCCCTCCTCTGCTTTCTCACACTTCTCCTTCCCCAGAGTCCTGCCAGCAGCACCACAGCCACCCAGGACAACTGCTCCAGGCCGTATCATCATATCCCAGTCTAACCAAAACCACAGTGGGAGCAAAACAATACTGCACCATGTAGCCAGTGCTTTCTTGAAGCACATTTCATTGTGGAGCTTGTGGCATCCAGGCTCAGTTGCGTGGCCCAGCTCGGTGCACCAGGTCCCAGCCCCCAGCCATATAGAGGAGTCCTGTCTTGATCTGACAGAAAGAACCTGGTGTTTGGTCATGCTCAAACCAATTCTGCTGTAACCAGAGAACCACGTGGCCCAGCTGCACTTTAACATTTCCATTCCTGCATAAGCTGCCAACATCCACATCTGAAACTTCCTTCCAGATCAGGGTGGGGAACCAAACTGACCTGACACCTAATCCCTGCTCCCCACAGAATTACCTCGAACAGCCAAAAGTGCCTCTAGGCCTGCTCTACCCGCCCAGGATAGTGAGCTCTGCCAGGCAAGGCACCCAAAGCAACAGCACCTTCTCCTGGAGCAGAGAAATAGTGGCAACAGGAGCTGTGGTGTCTGGAACACTCAGAGGGCTGTCACTGCCTCCCTTGACTGGCTACAAACCAGTGGGAAACTTCTGCTGACCACCACAGCCACTGGTGCAAAGGTGCCGGTGGGGCTGACAGTGTGAGAAGCACGGCAGTGGCACTGCCAGGAGGATCTACAGCCCTTCACCACCTCTCACAGAGGGGACAGGGGCAGCATGGCTGCCCTCAAGGAGGCCCCTACATCCCCACAGAGGATGCAGAGAGTCAGGCCCTACCAGAGGTGTACTCCTCCCACGTGAGAGAAAGCACAACGCTGTGCTCCGCACTGTGGGATTTCGCATCGGGGACTGCACCCAGCCGCTCTGGCACAGACCTCGCCAAGCACTCAATTACCTTGGCCTATAAAACACCCTGTGATTTTGAGGTTACAACAATCATAACAGAGCAGGCACAGAAATCAAACAGCTTTCCAGAGCCACAGAAACTCTTGCCGGCATCCTGCCCGCAGGCATTCCCTGCACCTGAAGCATCATTTTTGTCAAAGGATACATGGCAGTTACAGAAGGAATTACTCTACAGTAACTATTTCACCTGAGCCACACCTTACCCTGACTCAGAAGCGAAAGCACCAGCCCCACCCGCAGGCCTTCCACACCCCGTCACTGCCTCACAACATCTGGCCTCAGCAAACCAATGGTAAAAAAGCAGTGCTGCCTCCAGCTGCAAGAACTCCCACAAGTTTCAGTTCCACCCCCACTGGATTGGGGCAGATCACACCCAGTCAAAAGCAGGGTCTAGAAACAATCACCAAGGCCAACTCCGGACTTTAACTAACAAGGCCACAGGCCCAACCTTCCTAACATTGCTGGGGCTAAGCAGTGCCCAAAGGAAGGAGGTTGCAGGTCCAGGGAGGACACTGTGTCAAAGAAGATCCCACATCACACGCGTTACCATAAGCTGCAGGAAGCGATTAGTCAAATCTGCTTATCCTGCAGCAGATGGCTGCGAGGCCGAGACACCATGGGCCTGCTCACCACAGTGATGCTGACGGGCTCTCACCTTCCTTGCTTTCCTGATTGGCTCGATCCTTCTGCTTCTTCTTGTTGGTGGCATCATCCAAGCCCCGAGACACTCTCCTCTGGCCAGGGGCATTTGTGCTGCTGGACATTTTCAGCCGTTTGGAGGACACAAACAGCCCACCGGGGTCGGTAATGGAGTCTGGGTCAGGGGTGCGACGTTTTCTTCCTGGCCCAGCTATCTTGGCGACTCTCTGTGGTCAAACTCTCTGGCAAGGAAGTAGTGGCCTAAAGAGAGGAAAGAGCGAGCATGGCAGGAGCAGCAGGGGGAAAAGGCCCAACAGCATCAGGATCTGCTCTTTGCCTCAGGGCCAGTGCCCTTACATGACCTTCACCGTGGTGTTTATGGGAAGCCCCACGCAGCACTCAGTGAGGAAACCTACCTCATCACAGCTGCTACAATGCTTACTGCCAAAAGCATGGGCTTGTCAGAGCTCCCAACATACAACCGGGGGTCTTCAGTGTGTGCCACGCATTAAAAACCTGGAAAGCAAGTGTCATGCTCATGGTTCCCACTACAACAACACTGGCCCAGAGGAGCTGCTGGCACTAACAACACCCGGAGACACAGGCGAGGGTAAGGACACGAGGAGGCCTGGATCTGCAAAACTGAGCCTCCAGAGTCAACTGGGGGAGCCTGTCACACAGCTTGGAGCGACAGCTATTTCAGTCAAACAGTGTCCTGTGTATCAGAGCCAGAATAGGAGCCAGTAACACCCTAAGAAGGAAGCAGGCCTGGGACAGTCTCCCATGACAGATGAGAGCAGAGCTCCCTGGCAAAAGGAGAGTTCCTCCCCCTTCGCCCACTAGCCGGGAGCTTAACCAGCATGACTGCACCTTGAATATTTATCTGCCAGCCAGTTTACAGACAGCGTCAGCGGGGCCTGGCCTGGAAACAGGACACCTCTGCTCCTCGTGCCCCAGGAAGAGAGCAGGCTGAGCAGGGCACGTAGGTTGCTCACCCCTGCCCCCTCAGACATGCCCTCCCTACAAAGCCAGCTCCCCTACACGGTTTGGGAGCTGCTGGCCCAGGGGTCTGTTGCACTCCTCAGTGTCACCCTGCAATGTTCAGGGTTTTGAGAGAGCAGAGGCTGAAACAACCCACTGAAAACAGTCCCGCTGGAGGTGTCTCTGTGGAGGCAGTGGGAGCAGAGAGCTGGGAAGGTTTCCTCCCTTGCTGCCCCAGCTGCACACCCTGACCCTGGCAGTGCTCACCAGCCTGCAGGGGCTTGCAGCAGGGAAACGGGCCCAGCCACACAGATCCTGCCCACCCCCAGGTGCCACCTGCCTGCCACAGTGCACTGATCCCCACGCATCCCATGGCCCTGTGCCCATCGGAGGACATGGAGCCGAGCCCGACAGCATCTTGGCCTAGCCCAGCTCCAGTGAGCCTGCCTCTCCCTCAGTGGGAGGCAAGCTGTCCCTGGGGAACACCCTGTTCTGCTTTCACCCATGTACCAAGCACTGACCCCTTGCTGTGTGTGGGCACGGCCCCTGGCAGGAGGCACCTTCAAGGGAGGCACTCTGTCAGAGGGAGGACACTGCCACTCCTGTACTGCCCACCCCATGTTGCCAGGGCATTTGTGTTCTAGAAATGTTCAGGGCAACAAGTAGCCACAAATGTGGAGATGTAGCTAAAGTAAGAGGGACCCCAGAGAGCAAAGCAGCCTCGTCTCGCCCTCAGCTCTGGCAAAGCCAGCCCCATGACAAGTGCAGCATCCAAACCACTTCTCTTCAGGCCAACCCGCCCTCACAACCAAGAGCCACTGGAGCCAAGTGAAAAGCCGAGTCCAGCCCGACTGCCTGGCACAGACAATTCCTGCCACCCGTGGTGGAGAGGCCCAAAATGACCTGGAGATTGGGATGCTGAGCAGGGTCCAGCATCAGTCCCAAAGAGCTTGAAAGAGTGTGGGAGGGCAGCAGTGTCATCCCCATGCTGCTGCACACACTGGGTCTCTCCAGGATGCAGAAGCACTTCTGGCTGCAGAGGGAATGGAGCAGGGAATGTGGCCGTGATTTGCCAGGCTAGGCCTCTGATTCTAGCTCCAGTCCCCACCGACACCCAAACAGGTTAGCTACAGATGCTTCCTGCTGCTGAAAAAGCTCACCTGGGCTCGGCAAACATGGGAGAGCATTTTTTGTTGTGTTTCTTTTGCCTCTAGGGTGAAAACCCCAGGAGAAATGGGACACAAGATGCAGTGACTGCTTCATGCAGGGTCAGGCAAAGCTCTGTTGCCTCCTTCCTGCACCTCCAAAGGGGTGGCACAGGGTAACTGCTGGGCAGGGTGACAGCAAGCTCTGAGAAGGGTCCTGGATGGCTGAGAAATGACAGGCCTCTGCCCAAGAATGAGTGAGGAAGACAGACAGGGTTGCGTGCCTGCTTGTCACTCCTCCAGGAGAAGCCTGCTGCTCTCATGCCTCACTGAGGGCTCAGCTCCCTCGGGTGCTTTGCCGACAGTTATTCCTCGTGGCAGGCAGGAACCAAGGAGGCTGGAGCTCTGCCCATTTCAGCTGCCAGACTGATGGCAGCCCGGGGCTGCTACAGGCACATCAAGGTTTTCGAGGAGTGCAGGCAAAGCACAGGTTATTCAGGGATTAGAATGGGCAAACGGGAGACTTTTTGCCTTTCTGCCACCAGGAAACACATGCAGGCAGCATGTTCAGCCCCTGGGTGCACAGGGGCACAGAGGTTTTGGCACCACTCCTGTTGGCACGGTAGGAGTCACTGCAGGGGAGAGATGGCGAAAGGCCACTCTGGCTAGATGCCAGGTGAACCTCTGGGAAGTACCTGATGAGCTGGGCACTCCTACAAAACCTTACTTAATCCCCGGAGCCAGGGAAGCCTGGCCATGCTGCTGCTGGGAGCAGAGGTGCCTCCCTGTCCTCTGCTCTCCCCGCCTTTGTGCTGCGGTGTGTACCAGATCCAGATGCCAGCCAGGGCTTTCTCCCAAGTGTGTCTTACTCCAGAGCAGTTTACCAACCCAGCTCATGCTGAGACTGCAAATATTTTGACTGGCCAGAGGAAAGGGAGCAAGAGGCCAAGGGGAAGCACCACTCCTCCCCACAGCAGCACCAGACGGGGAAGGACAGCAGAAGGTGCTCAATGAGATGGAATTTGTGGCCCGTGTCTGGGACAGGTTTAGCACGTGGCAGGAGGAGCTCCCTGATTCTTGCCCACAGCACTCCCCAACAGTGCCCAAAGGCCTTTACAGGGATAGCTGCAGAGAAGGTTTGCTATCCAACAGCATCTTCTTTCCCTGGACTTTTGGATCCTCCATGTCCTAAATACAGCCAACAGAAACATGTCCCTCGTGCACACACTTTTGTCACCTTCTGTTTCTTGTTTCCCTGAGGGATCAGAAATCCCACGGCTCAAGCTTGCCTTTTACTTGAGTTTCTGGGCATGCCTGACACACGGGTGGAGCCAGGGCAAGCACAGAGCCCCCTGGGGCAGCTACTCAAGCCAGCACTCTCACACAAAATGTTTCCAACCCATGTGGAAAACACTGTGCCCCCAGCGCATCGTGACAGCAGCGAGCCCTGTGCTGAGTGGGGAACCCGGCAGGCCCAGCTCCCCCATTCTGGGGACGATCACAGAATCACAGAATGGTTTGTGCTGGAAGGAGACCTTGAAGATCATCTAGTTCCAACCCGCCGGCCATGGGCAGGGACAGTGATGAGAGAGTCTAGACAGCAGCCGGCGGCCCCTGGCCTCCCGGGCGCTGCTGCCCGGCCTCAAGCACCGGGAGAGAGTAAAGGGAGTGTGAACGGTGTTTGTTTGAACTGTGTGTGTGTGTGAGCGGTGTTTGTGTGAGCGGTGTTTGTGTGAGCGGCCCCGGCGGGCAGAGCACGAGGTCACAGCGCCGGCTCCTGCCCGGGGCTGCCGCGCTCGGCCCGTCCTGCCGAGCCCCGCTCTCAGCCCCCGCCGCCCCAGCNGCCCCGGCCCGGCCGGCCCGGCCCTCCCCGCACTCACGGCCCCGCCCGCCGCTCCGGTCTGTTTGTGCCGCGCCGAAGTTCCGAGCGGGCCGACAACGGAGACAGGCCCGAGCCCGTGACGCACTTCCGGGAGCCGCCGGGCGCGCCCACGTGACGCGGGAGCGTCACGTGACGCGGGAGCGCGGGCGGTGCCGGCGCGTTCCCGCGGCAACGGGAGCGCGGCAGGGCGGGTGTCCCGGGTCTGTCCTGCGGGGGACCCGCTCTGTCCTGCGGGGGACCCGGCTTTGATCCGTGGCAGTGCCGGGCTGGTCTGCGGGGGTCCCGGGTGTGCTGTGCCCCGCGCCCCGCTGCCGACTCCCGGCCCCCAGCCCCGCTGTGGCCCACACCCGCGGGCGGCCAGCTCCCACCCTGGGGGAAGCCGCTGTGGGCCCCCGGGGCAGACGGGCCCACGGCACGGGGCGGAGGTGAGGCGGTCTTGCTCTGTAACTTTATTCACGCGGGGGTACCCCGCAGCCCCCACCGCTGCGGGGGCAGGTGGAGGCTGGGCGGCAGGAGGCCGGGTGCCCCAGGGGGGTCCAGGCCCCTCCGGGCCATCACTGGCAGGTGTTGTAGATCTGGACCTGCTGGTTGATGGTGTCCAGCACCTCCCTCATTCTGGCCTCCAGCCCGCCCAGCTGGGCTGCTTTGGCGTCCAGCACCCGCTCGTTCCGCTCGTACTCCTCCTCCAGCNCTTGTCCTGGGCGTCCTGCAGCAGCCCGGCCGCCTCCTCCCGCAGCTGCTGTGCCCGGCTGCCGGCCTGCCGCGCGCCCTGCGCCCGGTGCTCCACCAGCTCCTCTGCTGTCCGGTACCGGTCCCGAAGCGGCCCCTCCAGCACCTGCTGGGCAGCGGGGCTGGGCAGCGGGATCCTCGGGGGATCCCCCTNGGCTCGGTCCCGCGCAGTGCTGGCTGCCTCCTGGGCACGTGTGGCTGCCAGGCTGTTGTTGGCGCGTTTCACCTTCAGAGCATCGGTCTGCCTGTCCAGGAGCTCAATCTGCTCCATGGCACCCGCCAGCTGCTGCTCTGCACTTCCTGTCTGGGTCTGCATCTGGGGATTGGTGGCACGAGGACTTGGTGTGGTCACACTGACCGCGTGGTGGGGATGGGGTCCCATGGCCATAGGGATGGGGCTCGTACCGTGCTGAGGGCTCTCTCGCTGTGCTGGATGTCACCAGCAGCTTGCTGCAGTGCCTGCTCGGCCATGCCCTGGGCTCGCCGCGCCTCCTCCAGCGCCTGCCGCACTGCCTCGGCTGTGCCCCGCACTCCCTCTGCCCGTGACCTGTGGCCAGATGGCAAGGCCTCAGCACAGCCTGGGCTGGGGTCCCTGCAGGGATTGCATCTGCACGTCCCTGGGCTCACCTGGCCCGCTGGGCATCCTGCAGCAGCTGCCCAGCCCGATGCACATCACCAGCCGTCTGCTCCAGGATGGCATCCACGCTGGCCAGGCTGCGCACCCGCGTCTTGATCTCCTCGGCCAGGCGGTGGATCTGGTCCGGTGCCGCGGGGAGGGACAGCTCCAGCACCCGGCTGGCTACCACCTCGATGCTCTCAGGATCAGCCCCCTCCTCTGCAGGTGGAAGCAGTCACTGTGTTCCCTACAGCACGCTGAGGTGGAGGGAGCAGGCAGACCAAAGGGCAGAACGGAACATGGGACAGGGCACAGGGGCCAGAGATGGTTGGAGGGCACAGGAGGGTTGGGGCAGGCAGGGACCATGCAATGCAACATGGGGCAGGGGTGGCACAGCCCACATGCAGTGTTGGGACAATGCAGCGTGGCACAGTGCAGGGTCAGTGCAGCGTGGTGCAGGAGCAGAGCCAAAATGCGCTGGGCAGGGGTGGCCAGCCCTCCCGGCATGCCAGCACTCACGGCTCAGGAAGGCCTTGACATGGCTGATTAGCTCCCTCAGCTCCTTGTTGGAGCTCTCCACACGGGCCCTGGTCTGGTTTGCCTTGTCCAGAGCTGCCTGCGCTCGCAACCGGGCCTCGTCTGCCTTCCCCTTGGCCTCTGCCACCTGAGCATGGGCAGAGACCCTCGGTGCCAGCCCCAAGGGCTGCAGAGCGTGGCTGTGCCACCAGATCACACCAGCACCCATGTGCCACACACCTTGTGGGAGAGCTGGGCCATGTCGCTGGCAGCCTGACGTAGCTCCTCCTGGGCATGGCGTGCCCGGTCCAGGGCACTGTCAGCCTTGGACACGGCTCCACCACAGCTCAGACCACCACAGCGTCGTCCCCCATCTTCATCCCGGCACCCGGCACCCCCACAAGGGCTCTCAGCACAGGGCACATCACCCGCTGCACCGCAGACCTGCGAGGCAGCATGGGATCAGGGCAGCCCTGGGGGCCACTCCCCCCGTCCCCTCCCTGCGTCCCACCTTCTCGCTGAGCGGGTGCAGGCTCAGCGCCTGTGTCCGTGCTGCCAGGTCCATCAGTGCCCGCCGGCTGGCCGCATTGTGGCGATTGAAGTCATCCCGCTGGCTGGCCAGGAGCTGCTCGGTGCGGTGACGGGTGGCTGCTGAGATGCTGACAGGGCTGGGCACAGCACGGGTGGAGGCGTCTGCCAGGCGCTCGGCCTCCCGCGACTCCCCATAGGACTGGCGAATACTGTCATAGGCACCTGGGGGGGACAGGGACATTGTCAGACCCCTGGCAGTGGCCTGACCACCCTGGCCTGGCTCTGTGGTGTGGCTCACCAAGGAAATTGGAGGTCTTGAGGGCGTGCAGCCGCTGTTCCAAGTCCTGCAGGCTGTGGTTGAGGGCGCGGGCGCCCCGGTCCACAGTGTTCAGCACATGGCTGGCATTGAAGTTGGCATCCTGAGCAGCCGTCAGCTCCCCTTCCACCCGTGTCAGCCTCTCAGTTGCCTCCTCGATCTGCCGCCTGCAAGGGAAGGCGGTGAAAAGCTGCCCCCATGGCTACCCCGGGAGCCTTGCCCTGTGCCAGGTGCTCACCGCAGCCCCTCCATGGTGTGTGTCAAGTGGGCAGCAGTAGCAGCAGTGGCGTTGCGGGTGGCCACCACATCACGTACAGTGGCCAGGTTCTCCTCCAGCCGCCGGAAGGTGCCCTCAAAGGCGCCAGCAGCCCCCGTGTGCTGCAGGAGGCTGGCCCGCTGTGCCAGCGCTCGGGTGCGGGCAGCCAGGTCCTGCACCACACGGTCCCAGTCCCCGAAGCACGGGTGGCAGGGCTGGCAGGCAGGGAAGGTACCAGAAAAGCCCCGGGCACACTGGTCACAGCGGACTCCGGAGATGCCAGGCTGGCAGTCGCAATGGCCGCTGCTGCGGTGGCACTGGGCACTGGCTATGCCACGGGGGTCACAGTCGCAGGCTGCAGGGAGAGTAGTGTCAGGGCACCATGGGGTCCACTGTGGTCCCCCTGCTGGCACCGGCTCTCACCTCGGCACTGCTGCCGCGGGTCGCCCCAGTGGTGCTCCTGGCAGTCGGTGCAAGTCCGGCCCCCAAAGCCTGGCCGGCAGGAGCACTGCCCTGTGAACTGACAGACATGGCATGGCCGGGGCTGGCACTGCTGCAGCACACCCCCAGCCCCATCCCACCCTCCCAACCCCTGTCCCTGTCGTGTCTCACCTGGTTGCAGGTGGGTGTCAGGGAGTGCTGGGGGTGGCAGGCGCAAGGCTGGCAGCCCTGCCCACTGGCCAGGTTCCAGAAGTTGGGGCTGCAGCGGTCACAGCTCTGGCCTTCCACATGGGGCAGGCAGTGGCACTGCCCGCTGTGCCTGTCACAGTGGCACTGCTGCGGCCCACAGGTGCTGGGATCAGTGCCCAGGGGGTTGCAGGAGCAACCTGGAACCAAGAGGCACTGAGCAGAGATAGGGATGAGGGAATGAGGACAGGGATGGGGATGAGATTGGGATGGAGATGGGATCAAAGTTCTGACGGGGACAGAGCAGGAGTGGGATGGTGATGTATGAGGGTGGAGGCAGGATGGAGACAGAGATTGGGCAAGGATGGGGTGGGGACTGGATGGAGGTGGAATGGGAGCAGCATGAGGACTGCTGGTGGGGATGGGATGGAGATGGGACCAGGATCAGGATAGAGCTGAAATAAGGACAGGATCGGGACAAATGGATGGCAGTGGGGATGGGATGGCAATGGGGACAGGAATGGGCATGAGAATAGGATGTAGATGGGATGGAATAAGTTGGACATGGGGACAGGGACTGGGCCACAGTGCTGGGCCTGGGCAGAGTGCTGTGGAGTCACTGCAGCCCTTGTTCCAGGGCAGGGCTGCAGTGACTGCACAGCACTGTGCACAAGCAGGGGCAGCCATGGGTGCACAGGGTCACCAAGGACGTGTCAGGCCCTGGAGGCAAGCCTGTCTCGGCATAGCAGTGGGTACTCACGCCTGCAGCTGTGTCGTGTGGCATCTCCATAGAAGCCGGGTTGGCACTCGGCACAGTGGGGCCCTGCCGTGTTGTAGAGGCAGCGCAGGCACTGTCCTGTGCGCCGGTCGCACGCCTCCGGGTCCGTCACATCGATGTTATCGTGGCACTGGCAGGGCAGGCAGCGCCCGCCCTGCAGAGGGTCCCCATAGTACCCAGGGGCACACTCATCACAGCGGGAACCTGCTGACACAGACTGCTGGGCAGTGCTTGGGGACAGGGCACCCCGGAGGGCACTGAGTGTGCTGTGGCAGGTACCCACCTGTGTACCCAGGGCTGCAGTGGCAGACGACCTGTTGGGAGCGGCTGTCTTGGTAGCAGGAGGCAGCGAAGTGGCGGGGGGTGCTGGGCCCCTCAGGACAGGGGCAGGGCCGGCAGTGCTGCCCGGAGCCCAGCGCTGGGTTCCCAAAGTGTCCGGCTGCGCACCTGTGGGCAGGGGGTCAGCAGGAGCTGGGGCTGCTGGCAGCACCCTGTCCCAGTCTGGGCACATACCCCACCTACCTCTGGCACCTTTCACCGTCCGTGTGGTCACGGCAGCGCAGGCAGCTGCCTGTCCGAGGGTCGCAATTCTCAGCATGCCCGTTGCACTGGCAGGGCCGGCAGACGGGGAAGCCCCAGTGGCCGGGCTGGCAGCGGTCACAACGTGGGCCATGGGTGCCCTCACGGCAGGGGCACTGCCCCGTGGTGCTGTCGCAGATGGTGCTCACTGAACCCTCACGGCTGCACTGGCATGCTGGAAAGCACAGCACCCACAGCGTCTGCCCCCGAGCTGTAGAGAGCACCCCTTCCCCATGCCCCCAGCCCTGGGGTGCCCAGGCTCCTCTCCCACCGGCACTCACGTCGGCACCCGCCGGGCCCAAAGCCGAAGGTTCCCGGGGAGCAGCGGTGACAGCGCTGTCCCATGACATTGGGCTTGCACTGGCACTGCCCGCCCTGGGGCTGGCACTCAGCGCTGAGCGAGCCCTGGGGGTCGCAGAGGCAGGCTGCGGGCAGAGAGCAGGGTCAGTGTCAGCTGCTGTGGGACAGGGTGTGGGACAGGGTGTGGGACAGGGTGTGGGGCTGTACTCACGCAGCGCCCCGTCATGCAGGATGGCCGAGAGGCTGTGCAGGAGGCTGGAGCAGGGCTCAGCCACAGGCGAGGGCCCTGCAGCGTGGAAGGGCTGGGCACAGTGGTACCGCTCAAAGGTCTCCCGGCGCTCCATGGAGCTGGGGTCACCCGCAATGAACATCTCCAGTGAGGAGTAACGGGGCAGGAGCACCAGCTACGGAGCGAAGTCAGTGGGGTGTCATGTTCCTCTCTCCCTGTGTTCCCTATGGCTGCATCCTATCCCCCTGAAGTGTTGCTGTCCCCCATCCCACTGCCCGTCTGCCCCTCACCGAATCGATGAGCACACTGGCAGTGGGGTCCTGCCGACCAGCAGCACAGCCCAGCTCCAGGCGGAGGGTGTAGGAGATACCCTGCTCCAGACAGATGGGCTGGGACAGCACCACGTACCTGGATGGAGGCAAAGAAGAGCAGGGGCAGCCATGTGCCTCCAGTGAGCCCCAGCACAGCCCAACCCTACTGAGGTGCTTACCTGGCTCCAGAGGGGAGGCTGGTGGAGAGCTGGTCGTCAGCAGGGATGGTGTTTCCACAAGGGCTGCTGGCAGAGACAGGGCTGGGGCGCAGCACCTTCAGCCCCACCTCCTGCCAGGCCTCTGGGTGCTGGTGGCAGAGAAGGGGCAGTGTCAAAAAGCCTCACCATCTGGAACTCCCCACCACCTTCCAATCTGGCAATATATCACACTGCTGACTTCAACATCTGGTGCTCACCTGGGGCTCATACCGGATGACCACATCATACTCAGTGGAGAAAGGCACATCACTCACGTGAAACTCCACCCAGCCACCTTCCAACATGCGGGCAAAGCCTGTCCCTGTCCAGGAAGCTGGACGGTCTGGGGGTGGCTCACGCTCCACCACTGAGCCCTGGTGCAAGCAGGTGTTGTGAGATGGGACCCTAAAAATCGCCTTGGCCAGCAGGCACTGCTCTGCCCTGGGTAGGGAGGCAGACCACTGCCTGCTGGTTTGGGGACCCTGCAAAGGGGCACCCACTGCCCAGCTCTGCCTGAAGTCCTCCCCTGGAACACCTTCCTTCCTTACCTGATGCAGCCGTGCATCCTCCGCCTCATAGGTGTAATGATCCAAGTTGATGCGGTAGAAACCGGGCTCCACCTGTTCACACTGTCGTCCTATCACGTGGCTACGGCACTGGCACTGCCCTGTCTCCATGGCACACCTGGTACGCCAGCAGCACCATCAGCCCTGATACCAGCAGGGGTGCCCCTTTCCCTCTGCATCCCCACAGAAGACTCACAGGTTGTTGCGAGCACCGCCCACATCGCAGTCACAGGGCCGGCAGCCCGGGAGGTCGTGGCTCAGTCCCCAGTGCTCGGGCTGCAGAGGGCAAGGGTGTTAGAGAGCAGCCATCTGTGTGCTATAGTCCTGAGCATCGTGCAAGGGCAGCGGCGCAGCCCCACTCACCAGGCACTGGTTGCAGCTGCGCCCGGTCACCAGCCGCTTGCAGAAGCACTCCCCACTGACAGGGTCACAGCGGCTGCCATCAGCCACTGTGCCACGGGGGTCACACTGGCACCCTGCAGGGAGAGCCAGCAGCTTCCAGCAATGCCAAACCACATGCCTGACCCCAGTAGATGCCACCCCGGTACCTACGCCGGCAGCCCTGCGGGTTGTCGGTGCTGAGGCCGAAGAAGCCGGGTTTGCAGCGGTCACAGCGAGGACCAGCCACGTGCTCCTTGCAGCGGCACTGCCCCGCGATCAGGCCCCTGGCTGGGTCATCAGCACTGTCGCACAGCCCACCATCCAGAGAACCCTCAGGGTCGCAGTCGCAGGCTGGGAACACAGGCAGGGTCAGCACCGTGACCACCAAAGCACCACCCTGCACAGCCCATCCCACACTGACCTCGGCACACTGTGGGGTCCCGCAGGTCCTTGGCGGGGTCCTTGTAGTAGAAGGGCTTGCAGAGGTGACAGCGACGGCCCATGGTGTTGTGCTGGCAGCCATCACACACAGCCCCACTGGTGTTCCCCGTGGCCAGGAACACGGCCATGTCAAAGTGGCACCGCCGCGAGTGCTCGTTGCAGTCACAGCCTGCAGGGACAGCACCAGGGCACGGCACCACAGCTCACACCTGGCAGGCAGCACCCCAAGTGCCAAACCTCTGCCTGGGCTCTCCTTACTCTGATATGCAGCACCACAACCCCAAACCTCCCCAAAGTACAGCCTGCAGCACCCCAAAACCCCTGATCCATCTATATCAGCACAGCCTGATAGCCCTGGCACTCACGACGACAGGCGTTGGTGCTGGAGCCCTCGGCCGGGCGCCAGGGCAGGTCTTGGTAGAAGTCCTCGCAGCGCTCGCAGTTCAGCCCCTGTGTGTGGTGTTTGCAGACACAGCGCCCGTGCACCTGCCAGGATGCCATGGTGAGGGGCTGCCGGACTAGGTGGCACAGCTACCCAGCTCCAGCAGGGCACACAGGCCTGGCTCACCCTACCATGCCATCGGCAGCGGCGGGGGCCCCGCTGAGCGGAGCGCACTCGGAAGCGTGCCCGTAGCAGAAGCAGTTCCCGCGCATCACCAGCTCGTAGAGCGCGTAGTAGTACTTCTCCCGGATCTCCCGCCGTGAGTCCAGCAGGTTGTCCCCCAGCGTGTGCAGCTTGGTGAGGTTCACCCGCAGGTTGGTGACACGCAGCAGGTCTAGGGCAGGGAGAGACCTGTGTTGGCACAGGGTGGCTGGACACATCTATGCACAGCTCACCTCTGCCAGGCACAGTTGGGCTGGGCTGTGCATGGCACAGGAGGCTGTGTGGGTGGTTCAGAGGAGCTAGGCATGGCTGAGATGGGCTGTGCATGGCATGGGGCATCCATGCAGCGCTGCACGCTATCAGGCTGGGCTGTTGTGGTTTTCTATATCACACAGTATTGGCCCAGGGCTCTGCATGGTTTGGCTCATAGGCACGTGGTTGCACGTGGCCAGGCTGGGCTGTACGTAGCTGTGAGGGTTCAGCTCCCACACACGTGGCTGTGCAGTCTGGCTGTATGTGGGCTGGGCTCTGCACCCCCACAGGAGAGGCAGGCTGGGACCCCACCAGTGCAGAACAACACCCTTGGCACAGCACCTTTGCATGTCTTGGGGCACTCACCACTGGGGGCTGCGCCCAGGAGATGGCTGTGCCTAGTGGGCGCAGCCTGGGGGCTCTGGGAGGACAGGGTGGCTTCCCCAGAACTGCAGCTTCCCAGTAGCCCTGCCCTGCAGATTCCTCCCCTCCTGCTCCCAGTCTAAATTTAGCCTTGGGTGATTAACCCACTGTGTCCTGTGCCCAGCCTCACTCCCCATCTCGAACTACAGCTGGTGTTGGGCTCAGCCATGGCACAGCCCTCTCCACATCCCCCTCCATTTAACCCAACGCAGCCTGACCTTTGGCTGCTCTCACAGGACAGGGTGCAGGAAGGACCCAAGACCCCACAGGCTGGATGGGGTCCTGACCCCAGTGTAGGGCCCAGAGCAGGGAGAGAGCAGCCAAAATAGCTACGCCCAAAATAGAGCAGCCAAGCAGGAGCCCAGATGGCTGGCAACTCACTTTGGATGGCAGGGCTGTAGGGGTCCCGGATGGGGATGGCAGGGTCCAGCACCCGGTAGATGACCTGGCAGGGACAGCAAGATGATGAGAGCAGTGCAGGGGGTCCCCCGACCCTCCTGGGAGGCTACTAGGGCCTCACCTCCCCCTCAGTGGAGGGCTCAATGTCAGAGTAGCGGGACTCGCAGACAACGTCATCAATGCGGCGTGGGGCCCCATGGGGGACGTGGGGAAAAGAGGCGGCGCAGTCGTAGGCGAAGTAGCGATACACCTTCCAGGTGTGCCCAAAGTCGGCCGAGCGCTCCACCAGCATGGCCGCGGGGCGGAAGGTCTGCAAGACACCCAGGTGGGACAGGGGCCAGCCCCACAGTCCCTGAAGGCATGTTCCATCCTGTCCCGTCCCAGCCTGGGTACCCACATGCCGGGACCCACCTTGAAGGTCATGATGAGGTGAGTGAAGTGGAACTCGGCCTCCAGGTCCAGCTGGATGCTGACATGCTCCACACCTGGAGATGACAAGTGTGACAAGTGGAAGCACCCATTCACAGGTCCCGGGGGCTTGTCCCCCCCAGCCGGCAGTGGTCCAGGGGCGCGGCCGCGGCCACGGGCTGAGTCACACTTCCTCAGTGTGGGAGGAAGGGAACGAGAGCCCCCCGGGACAGGACAGGATGCCCCACCACCCCCACCCACTGCTCACCGTTCTCCGACTGCCACCAGGCTTTCTTGGGGCGGGGGGCAAAGCTGGTGACCACATTCTCGATGCGGTGGCTGTTGGTGTTGGTGCGGGCATCGTAGGGCCGCCGCGAGTCGCAGATGAAGCACTTTTTCTCCTCCTGCGAGTTGGGAGGCTCAATGATGTGTGTCCCCAACTCTGTCCCGTGCCCCCCCACTCTCGTCCGGTCCCCCCGGGCCGCGTCCCACTCACCTGGAGGTGGCTGACGATGCAGTAGGGCTGGGGCCGGCGCAGCCCGCAGGTGGAGGTGGCACTTAGGCGGGCTGCTCGCCCCACCAGCAAGTCCCCGGTGGCCGGGTAGCAGCTGCCGCGGGCACAGCCCTGGGGGGAATCGGGGGCCAGGGCCACCCCCAGCCCTGCGGAGCGGCGGGTGGCTGAGGGCGCTGCGGGGCGCGGGGGGGCCCGGGGCCCCTTCCGCGGCCGCCCGGAAACAGGGCGGCGGGGCCGGGCCGGACCCTGGCGCCCACNCCATTACAGGTTCCCGTTCCCGTTCCCGTTCCCGTTCCCGTTCCCAGTCCCTTCCCCGTCCCCGTCCCGGTCCCTCCCGGCCCCTCCGAACTGGGCGGCAGGCGTAGCGCTCGGGGCTGCGCGGCAAGCGCGGGGCGGATCCCGGCTGGAGCGGGGGAGCGGGCCGGCCGAAACAAGCGGGAGGAGGCAGGAGCAGGCACGGGGAGGCACACGCATCGGACACAGGCACGCACAGTTTAGGGCTTTATTTGCAGGCGCGCCCGCACTAAAGGCACCTGCAGAGTGGACGGGACCCCCGGGCTCGGGGACCTGCGGGGCGGCGGGGCAGGACTGGCCCCCGGCCCCGCCGGTGGTCCCTAGCAGGTGGCGTAAGCGTTGGCTCTCTCCCGGATCTCCTGCAACAGCCCGGTGACCTGCTGCTCCAAAGCCTGCAGTCGTGTCACCTTTTCTGCCATCGCCCGTTCATTGGCCCCAAAGCGCTGCTCCAGGTCTGTGGGACGGGCAGCATGGTCACAGTGCAGCCTCCCACTATGTCCCGTATCTCCCTCGGGACACCCTGTGGGACGGGCCCAGGGGGCCACAGGGAGATGTACGGGGAGATGGCAGGAAATGTATCCCACAATGTGCTCGCCCCCACCTTCCAGCTTCCTCTTGCTGTTGCTGGCCTTATCCAGGAGGTCTTGGGCCTCTGCCGTCAGCTGTGACACACGCTGCAGGGCCCCACCAGACACCCTGTCCAGCATGCCCACTCGGTTCTTCAGCACCACATAACTCTGTGTTACATGTGCCAGGTCCTGGCGGCACAAGGGCATGGTGAGGCTGAGCACCCCCAGCACCCAGTACCTGCTTGGTGCCACGCGTAACCAGGCAGGGATGGAGCTCACCTGGCTAAGTGTCCCCGCGGTGGTGGTGGCACGCTGTGCCCCGTCCTTGGCTTGCTGGGCCGTGCGGCGAGCATCCCGGCCACGCTCCTGCAGGGCGGTGACGCGCTGTGCCAGTTCCCGCAGCCGCCTCTGCGCCTGCGACTCCTTCCTGCCCAGCGCCTGCAGCCTGCGCTCCGCCTGGCAGGTATGGACACCGGCTGCAGCAGGCACAGCAACCACCATGCCCATGGTGCCAGCCCCACATTTCCCCAGCACCAGCACCCTACCCATAATGTGCCCAAAGCGTCAGTCCTGCTCTCCACAGCACTGATCCCGTTACTCCCAGGGGTACCAGCTCCACTCCCCCAGCCCACGCCCCTCACCTCCCTGGCTCTGTTCTCAGCCACCCGGATGGCATCCCTGGCGCTCCGCAGGGTGCTCCCTGCTGTCGTCGCCTGTGTCCGTGCCACCTCCAGTGCCTGCTGTGTCCCCGCCAGTTCATCCCTTATGCCTTCTGCTCGCTCCCTGCAGTAGCACAGGCAGCTCCAGCCCCTGCCAGTGCAGGGCGACCGACCCTATCCCCTGACTGCCCCAGCATGCCCCCACCACTTGCCTGGCCTCCTGTCCCTGTGCCAGCAGATCCCGTGCCACAGCCAGCCCCTCCGCTGTGCTGTTGAGAACGGCGTCCACCCCCTCCAGCTGGCCAATGCTCTCCCGCATCTCCCACAGCAGCTCCTGGATCTGTCCGGGGCTGCTGGGCAGGGAGATGTTCAGCACCTGCCGGGCCACCAGCTCGATGCTGCCCGGGTCAGCACCCTCTTCTGCAGGGACAGGGGAGCAGGGCGAGCTCAGGGTGGGCTCACTGAGTCCTGCCATGCCCATGTGCCCACCCAGTGCTGGCACTACCTGCCAGGAAGGCCTTGATTCGGCGGATGAAGTCCCGCAGCTGGGCCGTTGCTTTCTCTGCACGGCTGCGGGCGGCCTGAGAGCGCCCCAGAGCCTCCTCTGCCCTGCTCCGTGCCCCCCGTGCCAGGTCCTGCACCTCCTGCATCTGGGGGGCACCTGGCTGAGCAGGGGGCACAGGGCAGCCCCGGGAGGGGGCATCTGGGGAGAGCAGGGGGTACGAGGGGACAAGATGGGGGTCTGCAAAGGAGCGTGCAAGGCGGGTGCAAGGGGACAGAGCGTACAGCACTGGCCCAAGGGGGCACACACAGAGGTGGCACTAGGGCCATCTATGAAGGGGCATAAAAGACACATGCAAAGCTGACATGCTTGGAGGCATGGAAAGGGAAAAAACAGGACATAGAAGGGGGTCATGCAAAGTGGCATGGAAAGGGCACAAACAGGACATGCAAAGGGGACACAAGGAGACCCCAGAAAGCGCCATGGAGAAATCACCCCTACCTTCTGTGCCACAACACCCAGCTGCCCTAATGCCACCTCCAGCTGCTGTGAGGCATTATGGGCACTGCTCAGGGCTCGAGCTGAGATAGGCAGTGCCCCTGCACACCCAATGCCACCGCAACGCCTTGTCCCCACACTGTCCCGGCACAAGGCTCCTCCACAAGACGCGTGCTCGCAGCTCTGGTCTCCAGGTGCCCCACAAATCTGTGATGATGCCAGTGGTGGAAATGGCAGCTCAACACTACATGGGGGGTGACCCCCGTGCCACCTTTGCCAGTCCTGCTCTCACCTTCTCATTGATCCTGGCAATGCTGAGTCCCATCACCCGTTTTTGTGCCTCCCGCAAGGATTTCCGGGCTGCGGCTGCGCCACGGCGGAAAGTATTGCCCCGCTGCCGTAGCACCCGCTCAGTTGCCCGCCGTGTCATCTGTGCCCTGCTTAGCTCGCCAGCTGTGCCATTGGCCACCACCTCCGCCTGCCGCGAGGCTTCCACCGATGCCAGGATGCTGCGGTAAGACTCTGCAGGTGCGGGTGTCAGGGTTTGGCCAGGATGGCTGCCACCAAACCCAAACCTTGCTAGATGCTCTTACCGCTGAATCCAGCTGCCGCCACAGTGCCAAGGAGGATTTGAAGGTGGGAGGTGGTTCGGTTCAGACCTCCCAGCCTGCGGCTCAGCTCAGCTAGCCGGTCACGGTGCTGCACATCCGCCCGTGCCAGCTGGTCTAGGTGTTGCTCCAATTCTTGGAGGTGCTTCCAGAAGTTGTCCAGCTCCATCCTTTGGGTAGGGAGGGGGACTTCAAACTTTTGGGGGTGATGAGAGGGGTCCTTCCACCCCAGCCCTACATGCACACTTGCCTGGTGCCACCCAGCTGTCTGGGCAGTCCATCAAGGAGGGGACCACCAGGGCTGTCCCCCTCTCCCAGAAGCCGTTCCACGTGCCCCAGAGCCTCCTCCAACTCCCGCAGGCGACGAGGGCTGAGTGGGAGTGCGGATCCCCCCTCCCTCAGTGCCTGCACCTGTGCCCTAAGGCGCTGCAGCCCGTCCTGCAGGCTGCCCACGGCCAGGTCCCAGCGCCCAAAGCAAGGGTGGCAGGGCGAGCAGTGGGGGAAGGGCTCCTGGTAGCCCCGCTGGCAGCGGTCACAGCGCAGCCCCCCGAATCCCAGCCGGCACCGGCACTGCCCATTGTCCTGCTCGCACTGTGGGCTCTCAGCACCCAGTGGCTCACACTCACAGGCTGCAGAGACAGTTGGTGGTGTGTCACAGCCTTCCCACGGAGCCCCATGCCCCCAGACTGACACCATGTCCCAGCATCCCACCATATTTCCCTGTGTCTCCAGAATCCAACCTATCCCCAGCATCTTCTATGTCCCCACAGTTCCACCAAGTACTCTGGGTCCCCTGAGTCCTGCATGTCCCCAGAGACACACCATGTCCTCAAGGTTCCATCATGTCCCCAGCATCCCATTGTTTCCCCAAGGTCCTCCATGTCCGCAGTGTCCCACCACGTTCCCAAGATCTCCTGAGTCCTTTGTGTCCCCAGTGTCCCACTGTCTCCTTAGTGTCCCATGTTCAGAGTCTCCCACCATGTCCCCAGGGCCCACATGTCCCTAGAGTCTCACCCAGAATCCCCCCACACCCCACATCCCCAGAGCCCCTGCTGCCCCAGTCCCTGGGATGTGCTCCCACCTCGGCACTCCTGCTCGGGGTCTCCCCAGTGGTGCTCCTGGCACTGGGAACAGACACGGCCCCCGAAGCCAGGCCGGCACTGGCACTGCCCTGTAACCTGCAGTGACAGTGCCATGCTCAGTGTGCAGCTCACTGGGCCCCAGGAGGGCAGTGCAGCCATACCAGGGTGCCAGGGGACTCACTGTGTCACAGGCAGGGTGCAGGGCATGTGTGGGGTGGCAGCCACAGGGCTCACAGCCCCTTGGGCCCCCCAGGCTCCAGAAGTGGGGTGCGCAGCGATCACAGCTCTTGCCCACGACGTTGGGCCGGCAGGCACAGGCTCCTGTGCCACGGTCACAAGCGCAGGTGCCATCGGTGCAGTGAGAGGCCAGTGTACCCCGCGGGTCACAGCCACAGCCTGCAGGAGGGTGGGTGGCCAAGTGGGGCTCGGCCCGTACCCCCTGCCCAGGCAGTGCGCTGCTGGCCCCAGCACCCCAAATCTTCCTGACCCCAGTGCCCCAATCTGCCTGGCCTCAAACCCCTGCACAGCCCCAGCAGTGTCGCACGGGCCCTTAGCTTTGTTATCTGGCTGCTGACACAACACCCCTGATCCCAACACCCCCACCAGCTGCAATCCCTGTCCCCTGCCCAGCCCCAACCCAGGCACAGCCACATACTCCTTCTAACAACCCCAAACCTCTCCTGGCCCTGAACCCCAGCCCCAAGCCCCCCAACACTCCAAAATTCTCCCTGACCCAACCCCAATCACCCCACACCCAACCACAGCCCCACGCCTCATCCCTACCTTGAGCCCTTGCATCACTTCAACCCCCCATCCCAAACCCCCGTGCAGCCGCAGCCCCGCAGAGCCCCCGCCCCGCTCACGCCGGCAGCTGCGCTGCAGGGCATTGCCGTAGTAGCCAGGCTGGCACTGGGCACAGTGTGGCCCGGCAGTGTGGTACAGGCAGCGCAGGCACTGCCCCGTGCGGGGGTCGCAGCCCTCCGGGTCGCTGGCATCAATGTTGTTGTTGCACTGGCAGGGCCGGCACACGCCCCCCTCCATCTCCGGGGCCCCGAAGTAACCAGGGGAGCAGCGGTCACAGCGGGGCCCTGCAGAGATGGGGGGCTGTGGGTGCTGGGGTCCCGCAGCCCCAGCGCAGGGGGTCCCTGCTGCACTGTGCCCGCTCTGCCCCTCACCCGCGTAGCCAGGGGCGCAGAGGCAGACGATGTGGTGGGTCTCCTCGTCAGCGTGGCAGGCGCTCCCGTGGTAATGCCGTGTGCCAGGGTAGCCGGGGCAGGGGCAGGGCCGGCACTGCTGCCCCGAGCCCAGCACAGGGTTCCCATAGTAACCGTCCTGGCACCTGAAAGGACGAGGGGGGACCCAATGGGTCCCTCCCATCCACCATATACCATCCCATCTCATTCCATCATATCCCATACCGTCATATCTCACCCTATCCTAACCAACTGTATCTGTCCCATCCCACCCCATCCCATCCCATCCCATCCCATCCCATCCCATCCCATCCCATGGTGCCAGGGTGGGACGGAGGGCAGGGAGAGGCTGAGCAGCTCAGGACGTGTGGGGTNATATCTCATCCTATCCTACCCGATTGTATCTATCCCACCCTGCACCACACCACGCCACGCCATCCCCTCCTCTCGGACCTGGCTCACCTCTCACAGTGCCGTCCATCCGTGTGGTCACGGCAGTGCAGGCAGGTGCCCGTCCGGGGG
>VZRO01004388.1:105759-118458 GCA_013397915.1 Daphoenositta chrysoptera
TGCAGCTACTCAGCAGTCACTGCACCGTTCTTTGCCCCACCTGGGGATGTCCCATGGCGAAGGCACCTGCACGGCTACGCTGCAGGGTGGAGCCAGGTACGGCTTCTGCTCCATCAGGAGCTCACCCGGGCACAGCCACGATGCTGCCGGATGGGAACGTCCCTCCCAAGGTACCTGTCCCTCCCCACTGCCACAGCTCCCTGGGCAAAGTCCGGCACACGTCAGCCCCGGGAAGAGCATGGCAGGGGTGGGCGTACCCGGCCTGTCACTGCCAAGGGACCCCGCAGCCCCTTCCTTGAGTGCTGCCTCATGCCAGTTGCCGGCACCCAGCCCATGCCATGGGGCTGTGCCGTGAGCCAGGAAAGGGCTAATTCCATGGAGCTGTGCCGTGCCCAGAGTCTCCCCTACGGCACACCGGCTCCTACCTTGTGCCCATGGGAGCCTGCGGTGCTGGGCAAGTGGCTGGTGGCCCGGGTGGGCTGCGGTGTCGGAGGCCCCCTGGGCTCGGGCTGGGCTCGGGCTGGGCTCAGCTGCTGTTCCTGGAGGAGGGCGGCCGGTGCCTGTCTCCTCCTCCGGCAGCCGTGCCAGGCAAGGGGAGGGACCTGCCCGCACCGAGCTCTAGCCAAGGTGAGGCAGAGGAAGGTACACGCTAGCGGTGGCCCAGGTGTGACACAGCAGTGTCCGGTGCCTAGGCTGGCCGGGAGAAGGCACAGCATTCCCACAGGGCTGCTATGCCCGGCTGTGCAGCACATGGGGCTGCTGAGACAGGCAGCCCGGCTGGGACTCGCCCTGTGCTGCACGGGCCCGTCTCTGCCTCTTCAGGGCACATCTCCAGCCGCGGTACCGGGAGCCCTGCACTGTATTCCCCCGGCACTCATACCAGGTGGATCCTGTTCACGCCCAGTGCTCATGGTGGGCTCCGCCATGCCCCACTCACCCTGTGCTGGTCAGTGCTGCCTGGGATCCTTCGGACTGCCAGGCTGGGTGCTGAGCCGGCAGCCCTGGAGCGTTGCGGGGAGCACGGCTGTGCACCAGGGCCGAGTTCCACAGAGACTTCGCTGTCACGAAGGGATAGTGCCTTTTATTAGCAGAGGCTGAAGGAAGGAAGAGGAGCCGTGTGCTCTCCACGCCAAGGCCACGCTCTGGCCGCCTGCCGCCAAGCAAGGTCATGGGCAGACAAAGAAGCAGCTCTCGGCCATAGGGATGCTAAAACCCACGTCCCCAGGGACACCCTGAGCCAGCCAAGCACCTCAGCAGGACAAGAGATGCTGTGGGCAGCGCCCTACCAGCTCCCCAGAGTCACGCAAGGCACTTGGAAGCCTGGAGGAGGGGCCAGGCTGTGCCCGGCGAGGCTCCAGCGGTGCAGGGTGGTGGTCAGGCACCACCACCACCTTCTGAGCTGGGAGAGCTGGCAGGAGATGAGCTGACAAAGAACCATTAGCACTGGCCAGCGTGTGTATGTCAAGGGACCTTGCCAAGCAAACCTTATCTGCTCTGAGGAGATCCAAAGAGGCCTGATAAAGGCAACTGTAACAGGATCTCTGGCCTTGAAAAGCGAAGTAAAAGTGTGAGGGAGGGATCCTCAGCGGGATGTGAGGGACGAGAGAGGTATCCCAGCCCATGTCCGGGCACCTCCCTGAAGGCCGCTTTGACTTCCCATGCCAAGCTGCAATCCTCTCGTCTGCCCCAGAGCTGAACGCGTGGGGGTGGCCCGGGTCTGCCCGGGGAGATGGCCTGTCCGGGGGCAGCTCCACTGGCGGGAGATCTGCCAGCAGCTCTGCCCTCCATCACCAGCGTTTCAACGCTGCCGAGCATCCCCCGCTGCCTCGGGCAGCCACAGCCAGGCTCCCCCAGCAGCTTTCAGCAGTGATCAGGGCACTCCTGCACCAGCGCAGAGCTCCCCCCACTCATCCTCCGCAGAGCCTCTGAGCTCCAGGGGCAGCCTCTCATGCCTGGCCAGCCCTGCTTGGACCGACTTCCGTGCACGCAGCAGGCAGCCAACACTTCCCCGAACATCCTTAGCGAGCAGAGAATTGCTTAACCACTTCCCTTCTCGAGGAATGAGCTCCGGCACGGCACCGGAGCTGCTGTCTGCCCAGGGCCACGGTCCCACCACCATTAGTGCTGGGTCAGTGAACTGACAGCCCTGCAGCACAAACCGGATCCAGATCGCAAACCGGGGAACAATGGTGCTTCTGTTGAATTAGCGGGCAAGAGGGTCCCGGCTGCAGAGCGGGCAGATTCAGAGAGAAGCCGGAGGGTGGGCAGGCAGGCTGCGGCTGGCAGAGCACCTGCCAGCACAGTGCCACCCTGCATGTTTCTAGGAACTAACCAGGGATACGGATTTACCCCAGTTCGGCACCAGTGACACACATCCGGGGTATTTCCCACCCCAAACCAGGCAATCCTTAATGGAGTTTGAGTAATGCCAAACTTCCCTGGGAGAATTGGGAGAAGAGCTCGGGGTGTGGTCTGCATCTGAGCGTGCCCCATGCAGGGCACACGGGAGACACCGCTCCATGGAACTGATACAGGGCTGGGAGCGGAAGCCCAGGGAGGAGCAGTCTTTCATAGCCCAAAGAAAAGGTGGACACATTGGGTGGTTCTGAGCACCATTTTATTTAAGGGCTGGACACCTGCTAGGACTTCATAACAAAAAGTTCACTTCATTTAAGAAAAAAGACAGTCTGGGTTTTGTCCCATTCCCTCCAAAGAGTGCAATAATACTAGCACTGTCTTTTCACTAAGCAATGCCAATCCAAAATATACAACATTGAATGTGGAACAGCCCAGCTTCATATTAACATTACACATTATTAGAACTTCAGAAACATTCTACACAAACAAATGAAATGGTAAAAAGTTCACTCAAGAACAAGATGGTCGTTTGTAAAATCATCATACAAAGTTTGTTACTCGCCCTCCCGCGGGCTGCAGTTGCTGCTCCCCAGCCATTGCTTGGGATGCCCAAACACCAGGGAATGCCACAGCGGAGCCCGTGGCGCCGGTCCCAGCCGGAGCAGGTTGGTCATGCTGTGGCGTGGAGACGGCTCTCACGGAGATTCTGGTTGGCAGAGTAGCACAAGCGGCCGGGCAGAGCCCACCCAGAGCCCCTGTGTCCCTCGGAGCGGCTGCCGTGCCTCTGCTCAGGAAATGCTACTCCTCAGAGCGCGGCACCGGGAGCCAGCGGGGGCGAGGGCGTCACACGGTGCCTTCCCCGCCATGAACAAACACCAAGACTCCTTTTGTCCCAACCCAGGCCTGGGCAGTGCGGCGGAGCAGGGGCAAGAGGGGAGGTGTTTCTGGGGGTAGCTTTGCAGCACCTTCTCTTTTGAAACAGCACCGTGTGCCTGACTATGTCTGTGGGAATCACCACTCAGAGGGGCTGCCTGTAGCCACAGGAACGGAAAGGGCTAATTAAGACAATAAGGAGAGTCCCAGACGATATTAAGGCCTTTAAGGGACTCCCTGGGGAAGGTGTTTCGGAGGCCACGTGAGCAGGGACAGATTGTGAGACCGATGAAGGATGGAAACCAAGGGTTGGGGGGGTGCCTGCTCCAAAAGGACTCCCCCTCACCTGCAGCACTAGTGCCTGTGTAGTGCTACCAGGCAGGGCAGGGGAAGCTCTGTGGCCAGGCAGGGACGGAGGGAAGGCAGTGCTGCAGAACGCCACAGCCTTGGCTCCTCTGTTTGCACATCTGCAGCAGACAGAGGAGGTGCAGGCTGCTAGCTGTCCAGGTGCTGCTGGCATCTTTAGCTTTCCTACTCCCAGCTTCTCGCTTTTCCACCAGACCTCCTTGGTGTTCCTAAGCAAAGGGAGGGTCTGGCCTCAGCACCATGGCTTTGGAGGCAGCCGCTGGCCAACCTGCGAGTTCCAGCTGTGTCACACCTATAGATAAGCTTCATTTGACACTCAGGGACAACCTTGTGACAAGGGCTGGCCTCTCATGTCTTCTGGGACAAGATTCCTCTGAGGCACCTGCCACCTTCCTAACAGCACCCAGCTCCAGGCAGAACGGGCTGCGGGGAGAGGGAAACCCTAGCATGGCGCTCTCTAGCAGAGTCCCAAATGTGAGGGCTTGGGAGCAACCTGCCCTGCTGTGCTCTCCACAGGTGGTGCCAGCCCACTCAGCTGGCAAATCTGAGAGCTGCAGCACCATCAGGAAGGTGCCAGATACCCCAGAACTGCTGTCCTCTCTGTGGGCCACCTCAGTTCCTGGAAGGCTGTCCTCATCTGAGCACAGAAGCAAACAGGCCAGTGCCATTTTGAAGACTGAAAAAGAAACTGTCACTTCCATGCAAACCAAACAGCCTGGCTGAGCAGCCGGTGCTCCACAGCTCGGCACCGACCCTGCCAAGCATGGCCAAAAAAGGATCCTCCCACCAAAACCTGCCTTCCTGCCTGGGAAGCTGCCCAGCTCGAGTCACACTGCCCAGCTCGAGCTCAGAGACAAACCCGCTCTCCATACCCAGGGATCCCTTGAGCCATGGCCAAAGGCCCAGCTCCTAGACAGGGCAGGGAACTTGGATTTGAAGGGGAAGAACAGCTGGAGTGGCTGCTGGCAAGTTCTGGCCATGAACACAGCAAAAGTCACAATTAAAAGGGCACAAACTCTGTGCTCTATTCCAAAACCCAAAGCCTCCCAGCCCCTCCTGCCACAGCTGGAGCTGGGGTGGAGAAGTGCTGCTGGTGTACAAGGGGGG
Organism: Daphoenositta chrysoptera; assembly: GCA_013397915.1. Lineage (NCBI taxonomy): Eukaryota > Metazoa > Chordata > Aves > Passeriformes > Daphoenositta > Daphoenositta chrysoptera. Next base: position 110,464 of record VZRO01004388.1, read on the forward strand.
CCTGGAGGACAGGCTGTAGAACAAGGGCAGCTGCGGAGCAGAACCATGGAGCCACACGCTCAGCATCACCACCTGATGTGATTCAGTGCCATTCTGCTCAGAATGGTTCTGCCACGTTCTTAGATGGCAACTGGCTGAACTCCATGCAAGGAAGCACCAGGCAATGGGGGGTCTCAGCCCACTAACCCTAGCCCTGTTAGTATGAACTGGTCTGAGAGCTGTCCACCAGAGTGAGCACTCCAGGGAGCACACCTCCTCCACACACTGAAATACCACTTGTGGGCTGCCAAGCAGGAGTAACAAAATAATCCCTTCTTATTTTGCAAAAAAGTGCTTAAGAAATTCTGTACAAGGATTGCTACAGCAGCTGGCTCAGGGGGGATGCAAATAGTTTAGAAGCAGCAGCAGCAACACACTACATGGAAGAGGAAGAGGAGAAACTTTTACCACCATAAGCAGTGGCAGATGGTGAAATCTGATCACAGTGGACATGAGCTTCAAAACATTTCTACCAATTAACATTGTGATTTCAACTGGTATCTGATGTCAGCTTCCCCTTCAGCTGCCTGCCGGACAAGCTACTCTCCCCATGGGCCTTGCTGACGGACATCTGAAGCATGCAGGAAGCTCAAGGACTTTGTCTGGTGGAGGGGAAGCATAAACTGCTTCTTGGCAGCTGAATAAAAGGAGAAATGATTTCCAAAAAATCAGTTGGAAGAACAGCCCTTTGACCGCTAGCCGAATCGTTTCTAGAAGTGACAGTGGCACAAATCCATGCGTTAAAAGCATTCCTAAGAGAGTCTCCAAAGCTCTCGGCTGTCACAGTGCCCAGAACAACACAGGCCAGGTTAGGCACTTGGATGAATTCAAAGTGACTAATACAGAAACAGGTCTGAACAAGGTGCATACCACATGCTCAGTGGAGACCACAGCGCTCTGGGCAATGCATTTCTACGGGCCCTGCCAGTTACTGCTGCAGAGATCCCTGGAAGGCAAGTGTTATTCTGCTGTCACAGAGTAACACAGGATGGAAGGGACCTGTGGGGGAGATCTCTGGTTCGATCAGGTCTTAGGTAGCTCTGGTTTGATCAAACCCTTCATCTTCCCTAAACAGCAGAGAGCAGCATCCACGCAGAGCCCCTCTGCAGCCTCGTGCACATCAGTGTTACACACCCAGGACACCAGGAGCATCCACACCTGGGCATGAGTTGAAGGATGGTGGAGCCAACCCGCACCAGACTGAGGCACCCCCTCTGCCAGTACTGGCTGACAGGCAGCAGTTGCTGGCATTGGCACAGGGGCTGTAAAGCCCCTCTATAACAACCTGCAACCCTTTCAGTCAAGTTCCCAAAGCACCTGCAAGAGGAAGAAGAGAGAACAGGAGGGCAGAGAATGGAGGTCCAGCGCTGCCCTGTCGCTCAGGACCTGGTGGTCTGTTAGAGACGTGCAGGAGAGCTGACAGACGGGACTGGTGATGGGCAAGTCCCTGAGCACACAGCTATGGAGTGCTCACTTCCCTGGCAGCAGTCTCAGTGACACAGAGGCCTTTCCAAAGCTTGTCTCTCCCTGTGGAGTAGAAAACCTTTTGCTGGTGGCCTGAGAAGGACACAGGGCAAACTGTCATCACCAAGCACGCACAGAACTCAGTTCAGTGCTGGGAAAGGCACGGCAGCACTAAGGCTGCTGTGCTGGATGTGTTAAGCAACAGTACAAGCCAAGTCCTTGACTGGCAAAGACCCAAGCTGTGAAAGACAAGAGGTGACGGCAAAGAGTGGGGAAGTAGGCAGCAGTGCAGATGGGAAAGACACACAGCAATGAGGCCTGTCAAGCTGGTCTCAGGTGCTCAGCTTCCTGCTCAGGCTGGAGGAAAAGCGACCTCGACCTGGATTCAGCCTTGTTGATGCACGCTGTTTTTCCCAGCAGAGGCCAAGTGCTCAGCTGGGACGTCTGCGCCGCATGAGGAGGCTCCAAAGACAGCTCTCAGTGCCCTTATAAGGGTCTGGGAACAGGGGAAGCTGCTGAGCAGCCTGACAGCAATACTGCAGGCAGGAGTTCAGAGCCCTCCTCGGGAAACAGCCCAAAAGAGAAACTCCAGTGCAGGACTTCAAGACCTGGCATTTGAGAGCGTGGGAATGAGAAAGGTCTGAAGGAGTGGGAACAAAAGGAACAAAGCAATTTTTGGCCAGTTGACAGTGATGGAGAGCTCCTGTTCATCCAGCACCAGGTCAGGACAGGGAACTCTCTGCCAGGGCATTTTAAAACACAGAAGCAGAAGAAAATATTTCCTTGTCCTCTGCAGCCAAGCAGCGGCATTCACAGGTCAGTCTCAACCACTGCAAGTTATGATCTCTGACAGTAACTCAGAACCCAAGTGTGGGGTTCAGGGCTTGCAATCATCCCCTGAATCATAAAATCACAGAATGGTTTGGATTGGAAGGGATCTGAAAGATCATCTTGTTCCAACCACCCTGCCATGGGCAGGGACACCTTCCAATAGACCAGGTTGCTCAATGAAGGAGAACCTCCACCCTGCTCTATGTGGGTGAGAGAACTCAGATGTACCTCAAAACGCTCAACTTCCCTGCCCTCTCACCCTATCATGAACCTCCTCTCTTCTCTCCATACCACAGTCTTCCTTTCTGCACGGGGGATCAGACACTGACCCCTTTTACAAACCACTGAAATCCAACCAGGTGCTGGGGGAGCAGGGCTTAAATATAAGGAGCTGGGACTTCCCTGGGGAGCTCATCCCTTCAGCCAATGTCCACAGAGATTACTAGGTCAGACAACTGGTATTTTGAGCTGGTGAGAGAATGAGTGGATTACACTACTGCTGCAGAGATCTGAGCATACAGCAGTGTACGGGAGCCAGGCCCATGCCCAGCCCAATGCCTCTTCCTTTCCCCAGGACACCAGGTTGTCCCTTCCAGGTGACAGCAGCAGCATTAGCTGCTCAAACGAGGTGTTTCCCCGGGGATTAGTAGATCCCTCCCTGTGGAGCTCCAAGAGTGCAGACCTGTGTTTCCATCCGACAGCGTGCCCCTGGCGCAGGGAGGTGACAGCAGCCGTCTGCAGTGGTTCTGCAGTGCCTCCTGGGGACAGCAGAGCCTGCACTCCTTCCACACAGAGCTCTCACACCTGCCACACACCTTCTCACAACATCTCTGACGGCATAGCAAGGCTGCCACCCGCTACAACACGATGCCCACCTCCCCTCCTACTGCTTCATCCCCACAAACCACAGAAAGCAACTCTCTATGTTTAAGTGCTGGTATATGTCCTCCCAAATGTTTCGCTTTTCTGCTTTAACTCGGCCTCAAATATCCCACTGAGCTCTGGGACTGGCAGGATGTAGCTAATACATTCAAACACAGCCTGTGTCTCTGTCATGGTTTAACTCCAGCCAAAACCAACAGTCTTCTCTACCAGCACCTGGAATCTACTCCTGGAACACCCAGCAACAGCAAAGCAGTTACGTGGTGGGCAGGACACTACACAGTTCCTGCTAACAATTCCAGCCCTTTGGCTCTAACAGTCACAGTTCATGATCCATGGCTGCACCTGGGCTATAGGAGAGCAGAGTCACGCTGGGCACTGAGGAGGAATCCTCTTCGGAGGCAAATCCCTACCATGAGTTAAGAACTTCTGCTACCCACAAAGGGAGGAGGCACCTAGAGACGTCAGACAGACTTGCAGCCCTGTGACACTCCCCCACTGTTATGCAGAGGTAATACCGAAAATAGGATTAAAACTACCAGCTGGTAATTCTCCAAATTGTTTGGCATTCTGGAGACAAATGAGTGGCTACAACATGGCTGCCTCCAAGCTGCTCAAGGGAGCCCAGGACAGACTGTCACAACACTGAACCACAAAGGAATCCTGGCACCTTTCAACAAAAGACTAGCTGAAGGGAAGGAGGAACAAAAGCTATCAAACCCAATCCCAGAGGGATGGAAGAAGTGCATCTTCCCACAGTTCCTGGGCCATATGCACATATATGGATATATAGATATATAGATAATAAAGTTATAAAATTTGATCAAAATAAAACCAGTAAATGTACAGCTTGAAAAAGAGCAGTATCACAGTGCATCAATGTCATGAGAAAGTCCCGTGTTCTCCCCTGCACGAAAGCACAGCCTGTCACGTTCAGGGAGCCTGGTGGGAAGTGAACCCTCCGGCCTGCTCAGCTCAATGCTGGCCAGAGTCACCGTCCCACGCTCCCAAACAGGGGTTTGGATTTCTGCAGCCAGTTCTGCACAGCAGTGGCAGACAGGCAGGAACAGCATGAGACTGGGCTGCTCTGTCTGCAGGTTAGTTGGCATATTGGCACTAGAGACACAGAGTCATCCCTAAACCTCTCTGTGCTCTGGTGCCAGGCTTGTATTTACTTACTTACAAAAAAAAGTGACAAAGTGAAGAAACTCAGGGGACACTACGAGAATGGGACAAGGGCTGAATTCGAATCACAGGAGACAGGTTGACTCTAAGAATCTTCTGTGCTCTCTTCCTCAATTCATCATCAGAGGAAGAGTTGCCCACCTTGATGGTCCGGAATTTCAGCAGGTTCAAAGTGCTCTGAGCCTGTTGAGTTTTCTTTCGGACAGGAATGGTATTTGCTTTTTTCCTCTGTGGTGCTTCTCTTGCCTCTGTAGCTCTTCTCTTCTTCTGCCCAGTGCTCTCCCGGTATGTGCTGCTGTCCTTCCACTCTGTTTTTCCTACCAGAGCTTCCTTATTTTTGATTTTCAAGGTCTTGGGCTGTGGTGCTGTGGTGCAGCCCTGGGATGAGCTGCCTGTGACTCTCCCGTTGAGAACTCCTGAGGCTTTGCAGGCGTTGCTCTCCTGCAGCACTCCACCTTTTGGTCCCTTCAGCAGCTTTAAAACATGGGTGGCAGAGTCTGGTGCTTTCTTGACCAAATGCTTGTACCCCTTGCCTTCAGTTATTTTAGAGCTCTTGCCTGAAGAAAACTGCCTGGGTGGACTTGAAGTCTTGAGGAGTTTAAGGTCTGAGGGTGAGATCCCAAGACGCCCTTGCGTGTACTTGGACTCCAAACAGGACGTTGCGGTTTTCAGCGGCACGAGGGCTTCCAGAACCACTGACAGTCTCATGGCTGGATACACGTCAGGATACACGCTTGTAGGGAAGCCCACTGCCGCCGCCTTGGATGTGCCAGATCCTGTCTGCTTCAAGGAGCTCAAGAGGAGATTTGTGGAATCCCCTTTGGAGACGGGCCGACCAGAGACTTTCAAAGAGCTCACTGGAATGCTGGTGGGTGAAGGGGCCGCTTTTGCCACTGAGTTCCTGGCTGGACTCTGAGTGGACTCGGCGGTGCTGGCGCAGTTGCGCCGCGTGTTTTCTTCCGTCTGACTCGGAGTGACTGCTGTGCACGAGCTATACCCGTACACATCCTTACTCCTCAGAATCGTGGGCTGGTAGCCCTCCTCCTTCAGGCCTTGGATGAAGGCCACCAGCTGGGTCTCTGTGTCCGAAAGGTCCTTGGACATCGGGTTGAAGACTCGGAGGGCTTCCTCCAGCACTTTATGTCCTGCAGAGGAAATTCTCGACCAGGAATGGACAGCTTTTTCTTCCGCATTGTTCACTGCAATATTCATGGCATTAGGCAAGCAGGTGCTTCAAAAAGGTCCAAATTACTGGAAAAACAACCCTTGACACCTCAAAAGGAGAAAGAAGACAGTTAGCTTACTGCAACTGAAATTATCCAAAGTTTTGAAGATGAGATCTGAAACCCTTAAGCCCAGGCGTGGCTGGTCACAAACACTGGGTCAGATTCTGGGCTCAACCCAAGATAGAAGCAGCATCAAGAAAATCCTGTCACTCATTTATCTCTGAGATAAAAGTAAAACATCTCTCACAAAAATATCCTCCAACCTAAACAAAGATTTCAGGAAATCCCATCCAATCCACCCCAAGATGAAAGACTCCAATGATTAACTCAGCAAAATCTGCAGCTTGTTTCCAGTTTGAGTTTGATCCACCCCAGCTTTGGGTAACCAGATCTCATTTCCCCTGGGAAAAACGATCTCCTCATTGAACCCTCTCCCTGTGCAAGCAGCACCATCGAGCCATCTCAACACTAAGAAGTGTCTGAGCACTTCAACCTCATCCCAGCATCACCTTCAATTCCTCAGCTTCTTAACTGATGCTGCTCAAAAATTGATTCTAAGTCCCTGCCAAAGCTGCAGCTTCCTCCTGGAGACCTGGCAGCAGGGCTGGAGGCTGTTCCAGTTGTGCTTCAATGATGCCGAATGCTGTGGCAAGGCAGCACTGCTCCTTGCTGCTCCCTTGTTTGAACAACGGTCCACAACTTGCTGTCACAGCAAACTGGTGTTGATCCAAGGACACTTGCTGCCAAGTGAGGAGGAAGCAGGAAATTCAAGCAGGGCGGTATGAAGGAAACACACATCACCAGGGCCAAGTGCACAAAGGCCTGAGGGACAACACTGGGATCATGCTCAGGGCACTGTGCAGCTGCCTGCCCGGCATAAAAGCCTCAATTATTGCTTTCAATAAAAAATAGGCACTGAAGGGCAGTCCAGGCAGGACTTGATGGGCAGTCCAAGCAGGACTTAAGGATCCACTCGGGAGAACTCTGATCCTGGTGGCCTCACAGCTCCACAGCTGGGTGCTAGACCTACCAGGCATAAAATTTTTAGTTTCGTTGATACCCCTCAAAATAATAATGAAGATTCAGTTAAAAACCCTAATCAGGGAAATGCAGGAGGTGTCAGAGACACTTTCGGAGAGTAGTACACAGGCAAGAAAGCTGTGATGGAGAAGTTAGCAGCTGAGCAGACAGAGCAAGGAACTACTCGTGTCCCACATTTCCCCCAGAACTCTGGTCTCACCACAGCACCGGAGCAGAGCCCGTGCTGCCGCCAGCTGCACAAGCAGGGAAGAGACACAAGCCAAGAGCAGCCACAGAAGGGAAAGCACAGGTCAGTGGGGGAGTAAGAACCTCCACATGACAGACTAATCTCAGTCAAGTGCTCTGCAGACGTCATGGCCGGAGAGGGATTTGGAGGAGGATAATGCAGTTGTTCAGCAGCAGGCGGGGGGATCTCCCACGAAGGAGGGGAGGCAGGCAGGGAAGTGATCCCAGAGAGCCCCAGCCAGCGTCACCAGCCAGCAGTGAGTCACCACCTCCAAAGTGACCAAGCAGTGCCAGGCACAGGAAAGCCAGAGAGGGCGTAACATTAATTTTGATTTGGTAGTGAGGCAGAGACCAACGAAGAAGCCCAAGTAACAACATGTACTCAACAGGCTGCAAAATGGATCATTTTCAGGCTGCAGCAAGCCCGGGAGCAGCTGGGACACCTGAAGGGGTGTTCTGGCTGTGACATTTAATGGGAACAGGACTCCCCAACACGCGGCCGCTCGGTCCTGTTTAGTGTACTGTCAGCTGTATGGGAGGAAAGCCAGCCACGAGCAGACGCAGCCCCGGACGGTGTGTCCTCCCGACAGCAGGTTCCCTCCCGACTGGGGGGCCGGGGGACTACGGGAACACAGCACTACCCGCACGGTGCGAGCAGAGCACCGGAAGGGCGATGCTAGCACGGGTTTAGAGGCCTGGCTGTCCGAGCACGGGAACGGCTCTGCGGGTGCACCGCAGGGGGAAGCGGCTGCCGGCAGGGCCGAGACGCGGGGCTGGGGCAGCCTGTAGAGCTGGAAGCCGGTGCGCAGTCCCAAGGAGAGCTCGACGGGACCGCCCGGTCCCCTCTCTGCCTCTCCTTCTGGCCCGCCCCTCAGCACAGGCGATGCCCCTTTCCGAGCGCCCGTCCCTCGCTCCCGCTGCACCCTCCCCAAGGCTCGGCCCGCCGGCCGGAGGGACCCCGGGCTGGGCAGGCCGCCTGGGCCGGCCCCTCCCTGCGGGGCTACGGGAGGTGATTGGTGCAGACAGGGGGTGCGGCCCCCGCGCTCGGCCCGCGCCGGCTCCCGGGACCGGGGGGGCGGGGGCCGGGGCGGGGCCCTCAGCG
>VZRO01004388.1:118643-156155 GCA_013397915.1 Daphoenositta chrysoptera
CGGGGTCGGTGTCGGTGTCGGGGCGATGAGCGGCGGGGCCGGGCGGCGACGGCGCCTGGTTCTGCACGTGGACCTCAACAACACGGTGGTGGTGGCGGACACGGTGACGGGGCAGGCCCCGCGGGCGGCGCTCAACACCTTTCTCAGCACCGTCACCTGGGGCCGCGCCGGGGCCGCCGGTGAGCGCCGGGGCCGGGGGTACGGGGGACCCGCTGTGGCGGAGGCGGGGGCTGAGCACGTTCCTCTCTTGTAGGCGAGTGGGAGTGGGTGAGCGACCGCCCGTCCCTGCGCCCCCCGTGCCCCGGCGCTCTCAGCTACTACAGCCGCCACGGCCGGGACCCCGCCTTCACCGAGGCCGGCCCGGGCCGCCGCTTCCGCGACCTCCACGCCCGCCACCTGCGGCTGCTGGAGTGGCCGGGCCGGCCGCAGGACGCCCTGTCGGTGCCGGGGGAGCCCGGCAAACGCTACCACCTGATCCTGCCCTCCTTCTTCCGCCTCCTGGACACGCTGCACCGGGATGGCAGGGCCTTCGCCGTTGTCTTCAGGACCTTCGGCACCGACCTGCCCCGCGCCCTGCAGGCTGTCAGCAGCGCCCTGGACGGGCAGCACCCCCAGTTCCCCGCCCTGCGGGACGTGGCGGTGAGTGGCGCCCTGAGGGTCCGTCGTGATGGGGAAAGGCAGCCGGATGGTGCCACGGAGCCCCCCTCCGCCAGACTGCTCTCCAGCTGCTTGGCCAGACTGCTTTTAAAAGCACCGGGTTCTCCTGGATGAAGCTGTTAGCTGTAGGGGAGCATGTGTGTGCAGATCCTATATGGAATGGTCTCCTCTTGGGGTATCCCGGGTTGGGCAGAGCATGCCTTCTCCCGAGGAGGAGCTGCTACAGCAGAGCAGGGCTCTCTGGCCCAGAGCTGATCGCAGCTGCCCTCTCCTCCCCCTGGCAGCACACTGGGCAGGAGCACTGGGAATGAGGTTTAGAAGATGCTTCAGTTGTTCCTTGGAGTGTTTTTGGGTAGCAGAGATTGAAAAGGGGGCAAGGTGCAGCTAGGAGGTCGTTCCTTTCCATCCCTGGGAAGGGGATGATTTTTGGTTGGATGCATTCCATGCCTCCTCCTGCCATCTCCCCAGCACCATCCTCCCACACTGTGGTGGTGGGGAGTCTCCACCCTGCTGCTTGGTGTCTCTGCCAGTGCATGAAACAACCTGTCTGCTTTGGAAACCTGTCCTTCCCCATTTTCTGTGGTCCTGCAGCTCCCTGTGGACCTCACCCCTGGGCAGATACGCTGCAGCAAGCGAGAGGTAGTGCTAACACGGGGAGCAGAGCGTCTGGCCACCCGGGAAGACAGAAAAAAGCTTTACAACTACTTCAGCTCCTTTGAGGGAATTGGAGGCTTCCAAGACCACTTTGACTGGTGAGAAACAAGGCATTGAGGAAGTGAACTGGGCATTATCTTCTTTCCTGTGATTATCTTAGTTTCTGGGATAGCTCCTAGTTTTGAAGTCTTCGTGTTATTGGTGTCCCTATCACTTAGGCGCTCCCCATTTTGCTTGTGGGAAGCCTGATGGGACTCTGACACCTTTCCTGAGGTCCCCATGCCCTGGTGTGATTTCTGCTTTTCTCTGAAGACCCCCTGATTTGTCACCTTGATGCAAAATGCCTCTTTCCCAGGAGGCCATGGGCAGCAGGACAGGACATTCTCCGTCCTGCTTCCCTGGCTCAGAGGGTGCCCTTGGCCTGCAGTACAGTCTGCCATTACCCGGGAGCTGTCACCCTCTCCCTCCCCTGACTGTTCCTTCTCCCACTTACTGTTTCAGGTGGGCCAGAAATCAGTTCTCTTCCCAGGGTGGGAAGCCCCTGTGGATAGACCCCCACGATCCTGATGTTCACCACATCTTTATTGATGACAACATCCGGCTGGACGATGCGGATACCATTGTTCACCCCCAGGTAGGTGGCAGAAGGCTCCTCTGGCACCAGCAGCCTGCACTAGGGGTGTCCCTAGCAAGGTCAGACATGTTTTGTCCCCTTTGCATGAGGCTGTAAGGGAAGGGTCAGGGCATAGCCCTGGTGTCACTGCATCCTGTGCCACCAGTGTTGGTGGCAGTGTTTGTGGGGAGCACACTTGAGAAACAGAATGTTTATGCAGACAGAACTGCCTGGCCATTGGACAGCTGTCAAACAAGACAAACAAGAGCTGCAGGTCCACGGCCAAGCCTCAGCCCCTGCCTGTTTCCATCCATACGGAGACAGTGCAGGGGGGAAAATGCAGCAGCCAGTGAACTGTCTGCAGGTGGCTCAGGAATGGCAAGGGATAGGGTGCTCATTAGATATTCCCTTCCATACAAGCTCTCTCAGCTTATGGATTTGTAGCTGGTGGCAGGAATTGTCATTGCCTGGACAGACCTGTCAGGAATAGGGTTTGGTCTGTGCCATACCTGGTTGAGGGGAGCTACTGCAATGGCTGCTGCATGCAAATCTGCAGCAGCTGGAGCGTGGCTCACACAGCTCCACTTGCTGCATTTCAGCCTCAGGCTATTTGTCTGATCAAGGAGCTCCTCCTTTGGCATTGGTAGCCTGCACGGCTGGTCAGTCAGGCTGCTCTGCTAATCTCATGGCAGCCACGCAGCCAGCCCTGGGGCTGCTCCCATGCTGGATCACACAGGTAGGATCCAGTTATGGTAGCAGCAGACCTCTTGGGAGTTTGGGCAGCAGCCAAGCATCTTCCCAGCAGGGCTCATCCTCACTGCCGGGACCTTGCTGTCCTGCAGCCAAGATCAGTAGGTTGAATGCCATTCTCCCCTCTTCTTGCGTCACCATCTCTGCAGAGCTGTCCCTATGTCAGTGGTGGTGACAGAGCAGCACTGGGAGTGAAACAGATTGCCAGGTGGCTTTAAGCAGGCCGTGGTGAAGATCAGAAGGTGAAGTCCCTGTTCCCGCCTGTGGCAGTTAAAGGAAGAGCTGTTGGCAGAGGTTTGCCTGGAGTCAGCTGCTCCACAGAGCCGTTTTCTTCCAGTTGCGTGGTGTGGCCTGTTTCCTTAAGGGAGTACCAGGCCTATATGTGACATGCTGGTTCAGAGTCAAAGGCACTCTCTGGGAGAGGGGGAAATCTCAAAAAACTTCACTTGTGCTGCTGGAGTGGAGATAAGGATCACTCTCCCCTCTGCCCCCAACACACAGCCAGCATGGAGGCCGAGGGGAGGGCAGAGCGCACCACAGGCCGTGTGCGTTGCTGCCAGGCTCTGCTCTCCCTGCAGGTGTTCTCGGAGCAGGGCAGCAGCAGTCCTAGGAGTGTGCCCACCTCGGAGCTGTACAACATTTGCCTGGTGCAAACCAATCTGCTGGAGGCCATCGCCGATGAGGACTATTTCCTGCACTGTGTGAGGAGGTGTGAGGAGAACTACGACCACTACCTGGCCTGCATGGAGAAGGACACCCCAAGCCAGCAGTGGGATGGACAGTGATACCACCTCTCATGGGGCTGAGTGGCTCCAGACTGGGACACCTCTCGCTTCCTGCTGCATGCAGGCAAAGTCCCAGGCAGGCTCCTGCTTCAAGCTGTTACCTCTCCAATGTGCAATGTGGGCATCCAGTCCTATCAGGAGCCTCCATGAGCAAACACAAGCATACTGGGAGCTTGTGTGATGGGATTCTTGGAGGAAATGGTTTTCCATTCCTTGGCAGCGTTGCCCATGGTGCCCACTTCTGCATGAGGGCTGGGGCTCACTGTCCCTCTGCAGTCGCCAGGCACGTCCCTTCCACCATACTGTGATGCAGGCAGCCTCGCAGTGTTCGCACCTCCCTTCCCTCTCCTGCAATGATGGCTGGTGCAGAGCAGGTGCCAGGATGAGTGCAGTGTTATCAGCAGCATTCCCAGGTGCCATTTGTGGTGCGGTGTTCTCAGAGGATGCCTTGTCACTTCTGTTTTTAAAGCAAACCTTTTTAGCTCATTTCTGTGTGAGTTTCCTGCCTGCCCTTGGCTCTGCCTGTGCTGGTGGGTGGGAAGCGCCTTTCCCAGCGTGTTCATTTGCCTGGCTCAGCCAAGTGGGGACAAAAGTGTTGGTGGAGGGTTTGAGACCCATGTGCACCTTTCCTGATGCTGGTGAGAGACCCCAGCAAGGCTGTGCTCAGAGTAGGGCTGAGCTCGTGTTCTGTCCCTGCAGTGGTGACAGGACAAGGGTCCTCTCCAGGGTAGGACTGTGGGTTCTCGACTCCTTGAGCCCGGCACTGTGTGGCTCTGGCACCGGCAGCGTGCAGCAAGGGAGCGAAGAGCCAGGGTCTCACCAGCCCTTCCCCCTGCGGTGGCTCCCTCCCGTCGAGGTGAACGCGGCGGGNAGTGCGGGCACGGCGGAGCGGCCGTCCGGGGTTGCGGGCGGGAGTCCGGGGAGCGCTGGGCGTGCGGGCGGTGCAGCGGGAGCCCGGGGGACGCCGGTGGCTGCGCGCTGTGGGCAGGAGCCCTGTGGGTGCGGGCTGCGGGACAGCGCGCCGGAGCCCCGGGGGTTGCGGGCTGCGGGCGGGAGTGCGGGCAGCGCTGGGGGTGAGGACGGTGCGCCGAGAGCAGGAACCTGGCGGAATCCGGATTGTGAACGGGAAGCCTCTGGGGGGTACGGACTCGGGGGATGCGGGTAGAGAGCCCCGGGCGCGCGGGAGTCCCAGTGAGTGCGGGCTGTGTACCAGCAGCACCGGGTAGTGGGGAGCCCGGGGTGCGGGAACCTCGGGAAGCAGGAGCATCAGTAGGTGCGGGCAGAGAGCCCCAGGGAGCGGGAGCCCGGAGGGGGCGGGCAGGGTGCCGTGGGGCGCAATCGGGAGCCCGGAGGGGGTGGGCAGGCAGCCCCGGGGTGCAGTGCGGAGCCCCGCGGAGCCGGAGCTGTCGCACCGCTGAGGGGAGGTGGCCAGCTGGGGCTGGGGGAGCGGTGGGTGCCTGGGTGCTGACTCGGATGCTCTCCTCGCAGGAGGCCGTGGGCCGGACCAGTGCCGAGCCGGGCCGGATGGGCGGCACGGCAGGGCCAGAGCCCGGGGACCCCCGCGGCGGCTGAGCTGGCCCATGGCGGCGGGCGCGGGCGCCTTCGCGTGGGCCACTTTCCCCGCCATGCCCACGCGGCGCGTGTACTGCAGCGCCGCGCACCGCGACGGGCAGCTCTTCGTGCTGGGCGGCTGCGGGGGCGGCGGGCGAGCCCTGGGAACTGCCGAGGTGCTCGACCTCCCAGCCCAGCGCTGGACCACGCTCCCACCACTGCCCACGCCGCGGGCTGGCGCTGCCGCCCTCGCCCTGGGCAAGCAGATCTTGGTGGTGGGCGGCGTGGATGCGGCGCAGAGCCCCCTCGCCTCCGTTGAGGTCTACCACGTGGATGAGGGCAAGTGGGAGAAGAAGGCAGCACTGGCTCAGCCCTCCATGGGCATCTCAGCTGTGCAGAGAGGTGAGGGATAGGAACATGTTGTGACTTCTGCTCAAAGTTTGCTGAACATCCTTGGAGTCTTGGCACAACGCAGCATGCCAGGAGCCAGGGTTGGTCCCTGTATGTGGTGCCCATGTCTGCGCCCTGGACAGGGATGCTCTGGCATGGACCAGGCTGCAGCGTGGTGGGCAGGGCAAAGGAGATGTCAGGACAGTGGTGGGAGCGGGCAGGGGTGCTGGCCGGCTGCACTGGAAGGTAGAGCAGGATTTGGCAGTATGGCTGTGTTGCCATGGTGTCTCCAGGGAGATGGTACTGCCGAGAATAATTAGAGAGGATGGCCTTGTGCTCCTCTCTGTGCGTGATGGATGGGGTGGAGAGGGAGGCGAGAGGGTCCCAGTGCGGTCAGGGCGTTGCCAGGCTCAGGCCTGGCTGTATTCACTGTCCCCCAGCTGCCCTGGAGCAGTGTCTGGCTGTGGGGCTCAGCAGTGCCTGTGCTGCCTGCCCCAGAGGGCATGGGGGGACTCCCAGCCCTTCGGTGCTGCCCACAGATCCCCCTGCCTCACTGCTGCCTCTTTTCCAGATGGGGCTGTCTATGCTCTGGGGGGAATGGGTGCAGACACCTCTCCCCAGGCACTGGTCCGTGTCTATGAGCCGGCAAAGGATCACTGGCAGCCCCTGCCCTCCATGCCCACCCCGTGTTATGGGGCCTCCGCCTTCCTGCAGGGCAACAAGATCTTCGTCCTGGGTAGGTGCTGCTGGGGCAAACCGAGCATCCCCTGTGCCTCTGCCCTCTCCTTCTGCTGTTCCCAGGCCAGAGAATGACCTGGTGCACCCCAGGGTGGCTCCATGCTGCCCAGCGCTGCAGCCAGCCGGCCCGATCCTGCTTGCTGAGCACACCAGTGGTGCCAGCTCAGGGCACTGGCAGCCACAACATCTCCTCTGTGCACAGGGGGTCGGCAAGGCAAGCTGCCCGTCACCGCCTTCGAGGCCTTTGACCTGGAGACAAGGAGCTGGACACGCTACCCCAGTGTGCCCAGCCGCCGCGCCTTCGCCGCCTGTGCCATGGCTGATGGGGTTGTCTTCAGCCTGGGTGGGCTGCAGCAGCCGGGGCCCCACAACTTCTATTCCCGTCCCCACTTCGTCAACACCGTGGAGATGTTTGATCCTGCGCAGGGTGAGCTCCATGTCCCTGGGTGAGGTGGGAGCATCTTCTGCGGGTCCAGGATGACTCTGTGAGTTGGTGAGGGCTGTCTGTGCCTGAGGGACATGATTATCTGGGCTCTGAACATCAACCCCCTGCACTCATGGTGAATCCTGCCCTGTGCTCCCTGGTCCCAGGGAGTGATTAACCTGGGGGTGTCCTGGCCTTGGTGTGTAGACAGGAACCCCGGCGGGTGATGCTCACTCCCTCTCATACCCAGGTGTGTGGAGAAAGCCAAGCCGCACCATCCGTATGAAGGAGAAGAGAGCTGACTTCGTGGCTGGATGCCTGGGAGGAAGAGTGGTGGCCGTGGGTGGCCTCGGTAATGCTGGGGGTAGGCGTGTGGCCATGTTCCCATCCCCATTCTTTGTGGCACATCAGTGATCTGCATGGCAGTAGGGAGGTTGGCTGTGCAAAGCCAGGGGGTTACTGCAACACTGTCTGCAGCAACATCTCTCAGTGCCCTCACAAGTACTGGGGCGACCCTCCTGCCCTGTCCCACAGGCTGTCCCACTGTTCCCCTTGTCCCATTCACCCCCCAACTAGGCTTTTCCCAGCTCACGTGCAGCATGCTGGGCTCACACAGCCCATGGCGGCTCAGCTCCACTCTGCAGGGCTGCAGTGCTGCATCCCTCTCCAGCGAGAGCTGGGGAAAGGTTAGTGCTGTCACTCAGCAGAGGGGATACATCAGGAAGGGCTGTCTGGGGAGCCTGGTGCCAGCCACAGCACCCCCAGCCCTGCAGTGAGGGCTGCCAGACCCCTAAGATCACTGGGGGAATGGGGAATGGGGAATGGTGCTGGCTGCATCCCTGCCGTGTGGCATTGCTCCTGAGTCCTGCCGCAGTTGGAGCTGCCCTCCCTTATCCCTGCAGCGTGCTGGCACGGGGAGGGGGGGAGGGTGAGGAGTGGTTGGGGTGGCAGAGGCAGCAGTGTGGCATTAATGCCAGCATCCATCCCTGCGGGGACTCTGCTAATCCTCTTGTGCCCCCACTAATTGCCTCTGGGATCTCAGAGCCCATGCAGCCCAGGGCTTCTGTTGAGGCATCAAAGGGATGTGGAGGGGGAAAGGCAGAGCCNAGGGAACCAGTCCTGCCCACTGGACTCAGTGGAAGGGTTCAGCCTCTCGCTGAAAAAGTGGGAGCCGCTGCCCCCCATGCCCACTGGCCGCTGCTCCTGCTCCAGCTGCCCGGCGCCCAGCCTGCTCTTCGTCATCGGCGGTGTGGCCCAGGGTCCCAGTGGCGCTGTTGAGGCTCTGTGCCTGCGTGATGTGCCCTGACTGGGACCCCGGGGACCAGCCCTGGCCAAGCACCAAGTGCCTGAAGACGGGGACAGGGTGTGTGAGCACCCATGTGTTCACCCTGGGTGACCTGGCTCCAGGAAGCCTCTGTCCCATGATGCCAGGCATCAGAGCAGCTGCAGTTTTGGGAACTCCTCTCAGCTCCTGCAGCGCTGTGGCAATGAAGCCCAGGGCAAACTCCTGCCTGGTGGGATGGCCGTCTCCAGCAGTGTGGCGGGAGCAGTGGTGGCAGGACTGTCGCTGGCCTCACTGCCCTGTCCGGCCCCATCTGTGCCACGGCGTGTCCGTGCCGTGTGTGTAGCAGTGAGTGCTGTGTCGTCGTAGACCCAGTCGATGTCTCATGTAGCACAGAGGTGCCCTGTAGCTCAGTGCCTGGGAGGTGATGTAGCACCTCAAATAAATGAAATGTGGAATTTTATCCCACTGGAGTCATGTCATCTCTGGTTATCCTACTCCAGGCAGACACATGCAGCAGCCTGTCAGGAAAACCCCTCCCAAGGCAGAGTTCAGTTCACACTGTGGAGCAGGGGTAACGCTTGTTCTCCCACCTCCAGGGTGAGTGGAGCAATGTGATGTAGAGATCCAGCCCCTGTTTGGAGAGGGGGAGCTGAGCAGTGGCTGTCCTGCTTTGGCACAGCCTTATTCCTGCTTGGCCTCCTGTGGGTGAAGAGGCTGTGGGGGGTGAAGGCAGCAGCAGGAGAAGGACTTTTTTGGAGGGAGCAAGGGTGTGAGAGAGGCAGGGAATGGTGAGGGCTGCCAGGATGCTGAGAAGAAAAAAGAGATGCCTAATGTCAGGGCTCCTGGGCCCTATTCAGCACCACAGCCCCATCTCAAAGGATGGACTGTGGCTGGTGTGTGGGAGAGCTGGGTCCAACTGTGTCCAGCTTCTGTAGCCAGGAGCACCACAATCCTGCTTACTGGCAACCAGGAAGTGAATGTAAACTCCATACTGGTGGTGTCTCTGGGTGATGTTTAGGGCTGCACTGCGACATCAAGGGAGGGTGACACTTGAATTACCCAGTTCTATGGGCTCACCTGAGCCTTGCTGCTCTTGGCTCCACACAGAGTCCCACACCCAAAGCAGAGAGCAGGTGAGGGATTTGATCTTTCATTGGTACATTAGAAAGATCTCACAAGTCCAGGTAAATATCAAGTACAGATGCCTGACCTTTGAGAGAAGACAGCCAGCTTGAGCCTCGGGTGGGCTGCAAAGCTGTAGAGACAGGAGACTGAATCCCATCAGAGTGTGGCAGAATCAGACAGCACTGGGGCAGGCTGTGCCATGTCCCAGGGACATCACAGCATGGGAAAAGTCAGAAACGATTCATAGAAGAGCATTCAGAAGACACTTTCATGTTGCTGCTCCAATGCCTCTGGTGCCCACCTGGCACAGTGACTGCAGGGTCTGTCCTGATGCGCTGCATGGCTGTTTGCCTGTGATTTGGGAGGAACAGCTTGGGATACCTGGGCTAGTGGTACCTCAGCTGGAAGCATCCCTGCATCTGCCTCTGGAGTTGCCATAGAAACCACCGCTGTGCCACAGCCAGCATCCACGGTGAGCCCCAAATTAGAGCCGGGAGGATGTGCTGGCAGCTGGGGAGGAGGTCAGTGGTTTGTGCTATGGTGGGGGGCTGGACAGAGGGACACCTCCTCTAAGCACAATGTGCTTCAGCGTTCTATGAGTATTTCACAGCACTTCCTGACTTGTGCTCAGCCGTCGTGGGCTTGTCCTTCTCAGAGTCCTGGAAGGTGACAGACCCCTTGCTGCCACTTTGGTACGTCTCCCCACCCTGACAGCTCTTTCCAGAAGCCACCAAGGCATGTAATAATTCCACTCCTGCTAAAACTTTAGTCATAGGGGACCCTAAATCGTGGAGCTGCATTGGAAACACAGGCCTGATTAATAAGCTTTTCCCGCAGGAGCATCGCATGAATGGGATAAATCAAGACGCTGAGTCACCAGCAAATTGACATCCCTGTGTGCCAACTTCACAAGCTCCCTGCTGCTGATGGGGTGCCCAAGGCTGCTTTTCCAAATTCAAGGCGGTGGCGGCTGCAAGAGCCAGAGGGTGCTGGAGGGGGAAGCTGCAGCTCAGGACCCCCTCACTGTTGTGGTGTTTCCAGCAGTGAGGCTGATGATCCCTGTCCCACAGGGGTCTGCCCCTCTGTCAGCAGCACTTTGCCTCCTGCACACACTTTCCTGGCACATCGACCCTCCAGAGTGCCTTTTGGCTTGGCTCCTCCACCCGAGGGGAACAGAAATCTGTGACCTTTCATCAAGTGTGGATTTCTCATTCTTTTCTATATCCGCTTTTGAACGTAAGACCAGAATCCCATTCGAATGAGTGGAGAAAAGTAACCAGGAAAATGTCCAAGGACATCTCAGGGATGGAGAGATAAGGGTCCTGATCACTTTTGCAGACTGACATGTTATTAAATAAAGAGGTCCTGTGAGTTTCTAATGAAATGTGCTATGAAGTTAAAAAAGTTGAGGGATGTACCGAGTATATTGCTGTCTATCTCCTGGAAGCTTCTGCTAATTTTTACTAAAGGAAAGACTACAAGTATCTGGCCACCCCCCCTAATGCTAGAAGCACAGACTGTTATTTAAGATATAAGGAGAGCTATGAGCCAGCACCTGGCAACGTGGTTAATCTCCCCAGAGCATGTTATGGACGGGGGAGATGGAAATGGAGGTAGCTGTCAGACCTATAATTAAAAAAAATGTGTTTCCATATAGAAATTTCTTTCCGTTGTCAGGAGAGATGGAAATACAAAAATCTCATTTATCATATTCCACAAACTCGCTAGACGCTCGCAACCAGAAGGCTCCAGCCACATCAGAAATAGGAATAGCTCTTTCTAAGTACCTAAAATAACATGTTAAGCCTTATCGCCAGTGCGCACAGCATCGGCAATTCCTTTTCTAATGGCAGTGGAAGTATTGTAAATGGGTACAGGACTCTACAGTCTCTTCTGGAGGGAGATCAGGGCCAACATTTCAATCGTGAGCAATAAAATGGTGGAAAATCACTGTTTATGATGCAGTGCTATATAGGACCTGGATGCACAGCAAGGCTCCTGGCAGCAGTGCCATGCACTGGCCTGTACAACAGAGCCGTAGGCAGTTCAGGAGCAGAACAAGGCTTTTATTTACTCAAAAAGTGCAATAAACATCAACATTTCCCTCAACTTGGCTCTCTGAAGGAAGGTTTGCTTTCCAGCCCATGGCTGCCTTGGACAGCCCAGCCACTACCCTATCCCTGAAGTAGGAACACAGTCCAAGCTGCAGCTCCCTACTCCGGTCCTAGAAAATCCACCCATCAGAGTCTTCTCATCTAGCTGGGAGGCATCAAGCTGCCTTGATTAATCCAATCTATTTAAACCAACTCTAGTGCTGTAATGTCAAGCAAAAATAATGCAGTGAAGTCACTCCATTAAGATTTTTATGGGTAAAAGGCCAGAATTTTATTTTTTTATCTAAAGCGAAAGCTTTATCTACATGGGATTTGATTAGGAAACCAGACATATACATCAAGAAAGCTGTTGTTTTGACACCCCTGAGCTTCGGGCTACCTTTAATACTAAAGGCAAAAGAGAATAAAGGGGAATGTAAGTAATTCCCCTGACCTATCCATGAATTTATGTCAGCCTTATTTGTGCAGTAGTTTAGTGCTTATGGAGTATCTTCAGAGCCAGGAAAAAACATTTTAACTAGTATTGAAATAGTTTTGAATTACAGGAGTAAAAAATAGGCAAGCAAGCAGGCCTGTTTTACATTTCTAAACATGGGGGTTACGGAACCACGAGGCAAAAAATCCAGTAAAACTATATTTGAGAATGTTTCTCTGGGGAATGATGATGGTTATTTTTGTCATACTTCTGATGGGTGAAATTAAATCCTTCTGCATTTCTGCCAGAGGTATTTACATGAGAAACCACACAGCCTCTGTAAATGAAGGAAATGGGTGCAGTGGCTGCATGCTCCCATGGGAGCAATCCTCAGTGTGCCAGGTTCCAAGCTTTCAGCTTTCTCTTCCTGCCAGTGTCCTGTGATGACCCCCTGTGCCAGGGTCTATGCTTCCAGGTGAGGGGCAAGGGCTGGCTTGTGGGGCAACTGGAGCTGGGGCTGATCCTGGGTCCACGGCCACAGGGTGAGATCCAGAGATCTCCCAGCCTCAGGGTGAGATCCAGGGACCCTCAGCACCAGGGAAGGAGCCAGGGACACTCAGTCCCAGCATGACCCCAGGGACCTCCATAGGACCTTGAGGCATCTCAAACCTCAGGGTGAGGTCTAGGGGCCTCCAGCCTTGAGGTGAAATCCAGGAACCCTCAGCCCCAAACTGGTCCCAGGGACCCCCAGCCTTGAGGTGAAATCCAGGAACCCTCAGCCCCAAACTGGTCCCAGGGACCCCCAGCCTTGAGGTGAAATCCAGGAACCCTCAGCCTTGGGATGAGCCCCAGGGACCCCCATAGGATCCCCAGGCCTCTCAAGCCTCAGAGTGCAATCCAGGAACTCTCAGCTTGGGGCGACCCCAAGAACCCTCAGGCCCAGATTGACCCCAGAGACGCAGGGGCTGCCCCAGGCCCCTCAGGCCCCTCAGGCCCCACAGGGCGGGCAGGCCCAGTGGTCAGCTGCACCCCAGGCCTGTGGAGGACGCCAGGCCAGGCCTGCCCTGGGCCTGCAGGGCCGTGTCCCCCTGGGCTGTTCCCACAGCCACAGGACACGGGTGACACTGCCCTGAGAGGGGCTGGTCATCTTCTTCCATCCCCTTCCTCCCTGCAGGGCGCTGTGGCACCATGGCCACTGCTGGCGGGGAGAGGCCATGAGGGCCAGGGCCATGGTGGTGGCTGGGGGCTCCTTGCCAGGGTGTCAGCTCTGAGAACAACATGAACTTCAACGTCTGGAACATCAAGGAGATGCTGAGCACACCGACAGCTCTCGGGTGAGCATGAGTGGGGGGAGATGGAGAGGGAATGGGGTGGGAAACCGAACACTTGGAGGGGGTGATGGCAGTGAAGTGAAACATGTCCATAACTGATCTGTGGCTAATTAGGGAAATCTAATGAGAATTCATTAGCCTCCCCTGGGGTCCTTTTTATGCCCCCAGCCTGCCAGCACTGCCACAGATCCACAATTGCTGGCAATCTAAAAATCAGCATTGGCTGGAAGCTGTACCCTTGTCCATTCAGGGTGTATTTGTGGAAGCCCTGTGAGCTGTCCTCATCTCATTAGATAAGTTAAGTGTTCCTCTTGCCTGTGCAGAGGGCAGATAGAATGAATCGTGATGTGCAATATTATTGCACATTATGTAACTCAAAAATTATTCCATATCCTGCATTTATAAACATGGCTTGTTTTTTTCCCAGCAGAAGCCAAAGAGCAGCTAGAACTCCCCACATCTACAATCTACAGTGAAACAACAAATATTCAGATGTAAACATCTGGAGGGCAAATATGCAAGACAAGCTGCATTTTGTACTTCAGAGCATCCTTTGCATCACATGGCTAAAAAAGGCAGTGGGATTCATCCCCTGTTTGACTCCAGACAAGCTAATTGATGAATTTGGTGCTCTGATCCTCTATTAGTTAAATAACCCACTTACATAACTAACTTGTTCAAATTCACAGTTTTAGTCATACTGTCTCTTTGGCCAGATGTTACCACAATGATGGATGATAATGAAAACATAATAGTCATTTTCTTGCCCATTATAAAAATGCTTGTCATATATATATGAATTAATTGAATTTTGCACAGATGCAGGGGGCAAAGGGGAGCCAATTCAGGGAAAAATGTATTTATATCTGTCATAGTTTTGTCTTTATAATTGTGCACTGCTTAACTCCATTGTCTTCTCGGTACCTGCAGATTTATTTTGTTTGTTTTTTGGGGGGTTTGTTAGTTTTCAGTAAGTTGTTTCTAAGTTTGAAAACCTGTGACTTTCTTTCTGGTCAGAGACTGAGGAGGGGAAATTTAGAGAATATATTAAAAAGACATGATATATATAAAAATATGATTACATTTTTGTATTATATACAAGATATATAATATAAATTTTTTAAATATAAAAATAATTCCGTGGAGTTGTGCCACAGGGAAGGAAATGAGTGGAAGAAGCACAGATGCCTGTTTGGAAAGGGATCACTTGAATTTCTTCCTCCTCCAAAGTAGCCTATCACCTACAATGTCTTTCCTTTTAACTCATTTATTAATGCAGGAAGAAAATATAGGCAAGATTTTAACACCCACTCCTCAGCATTCCACATTTTTTGCAAGTGAGTTCAAAAGGGTCAAATAGGGCATAAAACATGCATAGGGCATAAAAATGCAGTTGGGTTTTTGGAGGAGGCAAGAAGGGGGAGAAAATTTTCTGTGGACAATTAACTTTTTCTAAAGGGAAGAAAAGTTTCCCACAGGAACATGTGAATGTGTGTGTATTTGAAATACGGGGAAAAGGTGTTGATTACTTTTCCCTGGCTCACTTCTATTACTAGAAACCTTTCCCACCACAGCAGGGTATGCTGTTTAATTCCCAGAAAACTCTTTCAGGGAGCTTTAAAAATGAAACATAAAATCAGCGTATAATCTAGGCAGAGCATGACTCACTCTGTGAGTTCTTTGCAAGTTGAGTCAGGGTGTTACTTCTGAGAGCAGCTGCCACCAGGTCCCCAGGAAACGCAAAGCTCCAGTGATGCATTACCCTCACAGCCACAGCTCTGCACAAGCCCAAAACTGCTCTGGGTTTTATTTGTTATCTGTCAGATACACAAATGCTTCTCTGCAACCCTAACAGCCTGAGAAATAGGGTGTGGGGAACCAAAGTCCCTGGTTTCATGTATGAATATTGACATAATAGAGGTACTAGAAATGCAGCAGAGGGAAGATTATCAGGTTGGACAATAGTATCAGGGTGCCAGTTATTTTAGAGGGTGGAAGGGGGCCCCATGACAGCTATACTGGGAAAGCTTAGGCTCAGTTGAAGTGTATTGACAAAGGACACCGTTTTTATGGATTGAAATGCCAGCCTTCATTAGAGAAAGTGCCACATTAGAGGAGTGCTGCCGCCTGCCCAGCCAGGAGGGCTGGCAGAGGGAGATCACAGACGATGTGAGAGCAGCCACAAAAGCAGTGATGCTTCAATCAGCCTTTGATTGACTTGATAAGCATCACAGGGGTGTGATGCTGAAAGCAGATTTTCAGACACCATCAATACCTGCCTCGACCAGGGAGCTCGCAGGGGAAGAGACATATCCTGACTTGGCCCTGAACTGAGCACAAGACCCGTGTTCAGGCTATTTACTCTTGTAGTGCTACCACGAGAGTGGCAGCAGGGAACTGGAGTCAGTATCTGTAGGAGCAGCAGAAGCCAAAAAATCCACTACTGTTAATTAAAAAAAAAAAAAAAAAGAAAGACACTGGAATAGTAATAAGAAACCTCATTAAAAATAAATTAAACTGTACAGCCCAAAGGGTTAAATGCTTGCCTGAGGCAGAAAGATTATTTAGACTTGATTATTTGGATTTGAAATTGAAGTTGTGAGAAACTTCTTGTACCATGAGAAAAGAAGTAACTTGCTAAATGCAGAAAAGCTACTCATATACTGACTTCCAAAGACATCAGAAGCAGAGAGCCTGCCAGAGAGTGCGTAAGGCTAAGAAATTATGAAAATATTAAAGAGGCATTCAAAACAGATGCTTGAATTTAAAGCCTACTTGGGCCACTACTCTCTACATTTTATTTCTGCTCTTGAGAATAACTTCCAAGTTTAACAACCTCATTCAATCCATTATCCCATGAAATTCCATCCCACATCACAAGGTCACATATTTTGAAGTTGCATTAAGGTCCGAGAATAAGCAGAAAATGAAGGAGACAGCCAGGACAAAGACCAGGAGAGCAGCTGTAAAATTCCAGAGCCTCACAGGAATGAGAAACCGGGGCTGTAAGTGCAGGCTGGAAGATGGCTGCAGGCTAGAGAGGGGGGTGGGAAAAAATATCCCTGTCTCCAGGTGCCTAACTTTTAATATGGTTGGGGATGCATTTTGTGGGAGCAAACAGGGCTGCTCTGCAGAAATCCCAATCTCCTCTTGAGGAAAAGGCTCTGTTGTAACTGACAACCAGCTCAGGACAAAGGGCTAACATGGATTCCAAGGTAAGGAATGTCTGGGAAGTATTGAATCACAGCTGAATGAATAAAGAATAAACTCATAGAAAGTAAAAATGACCTTGAGAAACTAAAATAAGACCAGAGGGATTTTGAACCTGAAATCTGAAAACTTGAGCTGAATAACTGAGAGGGATTTCATCGAGGTTAATGCATTAGGGCCAGTGCTAGAATCTGTTTGTAGAAATTCCTTTTAGGATGTGGTGCAAATTATTTGCAGCAAGCAGGTCATGCCATTCCAGAGGACAGGAAGCAGAAGAATAATTTTCTACTGTGACTGTTTCCAGTGAAGAGATGGCAAATAGCTGGAGGCTGCAATAGCAGCTAAAACTGCTTGATTTAAACTCCTCCAGCTCCTCTGCACCTAAAGCTAAGGCTGATCCTTGCTCACTTGCTGAGCACACTGGCACATTGGCAGGCAGCTGATAGTGAGGATGAGAGCAGTATAGCAGAGCTAGAGACAGTTCCTATAGATACAGGCTAAAGCCAGGAGGAAGAGCAGGTGAAAGGCAGCTCCCAGAATTTGAATTGGATTTGTTGTGATTCAGCCCTGCTCCCTAAATGAGGAGGAGCAGAAAGGGCTATGAGATTTTCTGGAGGGGAACCAGGAGAAGAGAGACTATGGCACTGATCCTACTCAAGACACTGCTACTAGGAGAGAAAGATCTCTTCTTTGGGAAAGAGGCTTTACTGCACTTTGAAGAAATGTGTCAGAAAGGTGTAAGTGAGCTTCACCCACAGTGCCTGAGAAGAAGAGGGATGTTGGCACAGGTTCAGTGGGGATGACAGAACCAGAGAGAATCACTTATAGCAGCACTGCAGATAAACATTATGTTGCAAATTGTAGAAGTCTCAGTTTGCTTTCTCAAATGACTCTTAAACCTTGGTGTTGGCACATAAGGACAGATCCAAACAACAGAATACGAATACCAGTTTTAAAAAAAGATTGATGAGGCCTATGGCAATTTACAGTTATGAAGTTTTAGTTTGTCAGTGTTCCTAGAACATCTCGGAAACACAAGAAGAGAGTAATTATCGCATGCCATGTTTGTTTTGAGGCAAGGCAGAACCTTTGAATGAAAGGTGAATGTTTGCATGTGGTTGTGCTAAAATATTTGGAGTGGAAATCAGAAAATTGGAAAAATGAAAGAAGCCCCCTAAAGTTCTAACTCCTCCTGTAAAGGGGGAATTTCCACTGACAACAAGGAAACCGAGACTGTGAAGATCTAACTGACCCCCCAGATATGCAGAACGCTGCAGATTTTTTAGATCACACTCATATCACGAGAAAGGGTTGGAGCTGCCAATATTGCAATACCTTGCATAGAGTTAGGTGGGAAAATGAAATCATACCATCAGTCAGCAGAGGAGTTATGACCATTTTTTGGAGCTGTCAAGAACTTGTTTCACATATCTGAAGTTGATTTTGCTTTGGATGTATGTGCTAGTGCCAGTA
This sequence comes from Daphoenositta chrysoptera, assembly GCA_013397915.1. Lineage (NCBI taxonomy): Eukaryota > Metazoa > Chordata > Aves > Passeriformes > Daphoenositta > Daphoenositta chrysoptera. The sequence goes on from VZRO01004388.1 coordinate 136,159, forward strand.
CCAAAGGAATGTTATGGGCACCAACACATGGACGATTTGGGGCATGGCTCATGTCAGCAGAAAAGCCAGAAGTTCTCCTGAGGTAAACTATTGCATCACTCAGGAGGGACTGCTAACTGGGATTGCATACCTGGGATGTTTCCTTGCTGTTTATGGGAAAGGGTTTATATTTAGGACAGAACATGCATCCCTGCATCTCAGGGATTCTGAAGGGAATGGTCAGGTGGTTAGAAGAGCTGGAGTTGCCTGATCACAGATCTGATCCCACATGTGGGTTGTCTGATCTCTCCGTCGGGGACATGCCTGGGCCAAGCATGGCCAGGCTGATGGCTTGCCCAGATGGTCTTGTTAGTAAATTAATTGCCAGCAGTGTTAAGCAAGGGAGAAAGAAATCCATTGCTCAGGGGAATGAGTGTATTCAAAAGAGACATCTGTTTCACCTCCCCCTCTAATTTGCAGAAGTGCCATCATTCCTAAAGCCACTGCTGAGGTAGTGGACTTAAGACAGAAAAATTGGGCTCCAGAGCAGCCAACAGCTGCCTTTGGTTGTAGTGCAGAGTAAGCCTAGGAAGCCACTTGGCTCATAAAGTCCTCTCAGCTCAATACTCCTAATAAAATCTTTGTTATAAGAATCTTGTGCTTCAGGTATTAAATAACACAAAGGATCTGAGAAAATGAGCATATTGTGGGGTGTGATATTCACCAGTTGTTCTGGACACTTTCAAAGGGGGTTTGTCAAGACAGTAAAGCATCTAAAGATTATAAAAACCCTTCCTTAAACTAAGAGGGAGCTTTTATTTGGCTGGAAGACGGGAGGATTTAGAAAACTGGTGCAGGAGATGTGCTACTCACATTGCAGGCCAGGGGCTCTGCCTGTGTGGGGTCATGGCAGCCCATGTGCTCACATGTCTCCCCCACATACTGGCTGTAGATAAGGATATTTTTTTTTTTAATAACAAAGCTTTGCTGAGATGGAAACAAGAAGCTGTGCAAGTAAAACTGTATTCAGATTTTTTCTTAGCAGATTTGGGGTCCAGAGAGGGATTAAGGGAGAAGTTTTGAATTCAGACAGACTTATCAGGCTTTTTGAGAATCCAGAAACCCATACCTCATCTATTTTTGCCAACAGCTCAGTGTACTCAGGGAGCTTAAAGCCAAAAGTATTAACATGATATTGTCAGTGACACTACTATATAATGGAGACTGAGCAGTTCAAGTACTGCTGCTAAATCCTTTCCCTGTTGTGTCTATGATGTTTGGGCTCCTTCCAAAATTAGGGATTAACCAAACACGTCACTGCTAATAAATGTTGGGGTGATCATCTCTTGTTATACACATGAATTATTCTCCTGTTCCTTCTCCTTTACTTGTAACATTTGATACGGAAGAAAAATCTTGTGTAAAATTTTCATTAATTATTTTCATTAATTTTGGTCTTTAGTTCCCAGCTCCAAAGGCAGTAACACATCTCTCCATCTTGGTAGCTCAAAAAACCCAAGAATTGAGAATATAAACCTGGCCCTCCTTTTTTTGTGTTTGGTCCTATCCAAAACACTCTGCCAGACCTTGTGGATGTGGAGCAATGGAATAGTGATCATTTAGACAGAAAGACAGTAGATTTAGATTGATTGTTATGAAAAAATTCTTTCCTGTGAGGGTGATGAGGCACTGGCACAGGTTGCCCAGTGAAGCTGTGGGTGCCCCATCTCTGAAAATGTTCAAGGCCAGGAGGGATGGGACTTTGAGTAACGTGGTACCGTGGAAGATGTCCCTACCCATGCCAAGAGGGTTGGAACTAGGTGATCTTTAAGATCCCTTCTAACCCAAACCCTTCTACAATTCTTTGTGAAAAATGAAAGAAGTCTTTTGTATGTATTTTTGCCAACAAAAAATTGAAGCCAGCCTCCAACACAATGAGAAGCAGTGCAGCTGTGCAGGGAAATGTTTGTCTGAGAGAAGCTGGTCCTGTGCCATGAGCCCAGTCCGTAAAGCAGGAGAGGAGTGTAAGAGTGTTTCTGAAGAGGAGTAGAATCAGAGTAACAGCACAAAATCAAGGGTATCGAGAAAAGATTTATTTAAGTAATGCTTGAGGGAAATAAAAGCGCATTTGAGTAGCATGTTAATATGTTTGAAATATTTCCAACAATTCAGATCAGTTCATCCAGCCATATGCTACCTCTATTTGTTTGTTGTTCTACTGTGTCAGACTTAAGGCATGTGGAGAATAAATGCCCAAGAAATGTCAACTGTTAGTCAGAAAGTTTTATTCTGTTGGAACTGTCTTCCCATTGATTGAAGCAACACCTGAGTTACAACAGAAATTGTTACCCAGAGTAGCTGAAAGGGAGAGACCCAGCACTTGCTACGAGCTCAAGGTGTCTCTTTAACTAAGACTGATTGACAGGGCAGGTAGGATGAGCTGTGTTAGATGCCCAGTCCTGGATTTGGTCTTCTGTCTGCAGGACATGCTGGAGAAACACCTTCACTCCTATAAGATGAATGTGTGGAGCTACCACACTTTATGTGGATGTGGTAGTTCAAGATAACCCATCTGGTTTATCTTAGAATTCAACCTTATGCCCTTATAGGAACAGCACCTTCCAAGCAGAGAGTAAAAATTAACATGGGATGGGCCACGATCAAGCAGTTCCAGCAAAACATGTAGGGAGTTCTGTTTGGCTTTTTAATTGCTCCAGACTCATTCGCATCCCTCTCTGCACCATTTCAGGCCTAATAAGATTCCCATGCGGAGCAGCACCGCCAGTGATTACTCGAGTCTGAGTGATTCTCAGCTGCTCTTCGGCTCCCAGTTCTGCCCGGAGAACCTGCAGTCGGCAGCGGCACCGCTGGAGCTGGGCTCGCAGCCGGGACAGCAGAACTCCCAGGATGTGAGTCTCGCTCTGTCAGCCCTGTGCAGGCACACAGCCACCACTCAAAGTTCATGGAAAATGCTGAAATCAGGTGGTAACATTTGCAAATGTCAGTAACTGCTGAAATCAAGTTATCTTCTTCCTACGTACACACACGTACTGTGACAAGACAAAGTAGCAGCCTGGTCAAATGAAAACCTGGTATTTATAACAGATTGCTATAAATTATTACTGAGATAGGTATTATTTTCTTCAATCAGATTTTTTGAGTTACTAAAATAATATGAAATTATTCTCAAGCTAATGTCTTTAGACCACCTACCTAGCCAAGGTAGAATATTACATCTATTTAACTTTCAAAAACGTTGTGTTTCACTTCCTTAGCTTTCCACAAGAATGACAGCGCTACTCAGCGTTTCCTTCCCTGCACTGACAATGACCTTGCTGCACTGTTGTTATGGCAGATGCTTGGATGATTTTGGATAGGGATGAAGAGTTTCTACACTCACAATGTTCCTCCGACAGCTCATGATTTCTGATGTTTCCAGCCTCCACTAAAACAGTTCCTGCACTGCTAACAGAGAGCACCAGATCTGAAGAAATACACCTGGAGCAAAGATTAGGGAAGAGCAGTGGTGCCAGCTTGGAGGCCCCAGGCTGTCCTTCAGTTCCAGATGTTATCTGCTGTCCTATGCATTTTGCCTAGGAGCAGTTTTCATCAGACACAAAATAGGAAATTCACTTTTCACGATGAAAATAATTAATGGAATTTGCATTTTCTTATGTTTTAAGGAAAAGGCATTTCCATTTTGGTCACACAGTGTCTGGAAATTTTGTAGAATGAAGCTTTCATATTAAAATTAAATTTCTTGTTCTAAAATGTGTATTGAAGCATGTGAAAAACTCATCTACAGTCTGTTGATGTTGCTAGTTGGCAGCAGAATGATGTCATCCACCAGGAAATTCAATAGGATTTTTTTTAGATTCCTGTACAGGGAGATTCTACTGACAACTTGAACTTTTCCACAGTTCCAGGAACACTGGAATTCATTTATAGTCTCTGTCTTGAACATAGAAGGGAAAAAACCAGCACACCTTATAATTGTAGCAAACTGAAAATCCTCGAGATGAGAGAAAACCTGCGTCTGGAGGAATTTGGGCTGGGTCTCAGTTCCACAGGGAGTTGATCTAACTAGGCACACTAAATGAGGCATAATCTCACTAAATTCTTAATCTCCTCGTCCAATCTAATCTGTCATGCCCAATTACTGTGATCTCTGTCTGCAAAATACTGGATAAACAAATGGTTTCTTTTAATTAATGTTCTGATTATTTTTGTACTTCAACATTTTTCTTTTGTTTGTGTCACAGAGTGAGCCCAGTATTTTTACCAAATACCAGACAAAACCACAGTTATTTGATGAAGAAACAAGAGAAAAAGGTTCACTTAATTTTGGTTCAGGAAGAGTGAAAAGTGTCTTGGAAAATTTTGAAGTGAATAAGAACAAAATAAAGGACAAATATGACCGGTATGTAGACATTCACTGGAAATTCTTTCCATGCTGGTGGTTATCACTCCCTGCAGCTACTTCTTCCCCTCTTACAAATCCTACATGACATAGCTGTATATTTCTCCAAGAAAAGTATTTTCAGGTTTTAAATAATTTCTAATTGGAAAGAGTCGCAAGGTAAGAGAATAGGGTTTATTTGCAAATTATGTAACACATTCAGCCGTAAGCCCCATGGAACAGCAAAACTCTAACCTGAATTTATCTTTGTCCTTCTTTATTTATTCAGCATTGTTTCTTTTTTCTGTATTAATTCTCTGTGAAAACCCTTATTTCTCAAAATTTTGTAGGCTATGTAGGGATTGAGCATGGCCTTCACATTTGGGCCAGATGAGGGGATTGCCAAACACATTTGAGTGCAGATTGCATCTTTATAAACCTGCACATATCTCTAGAATTTTATTTCCATACAAGATTTTAATGTATTGGTTTTTTGATAACAGACAAGTGTTATTTGCTACTGTAATTTGCATCTGCTCTTTGTCAGATGTCAAGAATTACACATATGTGTAGGTCTTGAAGGACTTTAAGGAACAAGCCAGCGATTTGAAGCTCAAAAATGAAATATGGCAAACTCCCCAGTGCACCTATAAATAATTCTTAGCACTGTACATTTTGCAATGTAACGTCCAAAGTGAAGGGTGTTTTTATTAAAAGCCTTTGATCAAATCTAACTATGTATCTCTCTTGCCTTTTCAATGGGCACTATGTTTCTGATAAGGCGAAATTTGATTCTCTATTGCCTATTAGAGGAAGATTTTTGTTATGAAATGAGAAAGTAGTTTTAAATGTTTAGGCATCGCTCATAATTATTCTTTATTTTTTCTTTAAATGGATTATGCTCCTTCCTACACTCCAGACTTGCTCCCAGATTAGAAGCCTGTTTATAGAAATAACTATATTATCTTTGCAAAGATAAGTGTATAATTTATCAATTTGTATCCCCCGCAAGTTTGACTAAGAAAATGAGTATCTTCCTTTCCATAAGTCTAGAGAGATTTCAGAAGCACTGCCTAATTCTCATAACTAGTTCGTACCTGGCCTCTGCATATTTTTGGCTGTTGTAATTTAGATCACTCAAATGATTGACTTAAAATGACCCGAATCTTCAGAGAGGAAAAGGTTATCACTTTGCTTAGCAACCGTCCGTGCATTTTGGTGTGGCAGGTTAATCATGAATATAGCCTGGTTCCTGATAGGCTGGCTCAACTTAAAAGGACAGATAACAGAAACCACAGGCATAATCTCAGGAGGAAAGGATTTGCAGTATTTGTTCTTCCTGGCCTGGGCTTTGTTGATGCTGAAGCTTTTCCCATGTTTTTCCCACAGTTATTTTAGTCCAAACACAATACCCGTGTATCGCAGCAACTGGCACGTCACTGCACAGGCTGGGTCCTTCCGGAGCAGATAACATGGTGATCACACCCCAGCAGCTAATGGACTGTTGTGCAAATGCCAACTAAAAATTTGAGAGAGACGCCAAAAATCTGAGTAAAAACCCTTTCACTTCATGTGTATTACATATATGGGCATGTGTGTATATGTATTTTTTTCTTACTTTACATTGCAGAGTCCATGTTTTCCTAAAACAACTGATGTGACTTCAAAGGATTATGCACCCTGAAATAATCATGTTTCCATGCTTACATTACATACTATACATGCCTTGCAGTGTTTCCTGTCTCATTTTTACAGTGATCTTATCAATTTTTGTACACTTCAGTAACTTACGTTTCTGGTTCATACTTGTTTTTTTTTTTCATTTTAGTGAAGTCCTAAGCTCCTTTATTTCCAGCATCAAAGACAGGCTTCAAGAGGTAAGTTACTTCAAATTCAGAATGTAAAACAATGAAGAGTTAGAAATACTATGGACCATACAGTGTTCACTTTCTCTCCTTTACTATGCTGGTATCCAAAATATTACATTGTGTGTCTTAAGCACTCAAATGCTTTAAACCAACAATTGTAAGTCTTTTTGCACTATTGCCTTTGTGGCCTTAGGGTCGAGGTCTTTGGGGACTTGCTTCAGAGCCAGTGGTGGAATTTCTCTGGGTCTCTGGAGCAAAAACAAGCTGTAGTGGCGGTCTGCAAATATCAGTTCTTTTTTCCTTCTGCCTGAAGAAAGTAGTCTACTCTCAGGATTAGTCATTGTGGTCTGAAGGTTAAGGTCTCTCCCCCAACACTTCTATAATTAATTTTATTAGTTATTATTAATCCCATTTTACAGATCAGTCTATCTTTTTTGAAATCTGTTCAGATTTCACGAGCTTTTTAAGCCATCCCCGATCTCCTTTGGGGTTGCAAACAACAGCTGGACAAATTGTTTCAAGTGGCAGATAAACAACCATTTTCAGGCTGTTCCATTCCATGAGCGGCAGTCATTGTTCTGTGGCATCTGAGGCTGTGATTTTGCAAACAAAGAAAAGGCAATGTTTTAATTTTCCCATTTACCTTTGTTTTTGCAGCTGCAAGTGGGCTTCGAGAAGTTTGAAGAAATGTTTGATTCTAAAAACAAATCCATTTTCGTTTGCCTAGAAACCCTTTCCAAGACATGTAAGTCCTTCCTGTGTTCCTGTCAACAGCAGAGGGCACAGTCAAACTGCCAAATGTCAGCGTGTTGTCTGCAGGCTGGGGTGAACTGGGCAAGTCATGCCACTCACAGCTGCTCTCCCTAAGGGAGGAGAGAAAATAAGACTTATCCATGGTATGGACTTGTCAGTTTTTCCATTCCTACACTCTCATTTTCTCCCTTTCTCTGCTCTCTTGTACTGAGGTGTTGCAGTTAGACACTGTGCTTGAATAGATAAACACAACCTCTGGTTTTATGTTTTGCCTGGAGTATGATCATTTTTAGACTATCTGGAGTACTAATGGAATACACAGTAAAAATAACTTAGGTATTTATATCCTGAGTATCCGGTTTCAGTTTTTAGGGCTTTCTCAGATTTTCATGTTAGTTTGTGGTCTTCCATTACTACTCTGTGCTTGAAGTGATTAAGTTTTGGATGTAAACAAAACTAGTACTACTCATTTCTTCAATGAGAAGCACATAGTGAAGCACACTATTGCCATGATAAAAAAGTGACCTCCAGAAAAGCTAATAATGTAAAATACTTTTGAACAACTCTGTCTCTGAAGTGGCTAATCACAGAAATCTTTACTGAGGGAAAATGCTTCAAGAAATTGTTTCTAATTTAGCTTAGATCTGAGCCTTTGAGAGTACATTAATTTTTAATGCTGGTGTGATGCTTTATCAACACCCTGTCAGGACTGCTCAGAGCTTGCTCTGCTCTCTGCAAGAACAAGAGACCATTTTCAACATACACAAGAAACGTGAAGTGAGTTATATCTTGTGAGATGAAGGCAGCAGACCTTCACAAAAGCACAATATTATTCACTGTGTGGCAAAATGTGGCTTCTGCAAAGCACATCTTTGACAGATACCCTTTAAATCAACAGAGCCCTCTCAGGAAAAAAGAGTGGAGTCTGATGCATTCTGCAGGAGGCCATGATAGGCTGTACATTTGAAATACCAATCTTGTTGTACTAAGAACACTCCTTTGCTGTGCTTGGCAAGTGCTTTTGGTGGGACCCTAATGTAAACAAGAATCTGTCCTCTTTGGCCAGCACATCAAGTTCCCTATTACACATTTTCCCATCTCCTAATTACTTCAGTGCCTCAACTTGTCCACTCTGCAGCAGGACTTTGCCTAATTTCTCATACCTCATGCACAGAAGTTGTTGTCATGGCACTGAAAATCAGATCTATTGTTCATGACTCCCCCTCTTCATTCCATACCATTTACTCAGCTGTCCTGTTTCCTCTCCATATCCATTTTAAATGAACGTGTCTTGAATGAAATGAGAAACCTCCCAGAGGTGCATACTGCTAGATTTTCAAAGCAATTGAAAAGAAAAATTGGCACTTTCTGTAATGCATCATGCTGCAGAATGTTGAATATATAATGAAAATCATCACATGCTGCACAATGTTGTTCTTTTTATATTTCTGGGAGGTTCATCTGTCACTCGTTAATTGCAGATAAACACTGTCATTTGAATGATATCACAGTGATGGATAATTAGGTTCCCACTAAATAGATACCTACGCTAGTGCCTTGAAAAGAGGCAATTCCGTTGAAAAACTGGTATAAAATTCCAAAACTCAGGTGATAAAGAGCTAAATTCAGAGCTAATAAAGTTCTGAATGCCAATGAGTGATGACACAGTACCTTGGGATGTGGGTGACATGGTAGAGACATGTTAAATCATTGGCAGTGGAGGATTTCATAGGCAGGAGAGGAATGCAGAAGATGAAGAGAACTAGTGCACCAGGATATTCCAAAAGCTCTGAAAAGCAAAGGAAGGTGGGACTTGAAATCAAATCTGTCTTCATTAAAGCTTATACGGAGTATCACAGGCTGCATTTTTAGCAGTGGGTAGCAAGCACATTTGGCATAGTCTGCATAGCCACCGGGAAAGAACAAAACAGAAAATATTTTTCAAAATTTATTTCCAAAGCATTTCCAAATGCTGTTGGACTGGCATGCTCTGCGCAGGAAGATTTTATAAAATGTTCTCTTTTGACTGTTTGTCCATATGTGCTTGCACACAGTGGACAGAGCTGTGTCTGGCACTGGAGATGAGACAAGGTTTGGCTGAGCAGCTTCCACAGAGGCACAGGTGCTCTGTGCCTTGCTCACATCTCGATGTGCAGTGGACGGGGATGTAAAGAGGCAGGCAGACCCTGTGGCCTCAGTTCTTCCACCTTATAGACATACAGTTTCTGTGGTTGACTTGCCCACTCATCATTTGCTCTTTCCTTCAGGTTTCCACTTCTGTAGCTTCTTTCCATATTTTTCACATTTTAATCTATATACCTGGACTTCTATCAAAGCCTTCTATTTTTTTATATAAATGCCAATATTCACCACTCAGCCCTCTCTGCGCTGCTTTGCTATTCTGGCATCTGCTAGTTCCAGCTGTGACAGCTCAGAACAGCTGAATCCTCCACAACACCTTGTCTGCAGTGCACATGAGCAGCATCCTCCCAGCCAGCGTGCCACAGGCAATCCTCTGATGCACTGCCATCAAGGGTGACAAAGTAATGTGCAATATGTCACTTACAGAGGTATGAGGTGATGCAGTTCTCTGACAAGATCTGATGCCCAGTGAGTGATTTTCAAACCTGACTTGCTTCCACACTCCCCAGGCCCAGCAGCTGCTGGCAAAGTTTCCAGGGGAAATTACTGTGTCTAAAATGGGATTTGAGCTTGTTTACCTTGAACGGTATGGTCTAGACTGGGACACCCAGTTCAGACTCCCTTATGTCTTGTATGGATTGAAAAGTCAAAAGGTTTAAAACTGATTAAAATAATGTTTTTTCCATGTAGCTGCTAACTAGCCATGCAGTGACAGACAAAACTTTTGAGTTGAGGGACTTAACCAGACTCCAAATCATCTCATCATGGATGGTGAGAGGAAGTGTGGCTGTTCCAGCAAATACTGAAACTCCTCATTGTCACAGTTCAGGGTTTGGAGCACTGTGTGCTGTAGCACAGGGTGAGATCAGGGGCAGCTCATCCCACAGTCCCCCGATTCAGGTGCTCTCTGATGTCTTGTGGAACGGGACCCAGGCTAAGCCAGCACAAACCTGCCAGCTGACTGCTTGGAGTATTTCTGAGCAGGATGCAGCCACGACAGCCCAACTGTCTCACCCTCTGGCACAGCTCCATGGCTGCGCAGGGAGAACATGCAGCGCTCTGCTGAGCTCCAGAGCTGTCTTCCCTGGCCGTGTCTCACCAGGTTGATACCACCTCCAATTTCCCCTGCTGAATCTGGGCGTGGGGGAACCAGCCTCCTTCCAAATTGTTATTTAAAGCCTCTGTGCTGGTTAGTGCCAATCTCAGGATGAGCTGCATAGATGATGATAGAGAGACATCAGAAGCAGTTGCTGTTTAATATTCCTAGGCTGGGAGGCTGGTGCTCCCTCCCTTGACTACTCAGGCTGTAGTTCTCAGCTGCTGGGAGTGCAGCTGCATCCAAGTACAGGCTGATTTGCGGGGAACTCTCTGCAGCACAGGGTGGCAGCCCTGCCCCGAGGTCCTTCAGCCTTTTATCTCATGCCAGATTTCATATTTCAAATGTTATTATTGTGAACAGTAGCATCCGAAGACAAGGGTACAGCAAATCAAAACACAGCGATGTTTCAGTTTGTAAAAAACTGCTTTGTTTAAATTACCTCAAGAGAGGCACAAGTCTGTGCATAAGTCACCCATTAACTGAGTAAAGATTTTCTGTCTGTGATCAAGTTATTCAATAACTATATGCTGCAGGGTTTATTTGAAGAAAAGCTCTGAAGCAGCCCTTCTTGATCATATTCAAAGACAGGAGACTTGACTTAACAGGGTCCTTGATCTGATCTAATTTGGCCGTCTCAACACCTGGGTTTTTTTAAGTCTCTATTAATGCTCGTTTTTGCTTTGTTTATTAGTGTTGGACAAGTCTGAACACTCCTCTGGGTATGGAAGCAGGGAGGGAAGGAGAGTGCCCCTCCTCTGTACTGAGGGTTTTTTCTGCAGAATACTCCTACACATACAAACGAAACGCATTCAAAAGGCTGGCTGCTGGTTGCTTGCCTGCAGCATGCTGTGCTGAGTCAAATGTATGTGCAGATCACAAGCCCAGTGGATGCAGGACTATTTTTAGACTGAGGATACTATGTTTAAGAAGAATAGACAGACTAGGGAAACCAGAAAGTTTTAAAAATAATTCTGAGCTAATATTAAGCATATGGGGAAGAGCAGCAAGATAAGGTAAGCTTGCAGATGCTGCCCTTCCTGTACCTTCACTATGTAGACATGGAAGGTGATAAAGTGACATGAAAGGAGTTTCTTCCCTTAGTCACTGCTGCTTTCCTTCTCTTTGTAGGTTGGCAGGCTACCCAAAAACCTGCTCTCCGATTGCAGGTAGCCCTTGTGTCTAACCAGGGAGATGAAAAGGCCCACTCAAACATTCACTCCCCCGTTACAAACCCATTCTGCAAGTCATAGATTTCCAGGTTTCTAAAACAGTCTATATCTGTCAGAGCAAAACACTAAAAGATGAAAAACAACAACCAAATTGTCTGTAACAGCATATTGTTTGAAATATGTGCAGATAATCCTCAGAAAACAGCCAAGCTCCTACAGAGAACAAGACAAAGCCATGTGGTGATGTGCATCCTGAAATGATGGAGAAATTCCCCTCGAGCCCAAGTCTGCGTGGTGGTTTTAATTCAATGCGTGTGAGGAAGCTGCATGGATGAGGCAACTGCGGGGTTCCTTCTCCCAAATGACAGCTGTGTGCACTGTGCCCAAGCAGGGTGCCTTTGGAGGAGGCAAAGTTAAAAACACAGCTGGGCACAAAGGATTCCTGGTGCCAGGAGCTGCCATTCCCTGTGTCCATCCCTGAGCAGCACCTCCAGCCCTGTGCCACCCCGCACCTCTGCTTTGTGTGGCTGAATGAGACAAACACTTTCAATCTCCTTTCATAAGAGGAGATTACCATGTAAGCACTTAATTAACTTGTAGCTTTTCTCTGCCCGTGTCTCAGTTCAATCTCTTTCTTTCTTTGCACATAGACAGCTGGGAATGCGTATTGGCTTCCAGGCGTCCTGGGGTGCACAGCAGTTCTGTCAGCTAGAGCTGGTGCACCACCACACACCACACTGCCCTGTCTCACCTCTAGCCTCTGGTGCTGGCATTTCCATCCTTGTGTCACTTGCTAATTACCTGAATGCCCTTTGGCTTTTGCCCCCAGGAGACTACAGCAGATTTTAAGCATGTTTGGCTCATAAGAAGGCCTTGACAAGCACCTTTCAGAGCTGCCTTGTTCCCTCATACCACCCTGCTCAAGAGCTTATGTTTCCTTTTAGTTGAGGCTTATTTTTTAAGTTTCCCATTATTTTTTCTCCTTTTTTTTTTTATATTACATGACAACTTCCACTGAAAAGCTTTGTTTGAATCTACAGAAAGGCCACCGTGTTGTCTTTGTCAAAGAAGTCACCTGCCTTGTCTTAGTGCATTAAATCACAATCCACCTTTTATAAAATCTTGTTCCATCTTATTCCATTTCGCTCCATATCTCTGAGTACGTTTCTCCTCAAAGTCTGTTCTAAAACCTCACACCATATGAGAACAAATTACTAAGCCCATAATTGCTCAGATTTTTTTGCTTTCTTCCTTCCCAAATTTTTAGAACATCCCTGTTTTTTCACAGAGGCAAAGCCTGTGCAATCACTTTCTGCTTGTCTCTCCCTAATAGTTTTTAGCTCTTTAACCAATTCCATCTACAGTTTGACAGAAGGGCACAGCTCACTGAGATAATTAAGTCCCTGAAAGCTTAATGAAAAGAGCTGAGCAGGAGGAGAAAGGATCCCCAGTGCCCTGCAGCTCTGCAGCCTATGAGCACAGCACTGTGGGGCAAGAGGTGCTCAGCAGGGAGCTGAGATAAACACTGGTGAGCAGCAACAGCTTCAGATGGGCTCTCAGCTCCTCTGACACCGAAGTCAATCAAACACCTTGGATCTGTAGCAAAACAAGAGTCATTAATTGCAGAGCTCTTGTAGCCACTTGTTGAAATGTAGGCTTTATTCTAATTTTTCTCAGGTATGCAGTGCTGCTCCAGCACTCCAGGGTTTCAGCTATCCTGGCCCATTGGTTTGGCAGTGCTTTACTTTAGCAAGAGTGCTTTGGATCCTGTTTTGTGCCGACCAGCCAACATTCCACACCATCTGTACACACCTTCCTGCACCCTTCACAGGAAAGACCAGACATGTTTAGCTCTTTCTCTCTGCTCTTTCTCAGCTCTTTCTCTCTGTCCTAATTTACGATTTTAAAGGAGACTTTCACAAGATTGCTAAAGATTTTTCATCTCCACACATACTGTAAACTGTGTTCCCATCCTGTAGCATATTAGGCACAGCAGTGGTTCCTACAAGGGTAATTGAAGCTGTATGGGGGGAGTTATATTCTTATCCCATCATATAAAACAAATCCCTGGGGTTTTATCAGTTTTTCAATAAGACTGACTGAAGCCAAGAGCAACTTGCTCCAATTTAAAACCCTCCTAGGGAGCCTGTGCCTCCACAGGACACTGCTGGGGCCCCCACTACCAAATGCTGGGCACAGCTGCCTGGTTCAGGTGGTTTCTGACCCCATCTCTTCCCATGACCAGCAAATAGAAATTCCAGTTCTTTGCACACTCCTTCATCATTTCCCTCTATTTGTTCCAGCAGTTTTCCTTCAGTTTTCAGCCTCCTGTGCATTTTTGACACAGTTTATCTGGTTGCACTTAGCCATTAACCTCTTACACCTCCATCCCGTTTAGCATCACCTGGTTGCATGAGAGTATTGGTTATACAGGGGTGGATCAGCTGTACTGGGATCCTCCTGCCTTGTGCACCTGACAACCAAGCCTCAGCCTTCCCCACGTTGAGCCTACCAAAATCTGCATTTTTGCACAGCTTCTTTTCTCCAGCTGCCAAGTTAACAGAGTGCAGTAAATGAGCTTTGGCCTATGTGCAGCATCTTATAAATTTCAAGTGCCTAGCATTAAATATCCACCCCGTTGTTCATTGCTCGGTGTTTGGGGAGATCACAGCAGGAGAATCATGTGGTGATTCAGGCCAAGGCATGCAGGAAGTAGCAATAGTAGCGGCAGTACTTTATTCACATTTACAAATGAAAGACCAAATGTGTTTTTTATTGATCTCCCCATTTAGTGGAAGATGCTCTTCAAAGTCACTGCAGCTTGGTGCTGAAAGCTTTGACAGATAAAAGCCAAATGGAGCAGGCACTGCTGGAGATGGAGAGGAGACTTGTAGCCGTAAGTGAAGAAATTAATCTTTCATTCTGAATCCTCATTCTGAATTTCTCCCGCTTCTTCAAAATACTAACTGAAGATTAAATTGCCTTCGAATGGTGGATTATATAGCAGACTGCTCCTGTTACAATGAAAGGGGAAAGACATATTAAAATGCTAATTCCAGGCCAGATACTGACAGAGGCTTACCCAAGCGCTGGCTAACAGTGCTGTAAGCTCTGATGAAGCCCTGGTCAGTAAGAGGAGAAGCCAACAGTGCCTTGTTGTGGCAGGCCATGATGGAGCACTCACTGCTTCCTCACCTGACACATGCCTTCGCTGGAGGAGGTGGTGCAGTGCATGCCTGTGGGGAGAGAGCACCTCACAGAAGTGCAGCACCTTGTCCCTTCAGCCAGGTGTTTCCCAGGGAGAGGAAAAAAGACATGAGAAGAAAACAAATGGGTGTCAGAGACACAAGAATGAATTGTCAGAGACCTCCTGAACAGGTCTAGTTTCTCCAAAGGCCCTGCTGCAGGAACTGCTTTTGGCAAGGATGTGTCACACCAGTGTGTGAGAAGGCAGTGCTCCTAGGAGAGGGGGCACACAGTGGGTTAGGGGGATGCTCCAGTCCCAAACCTCTCACCTTTGTGGGACAGTTTGAGGATATGTATTACACAGAAAGGTACAAATTGCTAATCTTTGCGTCAATACCGAACTGACACATGGAACCTAAAACTTTCTTACTATTGTGCCTTTTTGTTTGTTTTTTACTGCTTATGCTCTGCTTTCTGCTTCCCCAGAAAGATGTGGAGATTTTGGATATGAAATCCAGTATCCAGCTGCTGAAGGAAGGTCTAGAGTCACTGCCAGCCCAGATAAATGACCAGTTCCTGAAAGTGTGTAAAGAACTTGGCTTTCTGAAGCTCTGTAATACCTCAGCTGAGCAGCACATGCTTGTGTCTAGCACCAGCCTGCCCCCTCACATGACAGATAAGTCTTTGCAGACCTCCCCTGGGCTGTACCAGCACTGTGTCCCGAGTGAGGAGCACCCGCACTGGCCATGCTGCCCAGGCAGGGGAGTTTGCAGCTGCTCAGGCTGGTCTCATTTCCCCCATGAGACAGTGGGGCAGCAACACGGAGACTCCCCTGGAAGGAACCAGGTCACTGGAGATGGCACATCTAAGGGTGACCCAAACCCAGCCTCAGGAGACAAAGCCGGCCCCATTGCTATAGCAGCCTGTGGCAGAGCAAACACCTTTTTGCAGGAGGTGAAATACAGCGTGGAGACACAGAGCTGTGCTGCCCATCCTTGCATGTGTTGGGCTGGCAGACAGTTTTTGGGGAGTAGTCAGAAGAAGCACTGTCCTGTACCACTGGAAGTGCCTCTTTCAACCCCACTGAGGAAGGCTTTCAGGAGAGGCCCTCGAGGGTTTGGACGCCTGACACCGTCACAGCAGCAGCAGCCCCAAGTTTGCCACCATTCTGCACAGAAAGCTGCACCTGGGCAAAGACACAGCAAGTGGTCCACAGACCACGAGGTGGAGAAGGCAGCTGTAGGGAACAAAACAAAACAGAGTCCAGGAAGGATGTCCTGGAAAAAAGCAATAGGGAGAAAGAAAACATACTCCACCAAGAGGAAAGGCGAACACTCTGGGTGTGCTGACAGTGGGCTGAAGCAGAGAAAGGCAAATGGGGTTATTGACTTGGAAAGCTCCAGAAAAAATTGCCTTCCCAGATATTTGGTTGATCTCAATTCAGAAAACTCTGACCCGGTTTTTGCAGCTCCCCATCAGCAGATCCTCAGCAGTGCTCAGCTGGGGCTTACGAAGAATTTCCCACCAGTGCCACACTCTGATAAAAGCCTGCAACAACTTGCAAGCACAGGAAAAAGAAGTCTCGAAATTACAAAAAGAGTGGAAGTTTCCAGTGTAAAAAGGTATCTCTTGGATTCCTCTCCCGAGGAGGATGTGCTTTCCCTGTGTAGCACAGCAGGTGTAAAGCAAATGAGCTGCCTCCAAAGCCCCCCAAACTCCAAGAAACCACATCCTGTCAATCCACTGGCTCAGAAGAACACAGCCTGTTGCTCTTTACTGTTTGATTGTGATTCTTCTGATTGAAGGGGTTTGTTTCATGCTCAGAGCCCTTAGTGCAGGATGACCATTTCTGTCGCAGTTTATTCCTCTAGATGTGTTATCTGCTTAGTCAGAGGCAAGACTCAGGCCTGTATGCTTGAAAGTGCTTTTGCCCTGTTTGAGATACTGTAAAGGTCTACGTGAGTTCTGAGCAGGGCTCTCCCCCGGCTTGGAAAGCTGAGGGGATCTGTATTGCTTTACTTGCCCGCTCCCAGAGAGATGCCATGGGCTTGAGTTACCAAAGTATTTACACAGCAGCGAAGTACCTGACATTCCCAGGGAGGAGAGGGCTGGCAGAGTAGACGATCAGCCCAATCAGATTTGGCACTGAGATCTATTGGAAACTCCTCAGAGAGATCGATAAAATGCTATCTCTGTGGCCAGAGGCTTCACTCTGTTTCTCACTCGTAGTATCTCTGTTGGTTTGTTGTGTAAAAGTTCAGGTTTTTAGTAGAGTAGTGTTGTTCTGGTTGATTTGGATCAGGTTCAGATTTGTCTCAAGAGTTGTTTGTGAACTTTGGGCAGGGACAGGTTTAACTGAGGAAAACCAAACCCCAATATCTCAGGTTCGTCCACTGTTGTATCTCTTGTCCGTACAGGCTGACATTCCTGGGTTTCAGAGATTCCAGGAAGTTATTTTGTTTCTACTTTATTTTTCTTTTGTATCTCTTGGCTGATTAAGGAATTCTCCAAGATACCTTTTTCAAAGGCAGTGGTTCTCAGAGACCAAAGATACGACAGGCAGATCCAGCAGATGAGATATTGGACAGTCCCAATTCCCACAGAGCAACTCTTTTCAGGGAACCCAGCTGTGACTGTGGGCAGCTTCCACCGCTTTGGAAGTGCTTTGGAAGCGCTTTGTGCCACGTTTGATTTTTGATCTGAAATGTTACCAGCAAAAGAAGCATTTTGGTGTTGACAAAACCATATTGCCACAAATCCGAATTATCCAGCTTTGTCATCCCAAGGGAAATGGCTGGGATCACTTTTTTTCTGGCTTTAATAAACTCATCTTCACCAAAGCCCAGTGTCTCTGTTTTGGTTTTTTGGGAGAGGCACAGTCCTGTTCCAGCAGGAGAACAGGCAGCTGCTCTTTAGCTCTTTAACTCCCCTGGATTGTGGAATTGGGAGGATTCCTTTTTTAGCTCCTCTCTGGTGTTTAAAGATGGAAACCTTCACCCTTCCAGCTTAACGTTGGTCCAGTGATGTTAATTAGCGAGGAGAAGGGGAGGGTGGGGGGGCAGTCAGATGTGGGGAGCCCCCAGAGCCTTGGGACCCCGCTGTCAGGGAAGGGGGTTGGTGACGGCTGCCAGCAGCAGTGGCTGTTCGTTTCACATTGCCCTGGTGTACCCGCCTCCCCAGCAGCCCCAGCACGGCCTTTGCTGGGCAAAACCTGTTCGGTGGGCTTGCCAACCCCTGCGCTTTGGGACTGGCGAGGACGAGTGCAGGTCTCTGAGCAGCCCCTGGCCTGGATGCAGGGAGCTCGGCAGCACATGGCTGAGCTTGGAGGGACCTCTGGAGGTGTCTGTTGCAAGCCCCTGTGCAGAGGGAGAGCAGGGACTGGCTCCTTGGCACCCCGAGATGGAGCATCAGTGCCGTGGGGTGCAACGCAGGACTGCCCTGGGGACCCCTGCAGCTCCCTGCCACACACACAAACTAAAACACAGCGCGAAACAAAATCCCTGGAGATGGAGGTGTAACAGCAGCAGCAGCCAGCAATGCCTCCCCCTGCATAGGACAACTTCCCTGGTGAATGGGATGAAGCCCCGGGGTGCGACCTTAGTCCCACAGCCCCCCTGCCTATTACCACTCAGGGTCTTCTCCAGGGTTTTAGCTGCCAACAAGAGCATTTGTCCCGATATGGCTGTGACGATGGCAGCTTCTCTCCCAGCCTTGCTGGACAAAAACAGAAGCATGCAGGTTGCGTGGCAGCAGACTTCCCAGACACTCTGCTTGCACCCTGGTGGAGCTGGTCCTGCCTCCCAGCCTGTACTCCCAGCTCACTGTCACTGGCTCCTTGCTGGATCAGCCATACCCAAGTTATGTATGGTTTCTCTGGCCTTTGCCTGCGTGAAGCTGCCAGTACTGGTGTGTTTGTAGGGGTCTTGTCTCACCCTTCAACCAGGGAAGGTGCCAAGGTGGTTCTTCCTGCAGCACAACCAAGAAGGACTGTGGAGGACACAGGGCAGAACCATAAAACACACAGAATGGTCAGGAAAGAAAGCAAAGTTGGGATCCAGGCTGTCTGACGGCATTTAACTGGGGCAATTTTCTCTGAAACTGGTGTTTTGGAGCTTTCTTGGGGGAGCACCCAGGAGAAAGGGGAGAGCAACGATCAGAAGCCTGTGACACCCAGCTGGCCACGGGCACAAGGGTTGAGAGAACGGGTTGCATCCTCCACCCAGCATCCCTGGCCGTGCAGGCAGCAGGCAGGTGGCTGCTGCAGCAGCACAGAGCAGGGGGCTCAGCTTTTCATCTGCCAGTGAGTCACTTGGCAGAGGAGGAAACCTCTGACAGCAGCGAGGACGTGGAGGTGGCTGCTGTGCCCCTGCCTTGTGCTAAAGGTGCTCCAATGACTGTGGTATATAGGGCACAGCCAGCTCCCTTCCTGCAGTTCCACTGCACACTCAGCACTGCAGCTGCACCATCCTCAGGATGAGACCATCCAGCTGCAGTGGTGCCCAGCGCTGGCAGTGCCTGATGCAGTGCAGGATCACCTCCACTCTCCCCCTGTGCGGCCTCCCCAGCACTAATCCCCAGACTAGCTGCCTGCCCTGCCTGCTTTCTGCAGCACAGTGTGCTGGCATTGCCCAAATTCCTGGACCCTGCACTCAACTGGCTGCCACAGTCTCCTGACCCCACAGAGGAGTGGATCGGGGACCAGAAATGCCCCATGCACTGGTGGTGAACACAGTGCCCGGGAATGGACAGGTGACAGGGAGCAGAAGTGGGGCACTGCACGCTGCTGCCAGCACACGGGTGCTGTCACGGGGACCTGAGGAGCCACACGTCCCTGCTGGCCTGGCGAGAGAAGAGCAATGGTGACGACAGGACTTTGCCAAGGCTTCGGCAGCTCAAGCACTGTTGAGGTGCAGGCAGGGAGGGGCAGGGGTGCAGGCAGGGAGCTGGAGTGCAGGTGTCACCACGCAGGATGGAGTCCTGAGCTGGTGTGACTTTGTGGCGCCGTGGCCATACCACTGCCAGCCCAAGCCCTGGCAGGGTGGGCAGTTTTCCAGCCGGACAATTAAGCAGATTAACTAATTACCTGAACCTTGGCAGGGTCCCACAGCCCAGCGGCTGCCAAGGCGCTGCATATCCTTGCCGGGCGGTTGGGAGACAAGTGTGGGGCAGGTGTGGGGCAGGTGTGGGGTAGGGCCCCCCAGACCTTCCTCAGGACACTGCTAGTGGGTCCGACAGCCCCCTCTCCCCCCCACTCCTGGCGGCCGCGGGACCAGCCTCGGCCCCAGCCCGCTGGCACGGCGCTGCTCGCTCCGGGCAGCCCTGCCCACCCCGCGGGCAGCATCCCGCCTCCGCCGCCCCGCCGTGTCCTGCCCCGCGGGAGCCTGTTCTGGTGCCCCTCCGGA